>CM053789.1:141120988-141448488 GCA_028749045.1 Cupressus sempervirens | reverse complement strand
ATATTTGTATGGATAATAAAAACTATCAAAAGTAATAAATGAAGAGTGAACATTAAGAATCATAAACAAGTATTTAACATGAGATATTTATTTTTCATCCAATTTTAAATTTGAAATATATATATATATATATATATATATATATATATATATATATATATATATATATATATATATATATATTATCATGTCATTATACTTTATTTTAAATCCATTTTCATTCTAAAACTAAGGACTAAACATGTAAATAAACTAGCATTATAACCTAAACAATAATTGTCCTCAATTAGTATAAAATATTATTGTTTAAAATTGGAAGGTCTACTAGCATTATAATCTAAACAACAATATTCTTCTATTAGTGTAACATATTATTGCTTAAAAACTAAAGGTACAAAACATGCATTATGAGAATCTATCCACCTACTATTACATTCATTAAATTGAAAATGGTTACATATTTTATATAATGTTAAAATTAGAGAGAGAGAGAGAGAGAGAGAGAGAGAGAGAGAGGGTAGGAGAGCAATAGAAGTAGAGAGAGAGGAGACATAAGTGAAGAAATAGGGTGCAGGAGGGTTCAGAGAGAGAGGCAGAGGTAGAGGGATTGGTGGTTGGGGAAAGAGGGAGGGAGGGGGAGGGGGAGGGGGAGAGAGAGAGAGAGAGAGAGAGAGAGATGGTGGGTGGGAGAGAAATAGAAGTGGATAGAGGAGAGATAAGTAGAGAATTAGGGGATTGGAGGGAGCAGTAAGAGAGGGAGGGAGGGAGGGGGTTGGAGGGAGGGAGAGAGGGGGAGAGAGAGATGGTGGATAGGAGAAAAATAAAAGTGGAGAGAGATGATAGATAAGTAGAGAATTAGGGGGTTGGAGAGAGAGAGAGAGAGAGAGAGAGAGAGAGAGAGAGATGGTGGGTGGGAGAGAAATAGAAGTGGAGAGAGGTGAGAGAAAATTAGAGAATTAGGGGGTTGGAGGGTAGAGAGAGAGAGAGGTGGGAGATAAGAGCAATAAAAGTGGAGAGATAATTAGAGAAAGATGGGTTGGGGGGGTTTAGAGAGAAAGAGATGGTGGGTAGGAGAGAAATATAAGTTTGGAGATAGGAGAGAAAAGTAGAGAATTAGGGGGTGTGATACGATTCCTAATGATAAGTATGATCCTAATGCTCATCATAATCCCTATTTTAAATCTAACCATAGCTAAAATCATGACCCTAGCTATTGAGTTTCGGCTATGTAGAATTTTATATAATAAAAATATTTTATATAATTAAATATAGATGAACCCTAAATTATAACCCCAACCATAATACTAATCATAAACCCTAAATGTTAATTTAAAGTGATACCATAATTTCATAATTTTAACCCTAACCTTAACCAAAATTCTACTCATAACCATGACCATTGACCCAACCTTAACACTAAATCATAATCATGTCCATGATATAAATTGTAATCTTAAAATTTTAACCCTAATCAATTTAATTTATTCAATGTTGTTACACATGTTGCGGGTGCTACTAGCTAATATATACTCTATATGTTAAATATGTTGAGATGCATCAAGGCATTGAATTTTTTCATCATTCACTTTTAATATGCATTAAAAAAATTCAATGTCTCAATGCATCTCGGTGTATTTAAAAAATCTACTAGAATAAAGATTTTACCTTAAAAGTCACTAAAAATGAAAAAGAAAAGTTCATAAACTTTAAATTGATTTTAATGCAACCAAAATATTGTTTAAATATGTTAAAAAATATAAAGATCATATTAACATATAAAATTTAGTATTGAAGGTGGTAAGAATATAATAAGTGCTTCATTAACTTCTAATAAATTAGTGTTGTTTAGTAGATCTTAAGTAAATTTTAATCCTAATTTTTTGATCTTACATGAAAAAGGGTCACTTGATAAATTAAAACCTAAATATAACCCTAAAATTGAGCCTAACTATAACCTTTGCATTAAAATGCTATTTCAAAACCTAATTGAAGCTTAATTTACCTAAAATTAAAACAAGTTGGCCTAAATCCTAAATTATAATATTAACTTTTAGATACATGCATATATAAACACATGCACATACTTGAAACATGTCCCTACTTTTAAATGATATGTAACCCAACTTGAAGCATAAACCTTAAGTTAAATCTAAAAGTAATATAATTAATTTATTACCCTAATTGAACTCTAATATTCTCCCTAAATATAATAAAACCTAAAGCATAATCATAGACTTTAACCCAACCCTAACATTGATGATAACTAGACCCTAATTTGAATTCTAACAAAGTCCCCATTTGAATCATAACCAAAGCATAGTTAGAACAATATCCTTAGTCCTAACCTTCATCATAATTCTTACACTAACCATAATTATAACCCTCATCCTAACTCTAACCCTATTTCAAAAACTAACATGAAACCCTTTACCTAACCATAATCCTACAATTGATAAATCTTAATCCTAACCATATTTATAAACTCAAATCCCTAATATTAATCCTAATCATAATTGCAATTATAATACTAACCATTCATTGTAAACACACACACAAACCTTAACCTTGACTATAAGCATGGATCCTAAAGATAAATCTTGATCTTAAAGTTTAATTTCTAAACCCTTATTATAAATGATAAACCTTAAATCATAATCTTTAACCAAATCATAAACTTATATTCTAAACCCTTATCCTAAATTCTTAACCATGGACCTTAATATTAACCTCTAAATAATCCTAAATTTTACTCGTATACATCTTAACAATGTCATAACCCTAAATCTTACCCTAGAATTGAACCTAATTATGACCCTTACACTAGAACCCTATTTCAAAACTTAATTGAGGCCTAACTTACATAAAATTAAAACAAGTTGGCCCTAATCTTAAATTATAATATTACATTTGAGATACATGCATACATAAACACATGTAGATACATGAAGCATGACCCCTGTTTAAAATGATATGTAACCCAACTTGAAACCTAAACCTCAACATTATCTTAAGAGTAATATAAGTAATGTATTGCCCTAATTGAACTCTATTAATACCCCCCCAAAGTATAATAAAATTCTAACAATAAATTAACTCTAAATATCACCAAACTCTCAACTTTAAAGTTATCTTCAACCCTAACTATAAATCAAAGATTTCCCCTCTAATTTGCACCTTATCCTAAGCTAACCTTAACTCTAACCTTAGTTTTTCATAAATCATAACATTAATTAAACTAATATATCCTTAGTTTAACCCTAACTATAATTTAATCTAAACTTTAACCATAACCTTCAACCCAACCCTAACATTCATGATAACCATACCCTAATTTGAATCCTAACAAAAGCTCAATTTGAATCATAAAACAAGCATAGTGAGAAAATATCCATACTCCTAACCCTCATCATAATTCTTATACTAACCATAATTATAACCTTCAACCTAATAATACCACTAACGCTAACCCTTATGATAACCCTATGCCTATCACTAACCATGATGTACATCCTAACTCTAAACTTATTTCAAAAACTAACCCTAAAACCATTTACCTAACTATAATCAGGTGACCACAAGAAGTTGGGTCGCAATTTTGCGGAAGTCAGATCCACAAAATTGTACTTCTCAGAAACGGGTACCCGATTTTTAAAAAATTATGCTTCAAGCACCCGACCCGAATTTTAAAAATTGGGTACCCGATATTTAAAATGGATCGGGTGCCCGAGCCGCTTAACTATCGGGCACCCGTCTTTTTAAGAATCGAGTACTCGATTTCTTAAAAATTGGGTACCCGATTGCTTGAAAATCAGGTACCCGATTGCTTGAAAATCGGGTACCCGATTTGTAAAACTTTTATATAGCATTTTTTTGGCATTTTAGAGGTCATTTTCATAACGTCAAAAATGGGAGCCCGATTAGAGACGCATACGGGAGCCCGTTTCTTAGCCCTACCGACTACCCCCTTGCTGCTAGTTTTTGATACACAAGTATTTTAATATGTTTTATACTATTTTACTTTATTTTTTTCAATTTTTAATTTAATATGTATGTTAATTTATTGTTTTTTCACTTTCCATATGTACGTAAAATTGTAAATTTACATTGTTAATGAACGTAAATGTTTAAATTTTTGTATTTGTTAATTAAAATATAGTTTCATAAATGTTTATTTAAAAAATTATTATTTTAGATGTTTTGAAATGTATTTAATTTATGTATTTGTTACAATGTTGAATGATTAGATTAGATGTAAATTTATTGTTTAAACATGTAATTTTACAAATAAATATAAGCTTAACCTAAAACCATATAACCTCGACCTTGTTTTAATTATAACCTTGACCTAAAACCATATAACCTCGACCTTGTTTTAACTATTTAACCTCGACCTAAAACCATATAACCTTGACTTTGTTTTAACTATAACCTCGACCTAAATTTATTGTTTAAACTATAATCTCGACCTAACCATATAAATAAAACCCTAAACATATTATAAAATACTTAATCACATAACAGCTGGCCAAGGGATCCAAACAAAAAACTTATAGTATTTAAAATGATTTTACTTAAATTGTATTGTACTTTGTTTCATGGATCAAAAATGGATGATGTAAACTATTTTATAAATGTATATTCTTTTAGCCTTTCATACCCTGTGACATGTATAGTGGATGATTGTGCATTCCGAATTAATTTGCCAAGTGGCATTCGGAACAAATTTATATAAATTATTTAAATGGATTGAACTGAAGTAGTTAATATGAACTTTCATGTGGACACGTTATTTATTTTACTTTTAGTAGTTTATAATTATTTAAAAATGAAATGTAAATGTGCTCATTAAGGAATGCAATCTCTTATGTTTTTTATAAATGTAAATTATTGTGTGTATGTTATTGCTTGCTTGGTAAAACTTTTGATTAGTTCTTTGGATCCCTTGGCTGGGCATCATTTAGGATTAGTTCTATAATGTCGATTTGTATTGAATTTAACTCTAATCATAACCCTTGCTATCATCTTAACCTAAGTAATGTTAATTTCCTAAAACCTACACCAGGTAATATATAAATAATTAAATAACTTTCCTATCTTACCTTGAGTACTAATTTTATAAATGTCAAACCCTACTTGATTGAAAGGTAACCCTAGCCCTTAACTAATTAATATTATACTTATAAACCAAATTGAATTAAACCATGATCATAAACCTAATTATTTATCCCAACTTAAGAGTAGAAACCTTGAATTTAACCTTAAAAATCCTTTCCCCAACCATTAACCAAATTGAACCATTACCTTAGAAGATTAAACCAAGTTAAACCTTGACCTTAAGACTAAACCAAATCACCCTAAACTAGAACTCAATAATATATTGAACACTTTAAAACAAAATTCAAATCTAACTTTTTTGAATTAATGTTGGTTTTTAATCTAAAAGTTCTAACTATAATTCTATATCTAAAACCAAATTTAGCACTTTAAAACTTAATTCAATTTATTAACTCTTGTCCTAATTGAAACCTAAGCATGTAAACCTAATCAAACAGTACAAACCAAATTGAACCCTAATCCTAAAACTAATTAAATATTGATATCAAGGTCTCAAAATGATACATCATAAAAAAGTTAGAAGAGACTTGAACGAATCAGGCATCTAATTAAGTAACCCTCCCTGACCATCAAGAGGTGGAGGTGTGCACATCAGTGCGAGTAGGAGCCCAGACTAGACCCTTAGATGGGTAGCCTAAATGTTTATTACCTTTGCAGAATGGAAGGCCACATAACAAAATATTGCCTTATTCTATAAAAAGAAATACCCACCCCCTAATGATATATATATATAGTAAGATCTTTTCCCTAATTTTACTATCAATTTTTTTGGTTAGAAGACGATGATAGTTCAAAATGATTTAGAAGATAGGGATAAAATGAGAACCATCATTCCTAGAATGAAGATGCATTATTCCAAGTGATAAACCCATTTCTATCATAAATCAACTCCTCCATCCAAAAAATTAGTAATGAGAAATTTCCCTACGTCAAGTAATCAATGGAGGGCTCATAAAATTGATCAAGTGATCAACAGAGGGCTCATAAAATCCCTAGGTCAAGTAATCAATTGATCCCCAAGGGGAGATAAGAATCTCATTAAAATTAGAGATAGGACACTCCTAAATGCGTATCATACAAAATAATGATTGCCAAGGTCTTAGCCTCTAGACTAGAAGATATCCTACCCAAGATCATTAACCGTACACAAAAGTGTTTTGTTAAGGATATTTATGCATATTGGAGAACTTGATAACCTATTGGAAGACTTTGGATTGAGAAACATTTCTAGGATAGAGTGTAGGCATGCTCATGTAATTGATTATGAAAATGTCTACAAAAGGGTGGAATGAAGTTTCATTATGATGATTTTGCAAGCCCTCCATCCAATATTAAATATCAAATGGTGTCCTCTCTTATGATTGGTGTCAAGGTTTTAGTAAAGAAATTAATGGGGTTAGATCATAATTTTTAGGACTCTCTAGATCAATTATGAAAGGGTGTCCTCTTGCATCCTCTTTATTTTTTATTGTTGAACATTGACTCATTACATTATCTCCTTAGAGATAACCAGTTGTCTCTAAAAGTTAGAGGATCTACTCTCCAAATAATTAATAAGTATCTAATGTACATAGTTTGTTGATAATATATTTGTATTCTTTTTAAGCTAGAAGAGTGCAACACGAGTCATTTAATGATCAAATTGGACCTCTTTTCTTTGTATCTGGTAGTAAGATTTATGTCTCTACATCTATCTTATTGGGGCTAAATATTGAGTCCCCTACCTTGTGTAGTAAATATGGTATTGGATGGAGATTTCATAATTAAGTAGTTAGGTACCTAGGGATTCCGTCTGTAGTAAACCCTAACATATAAATGAAATGTGTCTTTATATCAACAAGAAAATCTTTGGAAAACTCAACAACTGGAACTCTAATTATCTCACTTTGGTTGGTAGAATTCAAGTATGTTAAAAGATTCTCTCCTTGAATATTGGGTGTAAGTTTGTCTTCTTCCTGCTCATTTTATTTAAATCAATTTGGTCTTCCATATAAATCTATTAGGACAATTTCGTGGATAGCCAAGGGACTACTTTGGCAATAAAATGGATAGCCAAAGCTTCATAAGGTAATGAATTATGGATTATGATTAGAATTAGGATTATTATACATGGTTAGGGATAGGGTTCACATGTAAATTAGTTGATTACCTAACATGATCTACACTTATAGTTTGCAAGAAGGTTTTCAACTTGGTGCCATACTCTATTTTTGAGATCTTCTGAAATTGCTTTTGTAAGAGATGTTTATCTCAATACCTGTATATGTACATAATATGATGGTGCTTCCCCATATATATATACTCAACATACTTTACACATTATATGAAACTTCTTATATTTTCACCTTTACATCTTTTCCCCCTTTCTAATGTAAATGCCAAAGGTGAATTTTACATGGTTATTCTAAAATGTGACAAGAAGTCAGAACATACCTTTAGAATTAGTGCTATTGTCTTGTCCCAGTTTTCTTGTAACATCTTGTTTGTGTGCAATGTAATCTAAACTTCTACTGATAATTCTATCATCTGATCAACAATGGAGAAATTGTTAGCATGTGCTCTATGACATGAATTCTTTCAACACCTTTCTAGAGAATATTTTTTATTAGCCAACTACTTTTTGTAGAACTTCATATGACTAGGTTTACAACAATAATGCATGAGTTAATTTTAGATTTTGATTCTTTGAAGAATCATGAAGTTTTTCGTATCCTTTCTATATAGTAGAATTGTCCCCTCATTCCCAAAAGCCCCAAAATTCCCCTTCCCTAGGTGACTTAGTTAATGGGGATGCCTATTTTAAGTGTTGAGATTTGTACTTGAGCATTTTTGACACCTTTCCAAGAACAATTTTTATTAGCTAACTGCTTTTTGTAGAATTTCATATGACCTACTTTACAACAATAATGTCATGTGATAGATTTTAGATTCTTTGAAGAATTGTGAAGTTTGTTCTATCCTTTCTATATATAGCATAATTGTCTTTGCCTTTGTCCTTGGTATTTAATGTTTTTTCATGTTGGATGTTTCATTGTTGATAGAAAAACTACTTATGTTAAAAAGCGGATAATAGTTAGGATTCAAACTACAATCATAAATATTTTTTAATCAATTCATAATTCTATCTCTAAGCTTTCATTAGATAATTGTAACCTTAACTCTCATCTTAGGACCATAATAAATATCTGATATAGGTAAATATAATTGTAACTAAAACCATAATCCTAGGTAAGTTCCTGTTGTCACTTAAGTTTGCACCCTTGTCCAAGGCCTATGTGCGAGGACAACCTAGTGAAACATGGAAACAACCTCCAAGCTGTGGGACTTGAACTGTGAGGTTGAGTCTCCAGAGAAGGCCGGCTTCCTCTTATTATCACGGTGCACCTAACTACTCTTGGAGAGGAAAAGGGAGAAGGAGAGCATGAAAGCAAATCTACCTAGTTCTAATCTAAGGAGGTGATGCAACAAAATAGAGTGTTTGGACCAATTCTTTGCCCATACATGCGCTACTGAACCAGAATGAAACTAAGGATATACACATTCAGACTTTCTTTTATCAAATAACCACATACAAATCAGAAAACCAAGATGATTGAAACAAGGAAGAAGTTCACTTATATATCATTCATAGGCCAACAGAGATACAGTCATGCAGATTACAGATTTCCACAAAGCAATGGCACAGGCAAATAATTCTTGCACTTTAATACCAATGGCTGAAGGAGATAAGTGGAGAATCAGATGGTTCAGAGGCATAGGGGAATTTACACTAGAATTGCAGAGCAATGGCAGGGGAAAATCAGAGAGAAGTTCCTCCTCACAAAAACTACAAAATCTGCCTTTATAGTTCAGGCATAACTGAGATCTTTTCCTGCTGAAATGACTTCGCAACTACCCGCCATTAAGTCCTGCGGAGGAAAATCATGGGGATCTCAAGAAAATATGATCTTGCTGCCAAATAATGCCCTGAGAAGATAGAAATGGCACCATAACAATGCTCTAACCAAGTAGATGGATTGACTGAGATGACGAAGTCTCTTTCTATATTTCGCATTCATTTCTAGTGGTTTGGATCGATCATGAAGATTAGATCGCACAACAAATAGATCACCTTCATTTTTTGGTTCATGAATCAGTGGGGTCAGTAAGTCAACCTAGCTTCACAATCCAACTGGGCCACATGGGCCAATCGCTTCTTTTTGTTCTGCCACCTGGGAAGTCCTCTGCGGTTGACCTCCCCTTATTGAACTAACAGCGCCACCCTCAAACTATTATCATTAACCGTGATGATCACACAAACCTGATCGTGACACTAACTGCCAACCGCTAACTGTCAACCTTGGGTGAGCCAGGAAAATACATGTCAACAAGGCACTATGTCGCCATGGTATCCACCGTGCAGCTTTCGATTGCGAGATAGCGCCAACCGTTGATAGGCCTTAAATTTGACAATCGTGAAGACTCGTCGTACCACTATACTATTCTTACCCCGGGCCCATCATACTTGGGGCCACCTCAGCAACTGCACCACACTCGAATGACACCTGGCAATGCCTGAAAAACATACCTTGGTGAGACCTGGCCCTGCTGATCCATGTGGCGAAAGGGTGCTATGTCGCTATGGTAAAGATCGCGCAACTTCACCATAGTGACATGGCATCTTTTGTCGATTTGACTTAATCTGACGATCGTGAAGACTAGTTGTACTTTGCACTTTTCTTCTCTGATGTCAGCACACCTATCATCACCCTTGAGGTTTACGAGATAACACGGCCCCACCTGACACGTGTCATTGAGGCGCTATGTTGCCATGGTAAAGATCGCGCAACTTCACCATAGTGAGATGGC
Source organism: Cupressus sempervirens (assembly GCA_028749045.1). Classification (NCBI taxonomy): domain Eukaryota; kingdom Viridiplantae; phylum Streptophyta; class Pinopsida; order Cupressales; family Cupressaceae; genus Cupressus; species Cupressus sempervirens. The sequence continues at coordinate 141,438,525 of CM053789.1, read as the reverse complement.
GCCTGTCGTTGATCTGAACCGATCTGACGGCGAGCAAAATAGATCATCCCCCTCAATGCATCAATGAATAGGAACTGGCCACATACCAACTATCTGATGGATCCTTTCTTACATCTGATGGAGCACATCTGAGACTCATCAAACACATGGCAGGAGGGTGCTATGTCGCCATCACATTCACCGTGCAACTTCGAAAAAGCAACATAGCACTGACCATCGATCTGACTTAATCCAACGGCCACAAAAGTCCTACCTTGATCCTATGGCCACATTGGAAACCTTGGCCCCATAACACATGTGGTGACCCCACATTGGTCCACGTAGCATCATCTTGGCAACTTGTACTGCGTCGACCCATTGAGTAGCACTTTCTCGCAGATGTGGCATGTTTTGATTTGTTAGCGTGGATCGAGGACCCTTCCAACTGGGCAAAGGAAGTATGAAATGGGACCCAACTTGAAGTTCTCTTTGTGGTAAATTTTCATTAGGCGCTATGTCGCTATCAGAAAACTCATGAGTTTTCTGATGGCGACATAGCACCTCACCGGCATTTCTCATCTCCGGCTCGTGAAACTGACTGCCCACCATGAAAATTTTCCAGCCTGCCAAAGAACCTTGGATGACCTGCAAACTAGACCCACCGAACATGTGTGGATAGGGTGCGATGTCGTTATGCTATCCGCCGTGCAACTTTTGAAAAGTGACATAGCGCTAACCGTAGATCTCCTCAGATCTGATGATTGAGAATTTGCAGGCTACAGAAACATGTTATAAGGTTTGATCGCTTAAATTTTTTTTTGATGTCTCTCAGGCATTAAAATAATATTAACTCTGGGAATTAGCCATTGGACAGGCTGGACATTTGAAATTTGAATCTTGGCAGGGCAATAAAATGATAACATTTCTAGCGACTCACAGGGGACACAAGCTTGCTATGTGTATGACCAGTGGCCTCATGTATCCATTGGGCTATGGAGTCAAAAAATGGGTCTATGCATACCTAACCCTACCTATGAGAGATTAAAACATGAACACCCTAAAACTCTGCATTTGCAATTGGAATCGAAACAAACTTCCTCTGCAAACTGAACCACCTCAAAATCTACTACCTCATAGGAAGACGGTTGTGCCCGCGCACTTCTTGAAAAGTAGGAAACAATAGAAAGAAACTAAACTACCTATATACAAGAACTCAACCCTCATCAGAAGCAAGCTTTGAGATAAATCCCATTGACTAGAATGGGCAAAACTTCACCGTTTGGCTTGCTCAGCTGGAATGCATTAGCCTGTTTGCAACTAGCAATCAGATAGGGGCCACTCCATAATGCATCAAATTTGGAATGTCTTCCTGGTTTTGCTCTATCTGAATCCCATTTTAGAACTAAATCTCCTTCTCTGAAGGTTCTGACCCTAGCCTTCATGTCAAAATTCCTCTTCATCTGCTGCTGATGTATCTCTAGGGTTTGTATAGCTTTATTTCTCTTCTCTTCTAGTTCAATTAGCTCTGCCATTCTTATTGACATGGCACTATCTTCAATTAATTCTAACTGATGGGCCAACTCCAAGGATGGGAATTCCAATGAAATTGGGAGTCTGGCCTCCCTACCATATACCAGCACAAAAGGTGAATTCCCAACAAATCTCTTGGTTGTTATCCTATCAGCCCATAGAGCAGTTCTTAATTTCTTATGCCAGGCCCTTTGATTGTCCTCTATTGTCCTCTTCATGATTCTGATCAGATTCTTGTTGGAAGACTCAGCCAAACCATTACACTGGGATAATAATTTGATGATGTGCTCATGTAGATATTGTGGTTCATTGCCCATGCACAAATCTGGGTCCCAACAAAAGACTTAGCATTGTCCAAGATGATAGTAGAAGGAGCACCAAACCTAGGTACAATCCCATCAAGGAACGCAACAACTGATTGTTATGTGGCATCCTTCAAGGCAACTGCCTCTGTCCACCTAGTGAACTAATCAGTAGTAGCCAAAATCCGTTTATGACCTGCACTAGATGGAGGATTAATGGGGCCTATAAAATCCAACCCCCACTAAGTAAAGGGCTGATCCACCTAAATAGGATGAAGGGGGAGAGCTGCAAGCCTCTGTTTTCCTGAGAAGAAAGCACACTTCTCACACTTTCTCACATATCTATAACAATCATGAAACAAGGATGGCCAGTAATAACTAGCCCTCATGATCTTCATGGCAGTTGTTCTTGCAGAGAAATGACCATCATCAGGGCCATCATGAAGCTCCTTAATCATCCTCTCAGCCTGATCTGCTTCAATGCATCTCAATAGGGTCCCATTAAAATCCCTCCTGAATAGGATACCGTCAATTACAACATAGGGAATGGACTGCAGTCTATATTGTCTTCTTTTAGCTCTGTCCAATCCCTGAGGGTATCCATTCCTTGATAAGAAGCTCTTTATATCATTTATCTAGCTTCTTGGGCCATTAACATTTCCTTCCTCCTCCTGCTCTGTTAATACCATAGCAGCCTCTTCATCAGAATCCTAACCTGATAACATTTCTTTGCACAACCCTTTCCCTCTTACCAACTTGGTAATCTGAATATCAACATCATACTCCATTACCTTAGTGATCCATCTAGCTCTCTTTTCACTGATATCTTTGCTTAACAGGAAGTCTTTTACATTGGCATGGGGCACCAACAAATGGATCCTATTGTGGGATAAGAGGTGCTTGAATTTCTTCAAGGCTCTGATGACCGCAAGGGCCTGCTTCTCAACAAAGTTGTACTTATTTTCATATTCCTTAAGCCCTTCAATGAAGAAAGCTATGGGCTGCTCCTCATCCTTGTCATTTGTTTGAGTCAAGATAGTAGAGATACTTGACTCACCACCTAAAGTGTAGAGGATGAAATCTTTCTCAAAATTTTGGTTCATGAGAGTAGGGGTTGAGGCTATGGCTGCCTTGATCTCTTCAAAACTCTCCGTCCCTTCCTTGGTCCATGAGAAGACCATACCTTTCTTAAGCATAGTTGTAAGAGGTTTCACCATGGTAGAAAGATTAGGAATAAACCTTCTTACAAAATTTATCCTACCAAGAAAACTTTGCAGCCCCTTCTTGTGTTTAGGAATAGGAAGGGCAAGTATTGCCTTTGTTCTTTCCGGATCAATGGTTAGCCCATCCTTAGATACAATGTGTCCCAATAATTTTCCTTGGCTTGTAGCAAAGACACACTTGGCTAGGTTAAGGGAGACCCCAAACTCTCTACATCTTAGAAATACTTGTCTTAGATGATCAAAATGTTCTTCTACATTTTTTGAATATACAGTTATATCATCAAGGTATACTAAGACAAACTTGTTAATTAATTTTTTAAAGGCCATCTCCATTGCCTTTTGAAATGTGGCACCTACATTTGTTAGCCCAAATGGCATCTTGCAATAAGCATAGGTGCCCCATTTAGTAGTAAATTTTGTCTTATGTCTGTCAGATTCTTTAACCAACACTTGATTATAACCAAAGAATCCATCAAGAAAAGAGAATCTCCTTGAACCACTGACCTTGGATAGAATGTGCTCCATGGAAGGGAGAGGATGGTGATCTTTAAGGGAAGCCTGATTAAGATCCCTAAAGTCCACACATAGTCTAATTTCTCCATTCTTCTTCCTAACAGGGACTAGGTTGGCTACCCATGATGAGTGCTTGATGGAAAAAATTATATTAGCCTCAATCAACTTGGATAGCTCCTTTCTAATTAGATGTTCAATCTTAAGATTCACTGGCCTCTATTTTTGCCTTGCTGGTTTGGCCTTATCAATTAAATCTATGGTATGCTGAAACAACCTAGGGTCAAACCCTTTTAAGTCATCATATGTCCAAGAAAATACATCATTAAATTCTTGACATAGATGAATGAAGTTTTCTTGCTCAGTTTTAGAACATACCTTCCCCATATTCAGAGATTTTCCATCAGCAATTGTAACTGGGGTATGATCATCCTTTTCTGTAGCTAGATTCATTCCTTTGCCTCTTGTTTGATCATCGGGATTAAAGACACTCTCCAAGGTAATGAGACCCTTGGGCAACTTGTTAGAACTAAGATGAATGATCTTATCACCATACTGATCTTGCAGTCTTGACTGGTTTCTATCTAAGAATTCTGCCTCATTCTGCAAGAAACTCACAATTTTCTCATCAGAGTCAAACACCTGCCAATGAGTGTTGTTGTGAGGGATGGCAGGCCTCACTACCACCTTTATTTGTTGCTTCTTCTTCTCCTCAAGATTCCCTGGTACATCATAAGATGCACCTATTGCTGCAAGTCTATCAGCATTTTTATTTTCTTTCCTAGGAATGCTCTGAATATTAAATGTGTTGAAGCCCTCAAACAAATCCCAGACTCTGTGTTTGTAAGACTTGAGCAGGCCATTTTTGGTGATGTTCTGGTTTCTCATCTGATTGACTACCAACTCACTATCTCCATATACTCTCAAGGCTTGAATTCCTCTCTTTTGGGCAAGTAGGAGGCCTTGAATCAAGGATTCATACTCGGCCACATTATTGGTGCAACTAAATTGGAGTCTAAAGGAGAAGTAGTATCTTATTTGTGCAGGAGAGATCAACATAATACCAACCCCTGATCCATTTCTATTCCTTGAGCCATCAAAGTACATACTCCATGTTCCATTTATATCATCATTAGTCCCAACAAGATTAGGAACTTGAGTATCTTTCTCTATTATGCAATATGTACTAAGGCCTATCTCAAGAGTCTCTGACATAGGCTCAAACTGATATGCATTTGCCCACTCATCCAAGAAGAAATCAAGAATCTCTGCTATGGAAGTGGCAGGCTCATTTACTGTGTCATTTTCATTCATTTCTAAAATGGAACAATCATATTGATGAAGTTGGGGGTGTAGGATTCAGTGTGATGAAGGGCTTGAGGTTCTGCTTTGATTGAAGCATTGGCTCCATATCTGGTCTTAAAAGACATATATGACCAATCAGCGGATATGAATCCACCAATTTGAGCAGTGAAGTCTCTTGAAAGATAGATAGAAAAGTGGGGCTTAACTTCAACAATAGATATGTCTTGAATCACAGTGCAACCAGGGCATGCATGTAGGGCCATCTCCACATTCCTAAGGATACCTATAGTTTTGATAGTACTACCATCCAACTGTAACACATCCCTAACAATGGGCTCATACTTCATTCCTACAGCATCAACAACACACCTAGGCATCACTGAGCTACTAGCCCCTGAATCTATCATGCAGTTGTGGACTAATTTTCCCCTATAATCAGAGAAACATAGAATGGAGGAGGTCTAACCTTTTTATTTTTCTCCACATCCCCTGCTGGTTGTACTAGACTTGTGGCACTCTCCATCGTAGATGGCTAATCCTTGGGTTCAATCTTCTCTAATTCTTGTTGCAGCATCCTTTTCTGCATTGGTATGGTAGCAACAGCATCCCACATAGAAATGTTCACATTTGTTTTCTTCATTTACTCTACCACACTAAATGGTGCATTAGGAACTTTGCTAGAAACTTTGGAAGCTGCACTTATAAGGGGTTGAGATGGGGCAACATAAGGATCACTTGCATCTTTCCTTCTAGAATCTTTCCTTTGTTGCTGCGAAGTACTTGTTCATCCATTTGCTGCTTCCTCATGAGATGCTGCATTTGAAGTTGAGGCCTGATTAGGAGGAGGAGGGACAACATCTTTTGTAGCTCTTTTTTTGCTTCTAGTGTTATGAGCGATGGAATCCTAGTTTACATTACAATGCTCCCCAATCTGATGATTCATGAAAGAGAAATCATCATGCCCTTGAATGTATGAGGCCTCCTTGGAATGATCCTCCTTGGATGATTGCTTTGCTACAGGTTCTTGGACAGTTAGGGCCAAATAAGATTCCGCCTTCTAGCACATGCAATAGGCATAAGATTAGTTGCAGGAAGGACAGAAATCTCTATCTTGGGCCAAGTTATTTTGAGGGACTATAGCTCTGTTATGGTTCGAGCTTGAAGCAAAAACATGACTATTTTTCCTACCCTGATCAAAAGAGCTATTCCACTGATTAGGAGGCCTACCACCATTTGGAGCTTGATATTGCAATTGGGGAGGCTTGCCACCTTGAGCTTGGTGCCTCTCCAAGGCCACCTCCTTGTTACTCATTTTTTGTATCATAGAAAAACTATCCTCTAATCTCTTTCCTTGGTCTTTCAACTCCCTCCCCTACTCTTGCAATTTTTTATCCAAGGTCTTCTCTCTCTTATCTATATTTAGCACTAGACCTTTGAGAATCTCTTTGAGTTCATCTATCCCATTTGAGGATGTGGAAGCTTCAGGGACTGGAGGAAGGGCTTGTGATGTAGAAGTTGTAGAAAGAGGGGCCATTGTTGGTTGGTGGTTGGGAACATCAGGAAAGAAAGGCATAGGGGGCCTTGGAGCCAACTTTCCTCCTTGTATTAGGATGTTCTCAACTTTTATGGCTATCTCATAGGCATTAGGCAAGGTATCTCCTCCCATAGTTTGGATTGTAGTGGCAATATCACTATTAAAAGCTCTAAGGTAATGCAAGAAGGCATTACCAAGTGTAGGTTTCACTGTAGTAGGTATTCTATCCCATGTCTTTTGAAATCTATAGTTAAAATCAGTCATACACTCATGGGGGGCTCTTTTAATAGTTGTCAACTACTCTAAAAGTGATAGATAGTCACTTCCATCCTCAAAATGTTTGCATAATCTTGCTCCTAGTCCATCCCAATCAGTTATAGAACCATGAGTTAAGCCTCTATACCACTGTAATGTTTTTCCTTTTAAAGATGAGGCTAGAAGTCTGACATCAACATCATCCTCTGTAATACCATGAATATTACAGACATTTGCTACTTCTTGGATATGCTCTAAAGGGGAGATGGAAGTTTCACCAGTAAAGTCAGGTATACTTTTGAGTGCAAATACTAGTATATCATGTCTTTGGGCTAACAATAGAGGACTTCCACCATTAAAGGTGGAAAAAGCATGAACTCTTGGTTGTACCATGTAAACAAGTGTTCTATTGATGAGTGTTGATGGCAATCTAGGCTGAGTTCGAACAACAGGAGGAGTAGAGACAGATCTTACAGGTATATCAACTGTTATTACACCCCTAACTGGTGATAATGAAATTCTAGTCCTCCTCCTTCTAGGATTTGAAAGAGAAAGCTCTTGGTATTGAAATTTACCTCTAGAAGATGCCCTTGTTTCAGCTCTGGGCATGAATTTCTACAACTTTGGCCTGGAACTAGATTTGTTGAAGCTCAGAGTCACCAATTACTTTGAAGAATCAACCTCTTGAAGGCTTAAACACCGAAGCCAGTACTATCTCTTCAGTATTAATCTTGAAACTCTTTCTTCTTTGACACCAGTAGACTTTAAATCTTTAATAAGTGAGTCTCACTGGGCGTGCCAAAAACTGTTATCACTTAGGTTTGCACCCTTGTCCAAGGCCTATGCGCGAGGACAACCTAGTGAAACATGGAAACAACCTTCAAGCTGTGGGACTTGAATAACGAGGTTGAGTCTCCGGAGAAGGCCGACTTCCTCTTACTATTAGGGCACACCTAACTACTCTTGGAGAGGAAAAGTGAGAAGGAGAGCATGAAAGCAAATCTACCTAGTTCTAATCTAAGGAGGTGATGCACCAAAATAGAGTGTTCAGACCAATTCTCTGCCCATACATGCGCTACTGAACCAGAATGAAACTAAGGATATACACATTCAGACTTGCTTTTATCAAATAACCACATACAGATCAGAAAACCAAGATGAATGACACAAGGAAGAAGTTCACTTATATATCATTCACAGGCCAGTAGAGATACAGTCATGCAGATTACAGATTTCCACAAAGCAATGGCACAGGCAAAGAATTCTTGCACTTTAATAAAAATGGCTAAAGGAGATAAGTGGAGAATCAGATGGTTCAGAGGCACAGGGGAATTTACACTAGAATTGCAGAGCAATGGCAGAGGAAAATTAGAGAGAAGGTCCTCCTCACAAAAACTACAAAATCTGCCTTTATAGTTCAGGCATAACTGAGATCTTTTCCTGCTGAAATGACTTCGCAGCTACCCAGCATTAAGTCCTGTAGAGGACAATCATGGGGATCTGAAGAAAATTTGATCTTGCTGCCAAATAATGCCCTGAGAAGACATAAACGGTGCCATAACTGCGCTCTGACCGGGTAGATGGATCGACTGAGACAGTGGAGTGTCTCTCTATATTGCACATTCATTTCTGGTGGTTTGGATCGATCATGAAGATCAGATCACACAACAAATAGATCACCTTCATTTTTTGGTTCATGAATCAGTGGGGTCAGAAAGTCAACCTAGTTTCACAAGCCAACTGGGCCACATGGGCCAATCGCTTCTTTTCATTTTTCCACCTAGGAAGTCCTCTGCAATTGACCTCCTCTTATTGAACTAACCGCATCCCCCTCGAACTGTTATCATTAATCGTGACGATCACACAAACCTGACTGTGACACTAACTACCAACTGCTAACCATCAACCTTGGGCAAGCCAGCGAGACACATGTCAACAAGGTGGTATGTCACCATGGTATCCACCATGCAGCAGCCGATGGCGAGATAGTGCCAACCATTGATCGGCCTTAAATCTGACAATCGTGAAGACTCATCGTATCACTATACTGTTCTTACCCTGGGCCCATCATACATGGCGCCACCTCAGCAACTGCACCACACTTGAATGACACCTGGAAATGCCTGATACACGTATTTTGGCGAGACCTGGCCCCGCTGATCCACATGGCGAAAGGGCACTATGTCGCTATGGTAAAGATCGCGCAACTTCACCATAGTGACATGGCATCTTTTGTCGATCTAGCTTAATCTGATGATCGTGAAGACTTTTCGTACTTCGCACTTTGCTTCTCCATTCTCAACACACCTGGCATCACCCTTGAGGTTTACGAGATAACACGACCCCGCTTGACACGTGTCACTGAGGCGCTATGTCACCATGGTAAAGATCGCGCAACTTCACCATAGTGAGATGGTGCCTGTCATTTATATGAATCGATCTGACGACGAGCAAGATAGATCATCCCCCTCAGTGCATCAATGGATAGGAACTGGCCATGTACCAACTGTCTGACGGATCCTCACTGACATCTAACGGAGCACATCTGAGACTCACCAGACACGTGGCAGGAGGGCGCTATGTCGCCATCACATTCACCGTGCAACTTCAAAAAAGTGACATAGCGTTGATCGTCGATCTGACTTAATCTGACAGCCACGAAAGACCTACCTTGATCCTACGGCCACATTGGAAACCTCGGCCCCATAACACACGTGGGGACCGCACACTGGTTCATGTAGCATCATCTTGGCGACTTGTACTGCCTCGACCCATTGAGTAGCGCTTTCTCACAAATGTGGCATGTTTTGATTTGTTAGCGTGGATCGAGGACCCTTCCAACTAGGAAAATAAAGTATGAATTGGGACCCAACTTGAAGTTCTCTCTGTGGCAACTTTTCGTTAGGCGCTATGTCGCTATCGAAAAACTCGTGAGTTTTCTAATGGCGACATAGCGCCTCACCGGCATTTCTCATCTCCGGCCCGTGAAACTGACTGCCTTCCATGAAACTTTTCTTGTCCGCCAAAGAACCTTGGATGACCTACAAATTGGACCCATTGGACACACGTTGACAGGGAATGATGTCACTATTCTATCCGTCGTGCAACTTCTGAAAAGTGACATAGCACTAACCATCGATCTCCTCAGATCTGACGATTGAGAATTTGTGGGCCGTAGAAACATGTTATAAGGTTTGATCACTTACATTTTTTTTGATGTCTCTCATGCATTAAAATAATATTAACTCTAGAAATTAGCCGTTGGATGGGCTGGACTTTTGAAATTTGAATCTTGGCGGGGCAAAAAAATGATAACAGTTCCCTAACATTAAAGGATCGCAATCATTATAATAATCTCAAGCTTAGCCATCATGAAAACTGTTAACATAACAAAATTGTAAACCATAACCTTTTCATAATCTTAACTTTGTTTCATCCTGAGACATGAACATGTATAATCCATAATGAGTTCATACTTAAAAATTTAGTATTTAATATTTAATTTGACTTAAGTGTTTAACTTTATTTATAATTTAATTGATATAATTTTAATAAAGATATGCGCATTTATATAGATCTAGTTGATAAATTTTAGATTTAAATTTTATTAAATAGTAATTTTGTCATACATGTATTATGTTGTGATGTATTTTTGATGTGTTTTATGTTTTATGTTGTTTAAATATATATGCAAATTATATTTGATGGACCCAACACCACCCCCTCCCCCTCCCATACCCCCACCTCCGCCACCTCCATCTCCACCTCCACCTCCACCCCCACCCACACCTCCACCACCCACCGCGGATGAGCTCCGCGAGACCATGAGGCGTAACCTCAACGACCTCATGAGTGATATAGAGGCTATCCAATGTGAGAGGCACCCCCCCCCCCCCCCCCCTCACCTACTACGTCTCGCAGATAGCATGTAAGGCGTGGTTGACTCCATTCATCATTTTGATTTAGACATCGATTCATTTAAATCATGGAGGGAAATCATGCGTGCCTTCTACTCTAATGGCTTATCATATAGAGAGGTTTATGAAGTACATATAGGTAAAGGAAATTTTAAACATTATTTTGTAAACCCTAAGACGGGTGAACCAATTAGTGAGAAGAAGCCTCACATTTCCATTAGGTGGTGTACACATCCGCGCATAGCAGCACATTTTTGGGAGTGGTGGTGGATGGTATTTGACCATCCACCACATGCTAATCATGAGGTGCCCATGTACTTCCTTAGGAATTTATGGGCTGAGTTTGAGTTGGGTTTGAAACCCAACTATTTTGATATGAAAGCATTTCAGGGGGTTGGTAGAGGGATGCCTCAGGATAGGCCTGGGGCAAAGCTGAGTGACAGAATGAGAAACCACAGGTGAGCTGAGCACCTTGTACCTCTTCCTGCGCCTGTTGTGCTTGCTCCTCACCATCATCATGCAATTTCATCTGCTTTTACCCATTTGAGTGCCCTTTCAGGAAATTTAGTACAACAGTGGAAGCAGGCGGTACATGCTCCTCCACTTGGACATGTTTGTACTAGCTGTGGAGGCATATGCACAGGCCCCCAGAGCGATCCTGGTGCAACACACGATAGCCATTATGTTGAGGGTGCAGATTTTGATGATGATGTATACACTACCCGTGGTGATGGTAGTGACGAGATAGATGTGTCATCATTTGTTGACCTCATGCAGCAGGGAGAGTCTGGAGAGAGTCAAGAGCAGTAGGTAAAATTTTAATTTCAATATAAATATAAAGTGCACATAATTATTTACTTTCTACATATATGTGTAATTGTATTAACTATATTAATTTGTACTTTTCAAATAACAGAGGATGGATGACACTATTCCTCCTAGGAGGCAGTATAGTCTTTTTCTGAGACCTACAGATGTTGGCATCCCTTATATGGTATGCGCTTTGAATTACACTGTAAAAGTGTACATTCAAATTCGAATTTAATAACATGTGCTCATATGTTCTTTTTATTTGATTTTTTAGGGATTGTCTGCATCTACACATACTGATATTAGTACAAGTCCTACTCCAGTTACCACTGAGGCACAACCTCAAATACATGCGGTATGAACTTTTGACTAAAGACAAATAATTAGTATTATTTTTATGTATGTACATTATTATTAATTTATAATCTGAACAATTTTGACTCGCATGTATATATATTTTATGTGTTTTGATTTTATGAACAGGAGCATGGATATCATACTCATCCATACAGGCCTCGATATAGTCTATTTTCGACTCCATCTTATGATTATCGTGCTAGCATACCTGTAGACACATCTGTGACATTGGCTACCACTCAGGTATGATATATACATTATATATACATGTTTAATTTATAGTGTATAAAAAATGTAGTGTACAAATTATGTACTTTGTAATTATATTCATGTATATTTAATTTTGACTAAACGTTTATGTATCCATAATTTTAGGAGTAAGTCACCACGAGTTTTGCTGAGAGCATAGGACTTAGCCAGATGGAGGTACCTACATCGTCATATAGTTCATTATGCTCTAAAATCAAATTAAAAAAATGTATGTATTGTAAATTATAGGACCTCACCACTACTGCATTTGGTAGTTTTGACAGTGTGCCTCCTCCCGTTACTAAGGGAAACCCATCTCATGTGGTATAATTTATTTTATTATGTAGTGAATATTTAATTTATTTGCAAGCTAGATTTTGAGACCCATTTCAATTAAGCAAGTACATGATGAGACGTGCCTCCTATTATATAGGGTGATACATCTACCTCATAGGGTGTCCGACATGACGAGACAACTCATATTACACATGATAATCCATCTGAGTCCTCTTTGCGTAGAGCAAAGAGGACATTTGATCAGATAGATTGGGTCTTGTTGGCACCTATAGATTGTGTTTTTATGATGTGTGTGTGTGTGTGTGTATATATATATATATATATATATATATATATAGATATATATATATATATATATATATATATAATTTATGATGTATGTATATATATTTTCTGTTAGGATAGTTAAAACTGTATGTTAGACCATGTATTTTTTCACTTCATAGATCATGTTATGATGTATGTTAGACCATGTACTATTTTTTTATGATTTCTTATCATGCTTGTGTATGTAGTACATATATTACTATGTTTCACCATGTTTTAAGTATATTCAAACCATTTTCTTTATTCTGACATATTTTATTCATGAACATATGACACATTTTGTAAGTATATATGCAAGATGAACAATAATTTTAACTATCTATAGAGCATTATTGGATAAATATCACATCAAATTTATGCATTGAGATAATTCATACAAATAAAATTGACCTACTCGATTAAAAAATGTATTGATAACATACCTAACAATGTATCATAAGTGATCTTAATGTGTTGTTTGGTAATGTAAGACTCATTATCACCTAATAAGACCTATTATGTGGTAGTAAACATATGAATACCTATCATAACGTATAACAGACATAATGACTTATTAGGACTCCCATGTCCCCTTAAGACACACATGTATGGATAACGTACCTAACAATGTACATCATGTAAGTGATCTTAATGTGTTGTTTCATAATGAAAGATATAATCAATACAATGAATACAATGAGTAATGATCTTTAAATTATCATGTGCAAGTCAATTGTTTTTAATATTACAATCAAATAGTAATTTGAAACTTCAAACAAACATTAATTTAAACATGCTTGAATGTAAAAGTAATAGAACAAAATAGGAGGTCATTACTTCAATTGACAATTAATTTATAATAATTTATCAAGTGCACATACCTTTAACTTTCAAATAGAAGTAAACTCTCATTTTTGAATTAGTTTGTACAACATATTTCACAATATATGTAAGAAAATTTGTCAATGATATATTTATAGTTCACTGAACTCATTTGAAACATAAAATTTGTTGAACGCATCTCTTAAAATGAGGTCCTGTAAAATAAAAATGTAAAACAAAAACACACATGTTAATAAACACATAAATTAATATTCAAGGTATCTAAACTATGTAAATATTTATGTGTAATTTGTATGTACTTACTATGTGATTGAGACCTGAATAAGGGGTATATAAGTTCTCTAAATTGGTATTGACAACACAAACATACATGTAATTAAATTATATAAGTACATATATATAAAAATAATACAATAATAAAAAAACTTACGTGTGTTTGATTTAAATTTAGTCATCCCACTATACCATCTGCATCCTCTCTCTTTTTCAATGCATCTATGATTGTCTCATGCTTGTCCATTGAAATTGTCCATAATACCTTATTGGCAGGTCTCCCTTTATACCTTTCTAATTTGATATTTGTTGCCACAACCAAATGAGAATAGTGTAAAATCTTCTTTTCGGTTTGGTAGTCTTCAAATGCTGGCAAACCATTTCTTCTTGTTAGGCATCTACGTAGCCAGGTGCCAGCTACAACAACAGACCCGATTGGATACTCAAAACCATCATCGTCTACTTGATAACATGTCATTTTTTTCTTAGGTTCCACACATCTAGCTAGCCAATACTCAGACTGTTCATCATTATCACTAGGTGCAATAATAGCATAAACATGTCCTACAAGATAAGATAAAGTATAGAAAACTTTAATCACTCGTGTACATATGCAAATTATATAAATTGAAGCATGAGATCGCAAAAAAATCTAATTAAATTGTGCATACCAGATTCTATGAAGTCTGAAATACGATCATAGTCTTCTGATACAAAAGTAACATTCTAGCCTTCATTTACTATATCATCTTCAAAATGCATGTTAGTAGGAGCCAATGATCTTTTTTGCCAATCTTCAACCCATTCTGTATTCTCACATTCTTCCCATTCACCTACAAGACAAAATTGACAAAAACAAGCAAGCTCCCTAATCCATATAGTCCAAGTGTTAGAATCTGAACTCCTAAATGAATGTCAGTTAGCTGAACCACTAATTGTATTGATTGTAGCTGAAACTTTTGATTGTAGAGTTTTGACTTGATCCCGTGTATAAATATTTGTTACACCATTCGACAATCTCATGTGCATTTTTGAATTTAGCTCTTTTCTCAAATTTTAATTGCTCTTTACTAGGGGCTCTCTTCACACATGCACTAGCACCATCGTGTTCTCCTTTACCATGTCCAGCCTCAAAAAAACTCAACACATGTTGGATGCTAGTTTTCTTATGTGTCCTACTCAACCAATAGAACTTTCTAGCATTCTTGAATTGTCTTGTATAATTATTTGACCATATCCAATGTTGTGTCATTTGAATTTGTCTCTCTTTTAAATTATCATAAAAGACCTTGAAACAATATTGGACAAACTCAAATGAATGGAGTTTATTATCACTTAAATAAAAATGGTACTCTCTCAGTATTTTTTGATCCTTCTCTGTACTATCAGGTGCATGCCTATAAACTATATGAACATAAATTGTTACTTGCATTGAATTGTAATATTGTGGTTGTACCTCTTCTTGCGGTGCAAGTGTGTAGTTCTCTGCAAAGTAACCAACTGAAAGTATAGTACTAATTGGAAATGTATTCTTAGATATGCTAAATTGTCCATCAAGCCATCTAGAATATTGAGAGTGTTTAACATATTTTGGTATGATCACACTCTTAAATTCATCCATAAATGCATGACAACTAACTTTATCTGTAAATAGATCACAACTTCTCCCAAACTTCCCATCCTTCAATGGATATTCAATAGTTTTGAATCTTTTTACCTCAACTAATTTTTTTCCAAAAGTAGTCAAAGCATTTTCATGCAAACATTCATCTAACAAAGAAAGATTGCTGCACATATCACATGTACTAGAAAGACATGCATTGAAAAAAAGTATTGATCATTAGGTGGCTTACAAAAAAAACCTGATATGAAATCTTTTATAGTTTGAGGTGGTATTTTTATACCACATTCTTGCAACATTTCTTTACTATGCATGGTACCACGTATAGATTGAAATACATCATAATGGTAACGAAATTGAATATGAGTTTTACAACAACATGTGATTCTTTCCTTGTTAATCCTTACATACCATGGTTTACACTTTTCAAAATATCTTTGACTAATGGTAATATTTAATACCTTACAATCTACAATTTTTTTAAACAATTCAATTTGAGTCATGTCCAAAAGGTGTTTAGGATGTGGATCACGTATTTTTGACCCAATTCTCAATTTAAGAACATCTCTTGAATTAGGTGATACTCTTTTATTATCATGCCAAAAATTTTCAATCAAACTTTTGATTTCACTAGTAAGTTACATATCACATCTCGGGAGTCTACCACTAGAAGTCCATAAAATATTTGCTGGATCACATTCAAAGTTAACCCTTCTCTTTACAACTCTTTCTAAAGTCTTAGGATTCACATTAAGATATCCACTTATGTTGGTAATCAATCTTTTGTCAGATTTTGATTTGTTAACTAAAGCTGTTGTTATTGCTCATCGTGCTACATTCTTATCTTTAGACCGACTTCTCTTTCCGATAACATCAAAGGCACTAGCAACAGTGGATACAACTTGTTTTAAAGACTCATTTTTATTCTTGGGTTTTGCATACATTCCCAACCTTCTCATTACTTTTCACATTTTAGACATTTTAATTAGTTGTAACATTAGCTAACATTGAAACCCAAATTTCTTATTATAAAAAAAATGCTTATACAATCTTTTAGCATGTGTCCTAATTTGTCTCCATGAAACCAATCCCTCAAGATTATCTAACACATCATTAGGAATATGAAAATTATGTTCAGACACTTTACTATCATCTTGACATGTTTTTTCAGTAGTTGGTGTTTCTATGTCTAGATTCATGCAATTTTTATTTTTAGACACTTTACTATTTTCATTGTTATTTGGGATTTGAATATCAGTTTCAAATTTTCTTGGCATTTCTTTTGGGGCAGGCATTTCAATTGGAGTGTTTTGTGCATGATCGTTTGACAATTGCTTCTCAGGAAGAAAATCTAAATTGTTTAAATCGTAACTTGCTTCTAAAAAATTACCAATTTCATCACGAGAGAAAATTTGAGGGTTTGGAGACACACCTGTATTGAATGCATAATTAAAATGTGCACCTAAATTTTCTTGTATTGGGTTCTCTTCTTTGACTTCTTCATCCATCATGGTATCTTCAATGTCTTTCACCTTTGAAACATTGTTCAAGTCTCTAATTCTCTGTCTTATCTCTCGTTGATGTTGTGCTTCATTCTCTTTATTTGCTTCAATCTCCTCATCTGTCAGAACTCTTGCTTTCTTCTTTCTTCGTTGCTTTGATCCCATGTTTGCACCAGTTTTGAATTTGAATCAGTAGCTTGCAAATTGTATAAGAGGACAAGAACATAGAATAAGCATAACGAAATTCGGTGTTGCAGGTCGAAATTGTTGTTCAATCATTTCAATCATTGAAATTGGGTTGGTGGGGCAGCTTTTGGGACCCAATGGGTACATCAAAAATGGGTACCCGATTTCTTAAAAATCAGGCACTCGATTTTTTAAAACTCGGGTAGCCGTTTACAAATCGGGTGCCCGATTTTAAAAAAGTCGGTATAATGGTTTAAAGAAATCAAGCACCCGATTTTTGAATTACAAATCGGGTGCCCAATTCGTGAGACATGAGCGGGAATTTGGCATGGCTCCTGACTTTTGCATGGGGTTTTGCCTTGGGGAAAGGCATGGCATAGGCTTGGTCCCACCAAGCCATGCCTTTGTACTCCTTTTTTCTTTTCTAAGGCATTTAATCGACAATTTCTAATATTGTTATAATTTTTTTATAGTCATTCCTATTGAATTTTTTGACGAGACAAAAACCCATTATAGGTCTTGTTGTTCTGATTTCAAAAATGTAAATTTTATAGTGTTATTAGTTTATTTTCTATTTTTCCATTATTTATTAATCAAAACTATCTCCTAAACGTTAAAAAGTGACATTCACTAAAACTTTAATAACTTTTTTATTGTATAATTTTTCTTAAATTAATCTATATGTCATCAATCTACATACAATTCTTTTGATGTTAAAAAAAGAAAAAAATTGAAAAAAGTGAGATTTTGATCAAATTATGTGGTCCGTACACGAGAGGTTTTAAAATTTACCTTTTATAGCCAATTAATAATTAATAATAAAAAAATTATTCCATTAAAAATTAAGAAAAAATATTTTCATCAATCTTAGGTGTATTAGGTATCTCCCTTTAAAAGGATTTGTAAAAATTTATTTGTTTGTGTCAAATTATGGTGTCCGTACACAAGCATGGTATGGTCCTGAAATAGGCATTTTGAAAAGGTGGTTTTTAAAGATCCATACCAAAAAAAAATCTGTCATATGGGTGCACAAATAAATTACATATTAAAAAACTAGATTCCGAACACTAAAAATTTTATTCTTGGAGTTTTTAATATTCAATCTCTAAATACCTCAAATTTTGATATCAATTGACAAAAAATTTAAAAATAGGAAAAACACTTCCACTTTTTGGCCAAAAGCGAGACCCAACTTCTTGCATTGACCCAATCCTAAAATTGATAAATTTGAATCCTAACTATATTTATAAATTTTAATCCCTAATAGTAACCCTAACCCTAACTACAACCATAATACTAAGCAACCATTATAAATGCATATGCCAACCTTAATCCTAACCATAACCATGGATGCTAAAGATAAAACTTGATCTTCAAGTTTATTTCTAAGCCCTAATTATAAATTCTAAATCCTAAACCCTAGTCTTGAGCTAAATCATAAATCTATATGATAAGCCCTCATCCTAAATCTTTAACCATTGACCTAATTATTAACCCATAAATTATACTAAATTATAATCCTACATACAACATTGACCCTAACAATTCCATAAACTTAAAGTCTTTATCCTAATTCTAACACTAATACTAAAAAAAATGTAAACCCTAACCCTAATGAAAATCCTTTAATTCTAAGCCCTAATTTTACTCTAATTGAATCCTAAATCTTAACCATAATACTAACCATGATGTAAATCCTAACCTTGAAGATAGTCCTAATCCTAAGCTATAATCTCAAACCTAATCAAGATTTCAATCCTAACCATGATTTAAATAGACACTCTAGCCATAGTCCCAAGCCTAACTCTAGGCCTAAATGTTAAACTTTAACCCTAACACCAACTTTAGATATAGTGATAATATTAACCATTCTATTAACATAATGTTTTATCTAACCCTAGCAGCTAATATTGATCATGACATAAATTATAGCCATAATGATAATATAAGTCCAGTGACCCTAACACTATCCCTAACTTTAATATTAACACTAAGCACATTTCCACTCATAAACAAATTAACACTAAAGCTTATCCCTAATTATTATAATAATAAATATATGGTAATAGTAAACATAATGCTAAACCTAACGATGATATAACTTGTAAAGTTATATTTTAAACATAATAAATTAATTATTTAATGTGTTATGCAGGTCGCTCCTACTGGCTAATATATACTCTATATGTAAAATACACTAAGATGCATCGAGGCCTTGAATTTTTTAATTTTTTACTTTTAATATGTATTAAAAAAATTCAATGCCTCGATGCATCTTAGCATATTTTACACATAGAGTATATATTAGCTAGTTATATATAAGCCAGATCAAATTATTTTTTGATGAATAGTCCTTTTCTATTAATAAAATAGACTAAGAATATAATTCACAAAAAAGGGGCCAGGGGATACAAGATCACCCTACGAAAGAGTTCACATGGCCAAAGCTGGACTTAAAAACACGGCCTCAGCCAGAAACAATAACTATTCATAAAAATAAAATAGAATAAACAACCTCAGGCTGCCAAGGCAGTGCCAGCCGAGGGAGGAGGATCATCTTTATCAAGAAATCCCCACATATCAGTGGGATTGTGGCGCAGACTAGAAATAGTCTAGCCATCATTAGCAGTAGCAGGAGCAAGGGCAACCTCTGCATCCTTAACCTTTGGCCGTAGAGGAGAAATTGCCAATGCTAGACAAGGAAATTTTCCAGAATGCATCCGTCAAGGTCTAGGGGGAGGAGCCAAGGACCAACCAGAACCACTGCAGGGTGGGGAAGCAGAGTGATGCTTCCATCCACCATTACCACCACTAGGAGAGTGATGGCGAGAAGCTTGGGAGTGCAGCATGTGTGAGTGGTGAGCTGAGGACTGGCGGTGAGAACAGCGGCCACAAGGCATAGAGGTATCAGCCGAGGCATCCAAAGGAACTCTGGCAATGGTGCAAGGAGCATTGCCCCAGTGATTTAACAATTCCTGTAAGTGAGCAACTTCTAGGGAAACTTTATTAGCTTTCACCTAGATCTACATAATCACATTGTTACAAATGCACGCCTTAGTGTACATAGCAATGTTAACATCCAAAAAACTGTGAGTGAACAGAATAATATTCCTATCTTTCCACAGAGTAAACAAAATTTCCATCCTAAAGGTATGCTAGATCTGAGTGAATTTTTGAGGAATTCTGGGGGAATCACCCAACAGGATCATGTGCCATGAAAATGGTTTGAGCCTGAAAGGCTTGAAAAAATCATGAATCCAGTACCAATAATTTTGAGCATGCTTACAAAACCAAAAAATATGCAAAAAGGACTCAAGTTGACATAGAAGGGGCATCTAGGATCAAGAACCCCAATGTGCTTGAGCTGAGGCCCCAAAGGAAGACCTTGGAAGACAAGGCACCAACAAAAGTGGGCAATCTTGGGTTCTGTAATAGCACTCCAAATGGTGTCAAAATGTTTTCTCCATTGAGAAAGCGAAGATTGCAAATGCCACCACTAGTTAAGCGTGAGAACCATCGAAAGATGGGGCAAAAGCCATCTATACCCCATATTGGGCTTATCATTGGCAAATGGAGTGGCAGGAAACCACTTCCAATTATGCCACCAAGGCCAAATAGACTGAATCCCCACCTTATTAACTAGGTGCATAGGGATGGAAGACAACAGAAGGTTAAAAGTCTATTGATCCGTACTGACAAGGCGGTACTGAACTTGCATATCTTCCCATGACTTGAAACTCATGGTGACTCTTGAAAAGAGATCCTTAGGAGTTTGTATGCCACATTTGAAAAATGTAGAGCACTAGCACCTTGAATCTTGGCGAGAGGGGTACCTTGAATTGCAAATAGGGGAGACCAACAAATGTTTTGTTGATTCAAGGAGAGCTCATTCGAAACTCATCTCCAGCTTGATGAAGCCATGGCTTAAGAGCTTCCCAGGCTTTCTAGATACTCTTAATAACAAATGAGCCCTGAATGGCCACTAGTTCATGCATGATGAGAAGGGTTTCAAAACAAATCCCCTTCCATGCAGTCCTATTAATAGGGAAGCTAGAAGAAATGTAGTACCTTACCAGAATCTTCAAGGCTTCATCCCTAGAAATAGCTCAAATAATCCATTTTGCATAGAGAGAAAGGCCCTATTTCCAAGTGGAAAGCAAGCCAAGACCACTAGACTCCCTTGGGAGACAACCAAAATCTCAAGAAAATCTGTGAAAACTATGATGGTCAAAACTAGAAGCCCAAAGAAAATCTTTTAGCAAACATTTTAGCTTGAGATAGGAAGCTTTGGAGGGTGCCCAATAGGAAGAATAGTACACATGAGTGGTGGACAAAATTTTATAACAAATCTAGAATTTACCAGCTAGAGAAAGTGGCTTGGTGATCCAATAGTTGAGCTTTTCGCTAATCTTGGCAAGGACAACATTCCAAAGCTTCACAAAAGAGGCCTAGAAGGAAAAGGGAATGCCAAGAAACTGAAATATTTCCCACTAAGTAACCCATTTCCACTGGAACTGGTTGAGCCAAGGTGGAGTTGGCAAAAAAGACTGGTGGTAGAAAAGCATTTTATGCCATTGAATGGCAGAGCCAGAGGCTTGAAAAAAGGTGTCTAGACAATTTAAAGCATTTTTGATGTTTTCTTCATCCTCAAGAAGCATAAGAAAAGAATCATCAGAAAAATGACCATTGACTAACTAGGAGGAAGATTCAAGAAAGGAAATGCCATGAACAAGCCTTGAAGAAACTGAATGAGCTAGCAAATAGCCAAAACCATTAGCAACAAGGGCATAAAGCACTGGAGCTAGAAGGCAACCTTGCTTGACTGAATGAAAAAGTCCAAAAGCCTTAGATTGTGAATTATTGATGGTAATGCAAGCATTACCATCACCAAAGAGCATCACCATGAACTAAAGAAAATCAGGACCAAAACCTAGAGCCTGAAGCATAGCCAAGATGAAGGGCCATTCAATGCGATCATAGGCTTTAGCAAAATCTATATTTAAAAAGATAGCCTACTACTTGGACTTGCAAGCCCATTCCATACCTTCCTAGATGGAAATGATGTTGTCAAGAATATATCTGGACTTGATGAAGCCAGTTTTCTCAGGCCGCACAATTAAAGGCAACATGTGCTTGATTTTTGAGAGAGAGTGCCTTGGCAATGATCTTATAAGACACATTCAAAAGGGTAATGGGCCTCCAATTGCATATCTCCTTAGGATCACAAGCTTTAGGTATGAATTTGATATTCCCTTTATTTATTATCATTCCTAAGCTTTTAGTATGATATGCTCTGAGATAGACTTTGTGCAGGTAAAGACCTATTTGTTCCCATAGGTGTTTGTAGAATTCACAGGGAAAGCCATCACACCTAGGAGACTTATCATCTGCCATGGAGTAAACTGCCTCTTTAAGGTCTCTGAGGGAAATAAGTTTCTCACAGAAAGAACGTTGCTCAACCATAAGGTGGTTTGGAGTAACAGAGATACAATTTTTGAGAGCTTCCTCCTGAGCAACCGAATTTCCCTATGAAGTAAAGTTGTTCTCATAATGATGAACAAATGCTTGGAGGATGTCAGAGAGATTGGACAGAATAGTCGTGCCCTGTTTGATCTTTTTAATCCCAACGTTGGTATGACAGGCTTGCAGAGCCTGAAAGAACTCCTTCGAGGCTTTATCGCCAACCTCCAACAAGTGGAGATGGCCCTTGATTTGAGCTCCATGGGCAGCATAGTTGTCAGCAATTTTCTTGTCATGGCGAAGCTTGGCAAAGTGAATTTGTAAGTCCACATCAAAGGGGTTGAAGGTGAGAGCCTCAGAGGCTTTTTTGAGGGTTAGGGTGTTGGATTCATAAAAGCATTTCCTAACAATTGCCAGCTGGCACCCATAGATGCATAGGAACCTAGCAATTCTGGTAATGGCATCATTCCACCATTGAATCCATCTCCACTAGGATGACAGACGTGGCTCCAAATTCCAGACACGTTGGATGTGCGAGATGGTGGTAGCATGTAGTAGCACAGACGTGTTTAGGAAGAACTAAGACTTGGCCACCTTGGGGACAACTGTTTGCCAAGAAATGACAAAATATATGGGATAGTGGTTGGATAACGTCACATCTGTCAGGGGAATGACAGGTAGATCTCGATCTTCAGAAAAAGAGAAAAAAATTAGATATCATAGCACAATCAAGACGTTTTAAAATATGGTCAGAGCCAGCTCAAAAGTTGGACCAAGTGTGCCAAACCCAACTACCCTAGTGGCGGTTTGTATTGGGATCAAAAAGGCCTAATTTATTTTACATGTACTACCGGGCTTCTCTTTCCCCAACTGTCCACTAAAGGGGCAGAATGCCATCTTTGTCAGATGCCACTTCAACCATATTGAAGTCCCCACACATGACCCAAGTAGTAGGAGGCAAGTTGTCAACTAGCCAAACCCACATCTAGGACCTTTCCACAAAATCATTGGAGGCATAAACATTAATGACTCCAAAAGAATGATTGTGAATGGAAAGAAAAAGCTAGATAATTCTATGCGTAGGGTCATAACTGTGTGAAATAATGGCAAAATGAAGGCGAGGTGACAGGAGAGTAACTACACCACCTCGGCTAGGTTCATGCTGAGAGGTTAACATAACACCATTCGGCCAAACGATGCGACATGCAGCAGAAAGCATGAAACCAAAAATCTTAACTTCTTGTAGGCAGAGAAAATCTAAATTACCAAGTCTATGATGGGTGTCCTAGACATAGAATTTTCTAGAGAGGTTTGTAAGACCTCGAACATTCTAGGAGAGGAAGTTCATGAGAATTCTTCCATATCATCATCGTCCTCAAGAGAGGAGTAGCTATTTTGCAAGAAGGTAGAAATTGGGTGGAAGTCAGACGGGAAATCCTCTAACCTGACAACCTACCATTACACTTCTAGTATCTTCGCACATCTAGGAGGACTGTAAGAATGCCTTGTCACTATTGAAAAATATCTTGGCAAGAGGAGCACAAACCCCAGACAAGGCAGAAACCTTGGCAGCCACCTTTATCCCCTACATGCTAGCAGGGTTTAGAACCTATGAAACCCCTAGACTAGGTGTTGTGGAAGCCGCTAGCATCCCCACACTACCTGCTACGGACACTCCTATGAGAATAGGATGAATCATAATGATCACCGCATAAGATTGCTTGGGGGACAAGGGATTCAAGGGAACCTTGACCTTGCACCAACAATAACCCATTCTTCCTTTTTTCCTTCGGCCTGTTTGGCAATCACTTCTTTGGGCATGGGCTTGACCCTACGTGTAGCCAAAGGGAAATCCTTGATCTTGTGTTCCATTAACTAGCACCTATAATAGGTGTTAGGTGGATTCAAGTAAAGCGCCTTCTGAAAGAAGGTTTGAGCTCCAATCTAGATTTCCACAACATCCTTGAGATCCTTTGAACGATCAACTTTAATGCAAATGCGTCATTGTGGGTGAGCATTAAAAATTTTCTTAGGCTCCTTGGTGACAACTTTGCCAAGGGTTTTGGCAATGGACTCAATGAAACGCTAGGATGGAAAGGAAAGACCCAAAAACTCAACCCACATAGGAACCCTAAACTTTTTATCATCTGAGACTATGAAGTCTCGGAACCATTTTTGGAAAGCAAGCAGAGAGGAACACACAGACCAAGGTTCATTGTTAAAGACCATGTCTACTTGTGATTAGTTAGCGAAGAAAAATTAAAATAACTTTCGGTAAGGTTTTGCACAACATCAAGGCAGACTCCATGAGGAGTCCAACATTTGTTAACCCAGTCTCGGAGCATAGCTTCAGGAGGAGTCCTACCAACAAAATAACCTATCAAGATATGTTGCTCTAATCAGTCACGAGCAGCATCAAATTCTTGCAAAGCAAGGATAATATCTGGATTACCTCGTGAAATAACTTTGGTAAAAACTTGCATGGGCATTTGTTCTGAGGCAGTGCCATGGTAGTCCGTAGCAGTAGGATGAATACCAGAAACAACTGGTTCACCATTGGTCAGAGCCATAATATCCTAACCTAAAGCTCTCACGATAAATGCGGTTTGACAAGTGGTTCCTACAAAAGGAAAGCTCAGACGAAGTGTCATACACAAGAAAATTAAAAGTTCGCATGAAGCAAGAAACCCTAGTAGAGCAAAAACTCCTAACCCTTGCAATCTGTCATTTGATCTTCATTACTAGATTAAATAATTGTTGTTCTATAGTTTAAATTTCCTTCAATTTTTTCTTTGTCACGATTTACAATTTTATTATTCATAATTTGAAAAGCACATGTGAAAAATATGGCATAGAATAAAAATAAAAAACTCTAGGTATTCCAGATGTTTCCAATGAAAAGAGATAAATTGCCATTTTAATTTTAGGCCTTTAAAATCCAATCTCCTAGAAAGACTCTACATTATTGTTTCCCAGGATTTTATTTGATCTTCATTTTTGTCCTTCCTTTTGGTCTTCCCGTGAGTATTTATCGCAGTAGCGTTAACGGTGGAAGCGAGGGTAATAATGGGTTTCATGGTTGTGGGGTTTCTTCTGATTGGCACTACTGACATGGTTGCACAATCAACTAACTATATAATGGAGATCAATAACTTTTGTCTGTGTCTTAAGTTCATTCTTGGTAGTGATAAGATGGTCAGTTCAGTGTGTTGCACGACACTTAATGGTACAATTGCCAGCTGTCTGTGCCTCATACTAAGTGGCAATAGTGGGTCTCAGATCAACTAGACCATGGGTTTAAGACTTTCTATGGCTTCCAACACCACCACTTCACCTGTCAACAACGGTAATTCAAAATTGTGGTGGTTCAGGGCTTTACTCCTTCTCGTGGCTTGCAACGTCACTATTCCACCTATCACTAGCTGCAACAAAGGTAATTGGAATTTTTTTTAATGGATTAGGTTTTCTGGATTGGTGTTTCATTAATTTGTTCCTAGGAATTGTCTTGTATCTTTGAGTGGGTGAGATTGGGCTTTCTGATTTGTGCCAGAATTAGGTTTTGAAAAGCAGAGAGTTAGGTGTAGAGAGTTAAGGGGTGAAGGGAGAAAATGAAGAAAAGAAATCTAAATTGGGGAGGATGTGGAATATTGATGAGTTTGTGATTGTATTTAATATTTTGTGTGTCAAAATATTTTAGAATTTAGGATAAATAATTATTTGAGGATCAAATAAATGGTAAAAGATAAATTGGTTCTTAATATCTATGTGGAAGAAAAAAATATAAGGGTTATTTTTAATTGGATGGTTAGATTTAAGAATTTTAGTTGGAAAATGAAGTTCAAATGTAAGATAGATAATATCATTATAAATGGAAAGATTTTGAATGACTTGAGAAATAGAGATGTGGAGTTAAATATAATAACTTATTTATGATATAATATTTTAAATAGTATAGATCTTCACATTTCAAGGAAATTAATTAGGAAAAAGTAAAAATATTATTGAGAATTTTTGTCCAATGTCAAATTTTTCATTTTTTTGGAGTGAAAAAGAAGATGAGAATTACTGAAAGGGAAAAATTTGGTAGAGGGAAAAGAGAAAATAAGTTTCTCACTATTTAGTGAACTTGAGGGATTGTCACTATATATGACTTTGATTTGATTCCCTAGGAGCTAGTAGTCACATCCAATAAAAACTTACCTAATATTTATAAACTATGGTCACTATCCAGTCAACATTACTCTTCACAAATAAGAACTGGTATGGAAGATGTTGTAATTTATTTTTCTATGATCTACAATAACCCAACAATTTTCTTTCACAATATTTTTGTTGTTGTTTTAGACCATAACATACTTAGATCATGAAGAATTGATGTTGAAACTTCCATGAAAATCCATTGTGTTTTTAGAAGTTTCAAAATTGATCAAAGATGCATTCTTTTGAGAACATAGCCTCACTCATAAGAAATTGTCCATCCTATAGAAAATAGTATCTTAAATTTAGCAATATTTTTACAGAATTTTGATTTTTCTTCATAACAGAAATACCCATATAAATTTTAATCTAGACTACAATGAAATAAAAACAACAAAACCATAAAATATAAGAAATAAAAAGTAGAATATTAAGACTAAAAATATCATAATGGATTAATAAGAACAAGTAGATGAAATTGTTAAGAATAGTAAGAGGAAAATCAACATAATGGATTAATAGGAACAAGTAGATGAAAATGTTAAAAATTAAATGTTATGAAGAGATGTGGAAAGTGATTGTGTAGAGTTAATTTAATAAATGGAAGATTTTTTATATTTCTTTCTTTTTTTATTGTTTTCACCAGCTACAACTCTTTCCCCATCTGTGGTAGCATCAAGTCCTGTTTCAAATCCCAGGAACATTCCACCACGTAAGATATCTGCAACTTTCCTCTATATCAACTTGCAGAATGTATTATGATTGCTGAGCATGTTTCTTAAATTTTTTTGGGGGGCTTGGCTTTATTTTCAAGCTTATATCGGAGCCAACACTAATGCAAGCGCAACTTTCGTACTATCAATGGTAGGGATCTCTTCTATTGTCGAATTGATTTTAGTCAAGGCTCTCAGCTAAGGGAAACGTGCCAATGGTTTAACCCTTTTTCATTGGTAGATGGATACGGTCGTGTAATTATCATGGAATTGTTTTTATCACAATGCGATTTAATTAAACATAGATTTTCCTTTCATTGTATTTCACATCTTGATTTTTTCATTATGATTATTGAGAGGAAAAAAGAAAGGTCGAAAGGTGTTAGTAAATATATTTGTCTTTCAATAAGAAATGTAAATAATGATCCAATATGTCTAAAAAGAAGAACAAAAGTACTAACAATTGGATTAGTTATCATTTATTGATAACTACCCTCTGAATTAAGAGGTATAGCTCCCTCATTTAGAGATTTGCAATGAATTTAAATAATAAGATGTACCTTTAACTTGAATGTACTTAAGGGTTTTCAGACATTCATTCATAGACATGAAATGAATGTGATTTCAAGATTTATAAACTATGGAGAAGAAGAAAGACAAACAAGCAACCACAAGACTACCTGACCAATCTTTCTTATTATAGAGAAAATGGAAGAAAGATTTCTTCGTTTTACAAACAATAAATGATGTTGCAAGAAATGTATCTTAGATATGAAAAAACTGACTATATAATCAGCATTTTGCTTAAGAAATTCATACCCAGACTCAAAAATTTAACATATAAAGTTCCTATATCACAAATATATAAAAAAATAACCTTAAGATTACCCTATTCCTGCAAATCAAATCAAAATACAACAAAACAAAATAAATCTCTGCTTTCCTTGTTACAGATAGTAAACTGTCTTCTCCCTGTAGCAGCTATAGAACTTGCAAACTAGAAAGAAGAACCTCTTCTTTGGCTTTTGTTTGCATATTTAACTTCTCCAATCAGTTTCTTTTCAGTAATAGAATAACTAATTTTTGAACATAGTTATGAAGTGGCTGCCACTAAATCTATTACTATTTGCAAACAAAATAATAGATTGTTGACCTTTTTGATACATGTCCACATAGTCATGTGTATCTTTTGAATGTGATCAAATAATGCTAATCACTTTAGTTAGATCTTAGACAATTAGGTTTGTAAAAGCATATCCCAAACTGAGCACAATCCAACAGTTGGGTAAAAAGTTATTGCCTCCACAACATGACTATTTTTCTAACTGCAACACATTAGTATTTGTTGGTATGTTGACAAACCCACATACAATCCATAATAACTTTTAATTTTGGCTAAATTTTGAAGATCACTCTAGTGAAGATAGAGAAAACTAGTCTCTCAAAAACATATCCAAAATGGGCAAAATCCAACAGTGCAATCAAAAGTTATGGCTCTCACACTAAGACCTATTTTTCAGCCTACTAATTTTCTGAACATATCAAATTTTAATTTATGCAAGTTGGTTGACATAGCCAGGAAAGGAAATAAAATGTTCTAGGTCCAATAATAAAATGCCATCAAAAGAGAACATAAACATCAAATACAAAATGTTTTAGCTAGCTATCAAAAAAAATAGAGGAGCTACTTTTTATTAAGTAAAAGGAAGATTTTAAAGGGGCCATGCAACCCTTTACATCAAAAGAAAGAAAGGTATTTCAATTATGCACCACATTTTTAAAAAAACCAAAAAAGAATAAGCATGAAAATTGATAGGCACATACACAAAGCTAGTGAATGATTGATAAGAGGCCGAACCCAAGATTCATTATTATTATCTGATTTATTATTATTTATTAACCTTGTGTAGAATCGAACCAAAGACCTCTCCAATAAGAGGCTCACAATTTACCATTGTGTTGTAGGCTCTTGCCCATACCAAATTTTATTTTAATATTTATTAATTATTAAAATTATTTATTCTAATAATTAATTAAACTAAATAAATGAAAATGATATTTTGAAATAATAATTAAATAATTAAAATATTAAAAAATTATATATTCAAACAAATAAAATTATTAATTGTTCTTATTAATTGTGCTCGCATCTACTACTAGCAAATACAAGTTGATAAAGCTTACTCAAATTTATTTTCTCTTGAAATCTATTTAATTGATCTTTCATCTGCAAAATACATATAAACATAAAAAATAAACTAGCTTATTAGAAATAAACTCTACTAATTAAGACAAGAAAAACAATTGATTACTAAGAAATAAATATTTTATATTTATTAATACAATAGATAAAATAAAATTTAAAAAATTATTTTAAGAAAGAAATTTAAAATTTATCTTATTTTTGAGTTAATTGATAGTAGCCAACAAGATGGGGGCTAACCACGAAGTACAAAAAGGCTAGTGAAATAGTAGGAGGTAACCTTCCAATGAACTAACCAATATCAACTTGAAACTTCAAAAAATTAAAAATGTCCATAACCAGCTTAACAATACTACCAGTCTTTAATCTAATATGCATAATACACTATAAAATAAAATAATAGTCCCTAAAAGAACTACTGCTATAAGTCCCCTTGATTGACATAAACATAAAGACCCCATGGGGTACCAAATTCATAGATGTAATCATAAACAAAATAGAAAATAGAAAAAGACATAGGGCTAGCTGCCCTTTTCAAGCCCATGGTTGTCGTCCTTCTCAAGCACATCCTCTTCCCCGTCCTCTCCTTTTTCTTTAACCAGTTTGTCTAGGAGGGTCTTAAACCAATCCTTAGCTACGAATCCATAGATGGATCGAGTGGTCTTAGTCACTTTGTTTAGGTCCTTCCACTATTTGTTTTCCTACAAAAAATATAGGGTAGTGGTTGTGAAGTGCATGACCTTGGTGGTAAACTCTACCAAGGTTTCAAACCTCTGGCAGATAACATTTTGGTTGGTGG
This sequence comes from Cupressus sempervirens, assembly GCA_028749045.1. Taxonomy (NCBI): domain Eukaryota; kingdom Viridiplantae; phylum Streptophyta; class Pinopsida; order Cupressales; family Cupressaceae; genus Cupressus; species Cupressus sempervirens. The sequence goes on along the minus strand of CM053789.1, from coordinate 141,408,154 downwards.
TTAGGTCCCTCATGGAATTCTCTAGCCTTTCCAATATGACCTTGCTATAACTATGCTTGCCCTTGTTTCTTTAGAGGAAAAATAAATTTATTTCTTTCTAAACCTAATTATACAAATTGGAAATCAAGAGGAATGGACAAATCTTTCAAGGATATATGAATTGGTGTCATGCATCTTTGGTCGAAGATCTCCCACTTTCTTCAAAAAACTATATTTAGGAAAAGTGTGATTTAGATGGAGGTATGGATCCTAGTGATATTTATATTTGCAGACATCTTAACTTTCATTTTCAAGATGCGTTCTTAGGGGCTATAGGCCATTGATATCATAAAGTTCCAAAACATCCTAGACATCAAGGAAAGAGATAGGTAAACCATGTGGGTTAGTGGTCACTTCCTCAACTTGGAGTTCTCAAAGTTAGTAGTGATGGTTTTTCTAAGGGGAATCTAGGTCCTCCTAGCATTGGGGGTGTAGCTCGATGTAGCTCTAGAGAATTTTAATTTCTTTTTTTTCAATTCATAAGAGTTGTCATACTAATAATCTCATGGAGGCTCTAGTCATTTTACATGTTGTAGGGAAATTTTGTTTGAGGGGATGATGCAAAGTTATTTGTGAATCTAACTCTCAAGTGGTGGTGAATTTTCTTACTTCATAGTTGGTTGAGGATGTTAGTTGGAAATTGGCTTCAATTGTTTATCAAACTCTTCCCTTTTGAACTTCTCTAGAGTTTTTTGGTTTTAATTACATTCCTTAAGAATGGAACAAGCCCCTAATTGTTTGGCCAAATGGACATCTCTCAAGATTGAAATATTGTTGATAGGGGGCAGCTTCCCTAAGATCTGTCTCAATGTTAGTTGGTAATTGGCTTTAGTTGTTAATCAAACTCTCTTTTTTGTACTTCTCTAGAGTGTGTTAGTTTTAATTACATTCCTAGAGAATGGAACAAGTTGTTGATTGTTTGGCCAAATGGGCATCTCTCATGATTGGAATATTGTGGATAGAGGCAGTTTCCCATAGATCTATCATTTGAGTTAGGTGAACTTGTTTCTGAGGACAAAGCTCCTTGTTTCTCATTTTGTGTTAATAATTTTTTACCCCTCTCTTAGTACTATTACTTAAAAACAATATTAAAAAAAAATGAATTGTTGATAATGGCTCTACAACTAGTAGGGTATTCCCTCGCTATATTGGGACCAATTTTCTGTGGGTTGTTGTAGGTTTAGAGGAATAAAAAATCTTTTTTGAAATAGATATATTATGTAATGAAAGTAAACACAAACCTATTCAAAACTATAACCATAGGAAACCTTGTAAAACTTGTCAAATATGTTAAGAATTGTAATGACTATCACACTTCTAAAAAGGAATACACCAAAAAAACATAAACACTCTAGCTCCAATGACTACATGGGATAATAAAATCATTGAAAATCTGAAATAGAAATAAATCAGATAAACTTAAAGCAAGAAAAGTGCACATCCATCAACATAACTCATAAAATTTGAAGGAAAAATTGATATCAAAGAACTAAACACAAATGAAAACAAAAGTAGAAGATTAAAAAAAATTAACATAAAATTCCAAATTTCAAGAGCCAGTCACAATGACTATGAATAGTAAATTAAAATACATTCTCATTTTTAGTTTTAGTTTCTAGAAAGTTAAAATATAAATATGTAAACATTCTTAGTGTTAGTGTAAATAAGTATTTACTATTTACACATTACTTAAGTTTAATTAGGTTAATGCATTATTTTACTATTTTTTAGGTGAGACACTTAGGAGTTTGCATACTCGTATGAGTTGTTATGCTAACAACACTAGAGTAAGCAACTCTAATTTAGCACATGGTGTCTACAACATTGGAGTTTGCATAATTAACTAAGTTGTCATGTAGAAAACAAAATTATTCGCACTCCTAATTTAGCACATGGTGTCTACAACATAATTTTGTGTGCTACACCTTTTTAGGCTTATCCTCTCATCATCACACTAACTTCTCTGCTTAATAGATGATAACCCACACCTAATGGACTTTTTCCTAGTTGTATGACTTATCATGTTGTTGATTCCTAGGAATTCTAAAAGCATTTCAAAGGCCTTTATTTATAGGCACTCCTAGTGTACTTTAACATTGAATAAATATCATAACAACATTCTAATCATACTCTTTTGGTCTACTGTTGTGCTTGTGCTTGATTTCCTTGGTCTTGGATAATTTTTCCCTAAGGAAAATTCTTACATGGTATTAGAGCTATACCATATTCTTACATGGTATTAGAGCTCAGGGAGATTCGCTTCACATAGTCATTCGAGACTATTCTTGCGTAAGAACCTCAACCGAAATTTAGAGTATCTACAGATATTAGGAGTGTCTAAAGCCAAAACAGATCTCACCATTGTGTCTAGAACATCGATTTAGTGAAAATTGATTATAAATTCTACTATATAAGACCATAGTCAAAATTGAGGAAACATTTTTTTGCAAATCGACAACACAAAGGCCCAATTTGCAAAATTGGTATGATCATTTAAGATCTATACATTTGATTTTTAGATTTGCATTTTTTCATCTACATCTCTACAATTTTTTTTGGATCTACATTATTTTCTAGGAAATTTTTGCCCATTAGGCTAGTAGGAGAGATTTTTGTATGTGAAGTTTGAAGCTTGATGGTGCAAATCAGATGTTTGCACCACATTCAGAAGGTTAAGAAACCCCTAAACTATATTTTGTTTCATCCAAACTAGACATCTAAGGGCAAATCTAGAGAAATTTGATTTTTGGAGGCCTGATGATAGCGATTCAGAAAAATAACAATAGAGGTGATTTTCAAACATCGATATCTCCTTCATATAAACTCCTTTTTGCAAGCAATTTGTTTTTGTTTTGGGGTAGAATTTTGTGATCTACACATTGGTGCAAGTGGTTTGAGATCTTTGTTCCTGAATTTTTTTGCAACTCGCAAATCTCAATTTTTACCATTTCAAAAGTTTAGTACAGGCTCATCTAGACACATATTCAATTTTTGGTTTTTTTGAAAGTGCATTTTTTTGGTCTACTTTCCAAATCTACAATTAAATTATAGGCTTCTATGGACATAAATACTAGTTTTAGAAATAGGCCCAAAATTGGAAAGTGGCTATAAAGTGTTTGAATCAGCCATTGTGGGGGGGGTTCTTTAATTCTCTCTTTCATTTTGTGGGGTGCATACATTGATCTCATAGAGGAGTTTTGTTGCCCATGTCAGGGTGCTCTTAGACCAAGATTGACAAAGAGGAACTATCATAAATGGATTGCCACACTCATTGATCGTCTAAGGAATGAACATTTGGAAGTATTTTCTTACTTATGTTCCAATGAAATGATCTCTTCCATTGGTCACATAATTGATCTGCCATCTGTTAAAAGACTTTTAGATATCATTTATTTTAGTATGTCTTCTTCTAAATTCTATTAATTCATTGAAAAGTTATGAAATCCTTATGACATTTGGATGTGTCTTTGTGAAACATTTGGAGACTCAAAAATTGCTCCATTTCTAGATCACATTCTATCTTTAGTCACTTTAGTAATGTTCCCTCCAACTATAGATGAGATCCCACCTCTTAATGCTCCTATTGATATTATTGATCAAGTTCCAGCTATAGATACTCTTGATTTAGTGCAGAAGGAAACACTATGTCTTCCTACTTCAGTTTCATGGGATGACTTCCTTCCACACATTGCAAGGTTATTCATAGAGTCTCATTTTGAAGACATGGGAGACATCATCAATACCATTCGTCTTCTCTTTATTGAGGAGACTACTCCATGTATTGTGGAAACCAATTGTGAGACTAGTAATAGTGTTTCAATAGATTTAGATATGTGGGGTCCTATTGAAAGATACAGGGAGAGGTCACAACATCAGCATATTCCACATGCACATATTGTCACAGTGATAGGTATAGTAGAGCGGTATACACCTAGTCTTCTAGCTCTAGCATTAGTGGATGACATAGCAGATATTTCAAATTTTTTTGTGGAGTCATACATAGCAGATTTGGGAGACATCATTGATGATATACATATTATCTTTGATGAAGAAGATCCTTCTTCAATTGTTGTGAGGGCTCACTCTAACCCTCATGTCCATTCTCTACATTATCAATCTTCACAAGTTGATGTGATTGTGGATCCTTATGTATAGCAGTTGCAAGAGGTCTCTTTATTAGTTGAGGAGATAGTAAATTCTTTGGGATAGGTTCTACATTCATCCTTGCTAGATCTGACATTGTTCTTTTTAGTAGCATTGGTAGGGGTGATAGTCAGCATCGACACAGGGATAGTTGACCAAGTTTTAGAGACATCATTGATTTTGAGATTCTATCAAGCCTTAGTTTTTTTACAAGAATACTATAGACAAGAGGATGGAAGATTATTTGGAAATAAATGCAAAACAAAACCCCAATACATGAAAACATTCTCTTCTACCAGAAGAGCTCCACAATGCATACAAGAAATAGACAAATTATAAAAGAATGGTTGCATACCTGTTCTATTTTGTATCTTGGAAGCTCTATGGTCCTCTTCTAAAATCAAATAGCTCCACACATATATATGATCAAGTATCTACTTATAGTGCATTAAATACATAGAGAAAGTCATATATATTTAGCTCTAAATTGGAAAGACAAATTTATTACTATAATGTCCCCTTTCTTATTTTGTATGATATTTAAAGCCTCTAATTAGATTTTAAAATCAAACAACCAATAATTCAAAAGATCAATCAATTTCTCAATAAACCCAAATCAGGTGTGCCCAAAATAGTGTCAAAAACATCACAGCTTCACATATTATTAATAAATCTGAAAGGGGACATTTTTATAGGAATTTTGCTAGCATAACAAACCACAAAATAACATTTCTAGATCTGTATAGAGTTTACACAAAAACTCCCAAATAGAGGACAAAAAAAAAGCTCATCGGGCTCTCAAAAACAACACAAAATAGCTCAGAAACACCACAATACACTAATAATCTATCACAAAAGTATAACCATGACCCAATACATGTATTTAGCTCTATTTTAACATCTAAATGTCTGCAATATAGCAGCAAACCAAACTGATATGAAATACTCAACTAGAAACATCAAACTCTTACAAGAAATACACCTGAAAACTCACAAATTTGCACTATTCAGCACAAGGGCAAACTCTGCATGATCTTGCACATGGAATGGCCTCAAAATCCCATTCTTAGCCTCCCTAGAAACTTGCAAACTCCCGTCCTTGGGTCTCCTCCATAGGTTTGGCAGCGTCTAAAAAAAAAACAACCAATGAGCAAAAATCAAGTTTTAAAATGAGCCTGAAATGCTTCCAAATCTCTTTAAAAGAGGGCATAACCCTAACTCAAGACTAAGAGGGGTCAACAATACATATTTTAATAATAATTTTCATTTATTAATCCATTGGTTTCCAAATATTAGCCCCTTTTGTCAAAACTTTACTTTTTGAGCCTGCATGCCGTAGCGAAAGTTATTATTTTAAATTATTTGAAAAAGAGACATGACAATTACTCTAAGCAGGTCTCCTCACATCTTGCCACCACTTGCCACAGTTTTTACACCAAATTTTCTCATAAAAATGGGAAAGATCCCAGAAAAAATGAGACTCCACAATGAAAAACCTGGAAGTTATCAGCAAACAATTCAGTTTAATAAACAGTAATTAACAACCTTAGTATATAAGATATGTTTTGTAATTTGCAGGGAGCCCAACATATGAACCAATGCGAAATAAAGCATCCAAAGAAACATCAATCCGGGCCTTAGACGGCAGGGACTAGTGACAAAACAAACTAGCTTCCAAATTTACTTTGGAGGCAACGTTAGGTTGTATACTATCAAGGCCTCGGGCTAATGATAGGATTGATGAAATTGCCCACCTCATTTAACTTTTCCACATCATATAGGCTACAAGAAAAACCTGGAAGGGACATAATTATCATCTACAATTTAATTTTATTGTTAATCTCGCCCGATCGAAGGCGATTCATTTGAACTCTCGTTGACAAATCCGTTTAGGAATTCGACCTATTACATCTGAGGCTTTTAAAATCCCTTCTTCCCACGCAATCTGCATTCGTGTTTCCAACTCCCCTTTTTTCCCTTGATTACGGAGTTTTTCTTTCTTTCATGGCCATGGTATTCATGGAGAAAGCAAAGACTGTAATGGCTTTCGTGGCCATAGTGGCTTTGATGGGTGCTGCTGACGTGGCTGCAGAGTCACCAGACTGTGGCACCTTGCTGCAACGCATGGTTTCGTGCATTCCCTACGTGGCAGGCAACGATTCAAAGCCGACTGGAGAATGTTGCGCAGCCTTGACCATCGTGGTCAATACTAACGCCAGCTGTCTCTGCCTGGTGATAAATGGCAATAGTGGTGTTCCTAACCTCAATTTGACCAAGGCTTTAGCTCTTCCCAAAGAGTGTAACGTTCCAGCTCCACCTCCCAGCAGCTGCCCAGGTATTAAGATACATATTTCATTATGGTTGAGGGGGTCTCTATTCTTACAAATAAAATAATTTGTATGTCAATACATATAGAAAACAATACAATAACTGATTTGAGCTTTCTTCTTTTCATTCTGATTTGCATATATATACATATTAATAGGTATTTCAGATCATTCTAGATTTAGCTGTAATAGTAAGAAGATAGAATAGGGCAATTAGTATTATATGACACAAGACAGAGATAATGATCAGAAAGACAAATAACAGTCAATATCTTGTTATAGAGGGCAAACATAAGAGTTTTCACCAAACACGTTATCCTTTATGGAGTGTATAATATGTGCTATATCTTATGGTTATTGCCCCTCTTTGTACACTACCAACTTTAAATTGTTTGAATAGATTTATTATAAGTAGGAGATGATTTCCACAGCTAGTCAAATTGTGATGTGAATATCAGGATTTAACTGTGTGATTTTGAGTCAAACTCGATGACCCATGTTTCATGAGTAGTGATTCAACATGAATCCATCTCTCATGAGAATAAATGGAACACTTAGCACTCATTGGATCTAGGTGATGCTCACAAGGGTGAAGCACCGGGACTTCCCGAGAGGTCACACATCCCAGTACTACTCCAGCCTGAGCGCGCTTAACTACAGAGTTTCCTCCATAGTTAAACCCAAAGCTTGCAATAGACTTTCATAATGGTCTAAGAAGATTTAATTTTTTTAAGTTTATATTTAAATTAAGGAAAGAAGGTCTAAATTTATTACATATCATACGTCAATTACTAGAACAATAAGTTGTTGTAGAGTAGAATTTTATGGTTTACGGTTTTAATTTGATATATATTTCCTATTTGATTCTATAAATTATTTTTTGTTCAATGACATTTCAAATAATATTGTATGATTTACTTCTCTTTTTATTTTTTGATCCTAATTTTGAATTTCCCTCAAGACACTTTATATTCATATATTGTGATTCTAAACTTTTAATGTTTCTTTGTTTGTTGTAGCCCCGGCCCCTTCACCGACTCTCCCCCATACACCAGCACCTTCACCGGCTTCACCGACACCTTCACCGACTCCCCCCACCACACCAAGTAAGATTTGCACAAATATCATCTATATCTACTTCTATAATATGTTATTATTACTTAGGTTATTATTTTGACTTTTATGCGTGGTTTCTATTTTTTCAGATGCAAGCTCAATGTTCTCACCTTCAATTATGGCAATTGTTTCAATGGCGGCTCTGGCTTTAATGAAGATTCACAGTTGAACTATATCTTAGAAATGTGTTCAGTGAGATTTACTATGATTCAGTGATGGATTTAGCCAATAAATTGTTAATTAGGTTTATGTTTGCTTCTACGTCACATCTATTAGCTTTCTAGGGGAATAAAATGCTCTGAATTTCACTGCGCATATGTTTCATCGTAGTCATGAATCTCAAAGACAATTAGTTTATTCAAATTGTAATAGGTAATTATTAATTATTATTTTTATTCATTATTGAAATATAATTAGAATTTAATTATGAAGTTAAGTGTTAGATTTTATTTTAAGATCTATTTATTAAATTTTAATTATGGAGGTCCTCCATGAAATATTTGAGATCACCTTTCAATTTCATTTGTGAAATTTTTATTAGTAGTAGAAAAATAGATACAATTAATTAAGATGTAAAGAGTTATAAAGCTATTAGTATTTATATTTTAAAATTATATTTAACAATGTATTTAATCAATGATTTGTGAAGTGGTAGATTTGATTGTCATGATATATTTATACAATTCAATTTAAGTTCAAAAATGTTATTTTATAGCTTATAGAAAATTTATTCTTAAAATTACATGGATCTATATTTACTTTAATTCTTATAGCTAATGATAAAATTTTCCATCATTTTTGTATAGTAAATTTAAATAATATTTGAGTATGAATTTATAAATTTTAAATTACGTATATTTCACAAGATTTAGTCATTATAAGTCTATAATTATATATTTTTTAAAATTCTTTCTTGATTGGTAATTGAAGGAAGTCTATATTAATTATTATTATTATTTATTAAAATATGTTAAACTCAATTAGAATTTAATTCAAAATCTCCCACATGAGAAGCCCACAAGTTACAGTTGTGCTCTTGGCTCATGCTTATTTAAGATTCACATGAGCCACTAAACACTTATTATAACTATTTAAGGAAATTTTAATTTGGATTAGCACCCAAATAGTAAAAATACTAAGAAACCATTCATAGTTTGAGAAAAACTCTTATCAATCACTACTCATTAATATAAACCAACAAATTTAAGTTAACTATGTTATCAAACAAACCTTAACCAAGATGCCAAAACATCATTGAACTTAACTCACATTGACATGTCAACTTTGAAAAAAAAACATCCATACCAAGAAAAATATTCATATTCAAAGAGAAAAATAAGCAATCCTTAATAAAAGACGACATGATATATTCATGTTCGAAGCAGAAGGAAAAAATAAAAAAGGCAATAAAACATATCACGGTGTGTTCAATACAAAACTATATAATACATAATACAGTAAAATTAAGGAGAAAGGCACTAAAACATATTATGGTCTCTTCAATACAAAAGTCCTAATGAATACATTTGGTCATTCGTGGATCGTGTACTTTAATATCTACGAAGTGCCGATTACGGACCTTATAATCCCGTATTTGATGACATTTGCATATCATCATCTCATATACAGTCTGCAATGATTTTTCCTTATACGACGACGGCTGAACGATAAAATACCGCATAAACCATAAGATAATATAAGCCGTATACGCTTCATGATACTTTTCCCTATAAAGACGACTATAAAAAAATAAAATATCTCATATGCCATAATTATATAAGCCAGATCCAATAATTCCTATTCTATAGTTTAAATTTCCTTCAATTTTTTCTTCGTCGCGATTTACAATTTTATTATTCCATAATTTCAAATTTACTTGCAGATGTTTCCAAATTAAAAGAGACAAATTGCCGTTTTAATTTCAGGCCTTTAAAATCCCATCTCCTCGAAAGACTCTGCATTATTGTTTCAAGGCTTTTATTTGTTCTTCGTTTTTGCCCTTCTTTCTGGTCTTCTCGTGAGTATTTATTGCAGTAGCGTTAATGGCGGAAATGAGGGTAATAGTGGGCTTCATGGTTGTGGGGTTTCTTCTGATTGGCGCTGCTGACGTGGCTGCGCAATCAACTGACTGTACAACGGAGATCAGTACCTTGCTTCCGTGTCTTAGTTTCGTTGGTGGCAGCGATAAGGTGCCCAGTCCAGCGTGTTGCACGGCGCTCGGTAAGGTTGTGACTACCAATGCCAGCTGTCTGTGCCTCGTCCTAAGTGGCAACAGTGGATTTCAGATCAACCAGACCAAGGCTTTAAGCCTTCCCGCGGCTTGCAACGTCACCACTCCACCTGTCAGCAGCTGCAACAAAGGTAATTGGAAGAACTTTTAATAGATTAGGTTTTCTGGATTGGTGTTTCATTAATTTGTTTCATTACTTTTAGGTGGGCAAGATTGGGTTTTCAGAATTAGGTTTTGAAAAGCAGAGAGTCAAAGGGTGAAGAGAGTAAAATGAAAAAACGGAAAACTAAATTAGGGAGGATGTCGAAAATTGATGATTGTGTAATTGTAATTAATATTCTGTGTGTCAAAATATTTTAGAATTTAAGATAAATAATTTATTTGAGGATCTAATAAATCGTAAAAGATGAATTGGTTCTTAACATCTATTTGAAAGAAAAGAAAACAATATAAGGGTTATTTTTAATTGGATGGTTAGATTAAGGAATTTGAGTTGTAAAATGAAGTTCAAATGTAAGATAGATAATATCATTATAAAAGGAAACATTTTAGAATGACTGGAGAAATAGGGATGTGGAGTTTAATATAATAGCTTATTTATGATATAATATTTTAAACAGTACATATCTTTACATTTCAAGACAACCAATTAGGAAAAAGTAAAAATATTATTGACAGTTTCTGTCAAATGTCAAATTTTGATTTTTGTTGGAGTGAAAAAGAAACTTAGAATTAGTGAAAGGCAGCAGTTTGTTAAAGGGAAAAGAGAAAATAAGTTTCTCACTATTTAGTGAAGTTGTGTGATTGTCACTATATGATTTTGATTTGATTCCCTAGGAGCTAGTAGTCACATCCATTAGAATCTTACCTAATCTTTATAAAATATGACCCTTATTCAGTCAACATTACTCTTCGCAAATAAGAACTCCATGGAAGATGCTGTAATTTATTTTTCTATGATCTACAATAACCAACAATTTTCTTTTGCAATATTTTTTTTTTGTTGTTTTCCACCATAAAATACTTGTATCATGAAGAATTGGTGCTGAAACTTCTATGAAAATCTATTGTGTTTTTAGAAGTTTGAAAATTGATGAATGATGCATTCTTTCGAAAACTTAGCCTCACTCATAAGAAATTGTCCATCCTATAGAAACTACTATCTCAAATTCAACAATATTTTTAGAAAATTTTGATTGTTTTCATAACAAAAATATCTATATAAAAACTATACCAAATTTTAGCCAATAAAAATAACAAAACCATGAAATATAAGAAATAATGAGCAGAATAGTAAGAGTAAAAACACCATAATAGATTAATAGGAACAAGTAGATGAAAATGTTAAAAATTAAACATTGTGAAGAGATGTGGAAAATGATTGCTCAGAGTTAATCTAATAAATGGAAGATTTGTTAAATTTCTTTCTTTTTTCTATTGTTTTCACCAGCTACAGCTCCTGCCCCATCTGTGGTAGCGTCAAGTCCTGTTTCGAACCCCGGCAACGTTCCACCGCGTAAGATATCTGCAACTTTCCTCTGTATCGACTTTCAGAATGCGTTATAATACCTGAGCATGTTAATTTTTTTGCCGGGTTTTGTCTTGTTTTCCAGCTTCTACCGGAGCCAACACTAATGCAGGCGCAACTTTTGTACCGTCAATGGTAGTGATCGCTTCTATTGCCGCACTGATTTTAGTCAAGACTCTCAGCTGAGCGAAAACGTGGCAATGGTTTAACCCATTTTCATTTGCGGATGTATACGGTCGGGTTATTATCATCGAATTGTTTTTATCGCAATGAGATTTTATCAAGCATATCTTTCCCTTTCATTATTTAAAAAAAATAAATAGCTTGCCTTTTAATTTTCTATGTTGTATTTCCCATCTTGATTTTTTCTTTACGACCCTTCAAAGGAGGACAAACGCAAGGTTAAAAGAAAAGACAAAGGGTATAATTATTATAAAGAAATATGAAGATAAGGTATTATTATTAAGAAATATGAAGATAACATACAAGTATAATGTAGAAATATGAAATCATTTCATTGATTTGGATTAATGAATATTAATGGCTATTGATAATTTTGATAAGTGTTAAGAGTATTTTGATAAGTGTTAAGAGTATTTCAAGAAGATTTTTGGTTGATATCTTAACAATTAAAGTTCTTTATATAAATGGATGTTTTAGATCTTTTTTCAATCTTTAGTGTAGGATTAATTCTAGATGTTTGGGTTGAAAATTTTCATTTATAAATGTGTCATGTTCTACTAGATTTTTTATGGACTTCATGGACGATTCTACTATATTGTTCCTCTTATGAGTCTCTATTTCCTATACTCTTCCTAATATTTTGAGAGCTAATAATATTTAAAATTACCATGTAAGGGTTTTCATTTTGTAGCAAGGATGTCAAATCTTCTATCCTTACCATAGCTAAAGATATTCAAAAGACAATAAGAAAGGACCATAACATAATAGGTATTGTCTTATTGTGATTCTAATACAAAAAATACAAATATTGTATAATTAACAACTTTTTAAATGGTCTAAGATGAGAGTGTCTTTTGATGTGTGAGAAGAATATACAATTGCAATTAAATGCCTTCAAAAGTTAACAAAAAATAAAAAATAAAAAATGTGTTTAGCTAGCTGATCTGAAAAACTAGAGGAGCTACATTTTATTAAGTAAAAAGAAGGTTTTAAAGGGTCCATGAAACCCTTTACATCGAAAGAAAGAAAGGTATTGAATTTAAGTGCCACATAGAAAGAACCAAAAAAATAAGCATGATAGTTGATAGGGACATACACAAATCTAGTGAATGAACAACCATCAATGGGACAATAGATAGAAAATAAAGGGGCAATAGAACACCCAACCATCAAAAGAGATAATTTTAATATTCTTGAGAATATTTTTTGCTTCTATCTTGAGGAGATCCATACTATATGCAACTTTACGGAATATCCTCAATACCCTTGTTGGCATCTTTTATCATTTCCCTAGTGCTTGCACAAGTTCTCTTCCTCAGTCTAATAGGGACATCATTAGGACTAGTATCCTTCTCATCCACAATCTAGATAATAGTTTTGTCCTGGTTGGTATTCTTAAGCTTGGCAATAATGATCCTAAGGCACTCTACAGAGGCTTTAAGAGTTTTGTAACTCTGCTCACTAATTTTCTTGAGGGTATCTTCAACTCCAAAGATCTTGTTATAAGAACTAGAAAGACTAGTTTCTACCTTCTTTAACTTGGAAGTATAGGCTTTAGTATCATTGAAAACCTTAGCGAGATCTGTTAGATCTTTAGAGGAAGAATTATCTTTTCCAAGACCAATAGTTTTTAGACAATCCAACATACTATGAAAGGACCTTTGACTAATTTTTATCTATTTCACCTTATGAAAAACCCACTGCACTACCCCATAGAAGTCCAAGTCCCCATCCTTAGATGTCTAAAGGACATTGGTTTTGGGCTCTTGGTTGTTGTTGTCCAATTTAGAGAAGGTACCATCCCCCTTTATGGTGTGGATAGCAACATAAGGATTGTCATCAACATTGTGATATAGAAAAAAATCCCCACCACATTCTTTAACATAATATCCTCTCACATTAAGATTGTAATTTAAGTAAATGTTTAAAAAAAAAAAAAAAAAACTAAAAGAGGGGTAAAATTATTATTGAATATCAAAGAGAATATAACAACAAAAGAAACAAGGAGAACCACAGAAGTTTATCCTAGTCCACAAGATGATCCAACATCAAAGATAAATCAAAGGGAAGCATCCTATGATCAATAATGTTCCAATTTGGCCCATACTCAGAGGCCCATTTAGCCAACCAATCAACCACATTATTTCACTCATGATGATATGCATAAAAGATTCAAAATCTAGAGAATTACATAGCTAAGTGATCTATTGAATAACTAGAGCCAAATGCCAATCCACATGGACAAGGTTTCTTCTATTCAATAAATTCACAACTACCTACGAGTTGATCTCATAGATAATTCTTCTCCAACCATGTTGACATCATTGTTCCACTACAACCAAAATAGCTAGGGCTTCCATGAGGATATTAGTATGGTAACCCTTGTATATAGAAATCAAAAACTAAATATCATTAGAAATGCCATGCCCAATTCCCTCAATACCATCCGGACTAGGATTTCCCTCAGAAGAGCCATCAATTTTGATTTTAAGAACTCTAGCCTCAGGAGGAGTCCAATGCCCCTCATGATTAACTCTAAGTTATGATCTAAATAAAATATTATTACTATTAAAAGTAAAAAAGCTACTAAAAGGCTGCCTAGTGAAATATATTAGCTCATAATCTTGAATACTAGAAAAAAAACTACTAATTTGAGATGTCTGCACACCATGTGTACGTCTTGTAGGAATATAGTACATATCTTTCAATTAGAAAGTGCAAGAAGAAAATAGTAATCTAAATAGGAAAGAAATATAGTAGAAGCAATTAATAAAACATAAATTACAAATTTAAAAAACTATTATAAGTACAGAAGAAAGGAATGAAACTTAATCAATGGGTAGAAGATTCTTTTATTTGTTAATGTAAGAATTTGGTGTAGCTCTGATACCATGTAAGAATTTTCCTTAAGGAAAAGCTCACCAAAGATCAAGGAACTCAAGCACAAGCACAAGAATAGACCAAAGGTATGATTAGAATAACAATATCCAAATGAATTGATGTATTGTCATTATACATACACACTAGGAGTGCTTGTCTATAAAGGCCTCTAAGATGTATCTAGAATGGTTCTAGAAAGAGCTAAGAGATAAGCATGACAACTAAGCACATGTCCACCAAAAGTGGAATATCCTCCATTGTAGATGAGAGGATAAGTATGACAATGTGTATCTTGTATAGAGATGTTGTAGACACCATGTGTTTAATAAGAGTGCTAACTCTTGTGTTGCAGACACCATGTTCATAAAAGAGTTTCTAACTCCCATGTTGTGAACAAGACAACTCACAAGAGTATGCATACTCCTAGGTGTCAAACTAATAAATAATTAAATTATGCATTAACCTAACTAAACTTAAGTAAAGTATAAATAATAAATACTTATTTACACGAACAGTTAGGTCTCCTTCTTTTTCAAAACCTACACATAACACAGTTAAAAAAGGTGTTGGATTGTTTTTTTTAGGGCCTACCAAACTCAAACTCTTGTTTTGGTGTTTTGACCTCCAATGATAGCTAAGATGTAATAGATGTGATAATAGATAAATTATGTTAGAAATAATAGTCAACCAAGATAAATTAGTTATCCTAAAATTAAAACATTTATCTTCTTTAAACAAATTTAACCATTCAACCAAAGTACACAACAACCATACAAAGATGCAAATAAATAATTAAATCAGATATGTTGACTAGGAAAACCCTTGATTAGAGGGAAAACCCCAATGGGAATGATGCCCATAAGATGATGTACTAATATAAATATTCCTTGCTAGACGATGGACACTATTAGGAGTCTATTATGATATTTAGTACAATGAGTCCCTGTGAGGAGATTTTGAATCTCTATTAGGAGATTCCAGCCCTATTAGGAGTTTTGGTACAATGTATGTAAGAAGAGCTCACTGCCCAAACATGCAATTTCAACTACAAGAAGAGCTCACTGCTCAAACAAATAGTTCATTGTTATTTTCTTCTTTTCTTCTTCCTTTCTCTATCCTGTCAACTAGACTAATCAATATTAGACATTGTAGACTAGGTCACAAACCATGGATCCAAATATCAAACCTCAGATTAATCAATAAAACCTTGGAAATGAAATTTTCTTCGCTTTCACACTACTCTGCTCAACTTCGCATTCCATACTCTCTACTAATTTTAGAATATTAACAATTTGCATACATCAATGCCATTATAAAGTACAAAATCCTTCTTTTATACCATGTCCATAAAACAATTCCTTGAGTTGGTTGTTAGTCCTTCTCAATTAATTATTATAAGACCACATTAAGAACATGTTACACTTAGCTGTGAGACAAATCTATTTATTAAATTTTTATTATGGAGGTCCTCCATGAAATATTTGAGATTACCTTTCAATTTCATCTCTAAAATTTTTATTAGGAGTAGAAAAATAGATATGATTAATTAAGAAGTAAACAGTTATAAAGCTTTTAGTATTTATATTATAAAATTATATTCAACAATGTATCAAATTAATGATTTGTGAAATGATAAATTAGTGATTGTCATGATATATTTATACAATTAATTTTACAATTTCAAAAATGTAATCTTATAGCTTATAGAAAATTTATTCTTAAAAGTGTAGGGATCTATATTACTTTAATTCTTATAACTAATGATAAAATTTTCCATCTTTTTTGTATAGTAAATTTAAATAATATTTGAGTACGAATTTATAAATTTTAAATTACGTATATTTCACAAGATTTAGTCATTATAAGTCTATAATTCTATATATTTTTGAATTATTTCTTGATTGGTAATTGAAGGAAGTCTTCATTAATTATTATTATTATTTGTTAAAATATGTTAAGTTGAATTAAAATCTAATCCAAAACCTCCCACATTAGAGGCCCACAAGTTACGGTTGTTTTCTTGGCTCTTGCTTATTTAAGATTCACATTAGCCACTAAACACTTATCATAACTATACAACATGTATAAGAAGGAAATTTTAATTTGGATTAGCACCCAAATAGTAAAAATACTAAGAAACCATCCATACTAAGAAACCATTCATAGTTTGAGAAAAACAATTATAAAACACTACTCGTTAATATAAACCAACAAATTTAAGTTAACTAGGTTATCAAAAAAATCCTTAACCAAGATGCCAAAATATCATTGAACTTACCTCAAATTGAGATGATTCAACTTTGGAAAAAAAAACCATACCAAGAAAAACATTCATATTCAAAGAGATGATTATAAACCACTAGCAAATAAAAGTTAACAAGTTCTTGTCTTTAGTTTCTATATAAATCTAATTTTAATTTAATAAATTTATTATAATATGTTAATAAAAATTGTTTATAAATATAATTATTGATATAGTATAAATAAATTACAATATGAAAATAGTAATATTTCATAATAATAATATAAAATAATATTTTCTTAAATAATTATATAATATAAATAATATAAATTTTTTTTTGTACTTTTGAACAGCAAAAATTATATTATAAGAAAATACAAATTTAATATATAAAAATTTAAATCAACATTAGCATAATAAAAAGCTAGTAAAATTATAAAGAAAAAAATATGGAATGTAAATTTAAAGAATGATTATTTGGAACATGTAGAAAACAAATAATTTAATTAGTGAATTAAATTATAAAATTCAAAAATTATCTACTTCACCTATAAAATTAAAATCTATTTAATTGATCCTTCATCTATAAAATAACATATAAACATTACAAATAAACAAGTTTATAAGAAAACTATCCAAATCAATGTATTATTAAAAAATAACAATAGATGTAAGAAAATAAAAATTTAAAATTTTATTTTAAGAAAAAAATTAAGATTTAATTTGTTGCTATAGAGACAATATAAATTAAATTTGTTTCTAAACCTAATTGTATAATTTGGAAATAATTCTATTTTTTTTCAAAGTTGGATTTGATCTAAATTTAAAAAATATGCAATCCTTAATTAATAAAAGGCAAAGGAAAAAACTAAAAAGGTAATAAAACATATCATGGTCTATTCAATACAAAACTATATAATTAAGTCAAGAGGTTTTCTTAAGTCGAGAGGCTTTCTACAATGGCTACAATGTAAATGTTTTCCATTAAAAAAATATTGACGTTCATTTACATGATAAAATAACAAAATAAAAATAGACTAAATATAATAAAAATAGTGAAAATTATAGAGAGGAAATGGAAGTTAAAATGAGGCAGATCTTGAGTCTCAAATCATTTGCTCACACCTAAAATTATGGGATTATGAAAATAGGTGACTGAGAAGGTTATCGACTTATTTTATATGTATATATATAGATATAAGCTAGTACATAATACAGTAAAATCAAGAAGAAAGGCACTAAAACATATTATGATCTCTTTAATACAAAAGTCCAAATGAATATAAGCCATATATGCTTTAGGATACTTTTCTGTATAAAGATGACTAAAAAGCAATATAATATCTCATATGCCATAATTACGCCAAGAGGCATAACATTACAATGGCAGCAGATCCCACTATAGGAGCCGAGTGAGTGTAATGGTGTAAAAATAAAGAATTACACCCATTGTCATACAAACACCAGCTATCGCTGTCATACAAACATCGGCTATTGCTAGATGATAGAAAACCACTGGTGTAATGTCCCACTCGGGAACCCAAGAGAAATAAACCTAACATGTTACAATGTTTACTGAACTTTTTTTTTTAAAAAGTTTAAACAACATCAGGATAACATTAATGTGGAAGTAATATGAACATACACATCAAATACACATTAGCAATTACAGATATAGTTTCAATTCCTCAAGGGTTCTTTTATGTTGAGTCACATTTAAGAAGTTTAAATTAATTAGTTTAAGTTCCAAGTACAATGTCTCATGATCATAAGAAATAACAAACACATAATCGCATAAGCATAACTAATATAATGAAAGTACATCCAATTAATAACATCCACTACACATGTCATAAGGTATGTGAGAATAGATACAATACATCAGAATACATGATAACATATATACATCATCTGAAAAGAAGTCTCTGAGATAAGAAATGAGAATGGTAAAGGTACATCTTCTGCAACGAACATCCAATAGCTGGCAATGTGAGGGGAACCCAAATGGTAAGAAGATACTACCTCCCGATTGCGTGGTTACCTAGTTAGGCTTCCACTCCCACCGTGCAGGGAAGATAATGAACGATCCACATATGGTTAATTAAACATAAAACATTCCTATGCAAGGAATTCCTAATAGCTTAAACTACCTCAAAGGTAACACATACTACTCAAGAAGATAAAATAATCCAAAAGTAAGAACACTCAATTCAATACCAACACCTCATAATCAAACATCATACATCAACAAAGTATAAATCAAATACCAAAATCATAAGATAAAGTTAATGAAAGATAATCACCTCAAGTCAAAAGTCACATGTCAAAAGTATATCATCCACGAATCACCAATCATCATCAATTAAAGTAATTAACTACAATAAACACATCCAACAATAAGTACACCACCAGAGGTAGACAAAATCTACAAAGGAGACTCAAGCTACATACTAGGGAGTGTCATCACATGGCTGCTTGAGTGACCCTAGACTAGTCTCTTAATAGACCTCGAACCCTCAAGCGTTGAGTTACGCTAGACTAGTTACTTTGAACCCTGGACTCTCAATATGACACATGTGGAAACTAGAAAGCCCTCTCAAGAAAACGAGGCACTCATCATATTCCCATACTTAGTCTATACAAGCACTCAAGGCATGGCTAAATCAAATAACAAAGACCCCATAATTTTTTTTTTAAATATATATAGTTTTCACAATAACAAAGATCCCATAATTTTTCTATATATATATATATATATATATATATATATATATATATATATATATATATATATATACACACACACACACTTTTAGTCTAATAGGATAAATACTTTTAGCCAATCAAATTTTTAAAAAAATTTACATCTCAAACCCTCCCCAAATTTAACTTCAATTCTCTTTTACCTGATTTCTAATTGATTTTTATTTATTTTATTTTTCTTTCAGCTCTAATATACAGATGAGATACAACACAATATTATAAAGTTCATAACAAGAGAGTGAAAGATTCATACAAAGATACCTAGAAATTCAATTTTAACAATCATGAAGAAGATATGATTATCTAAATAAGATAATTCTACTGGGTGAAAGAAAACTCAAGAACCTACCTAGTTCTGATGCTAATACTCTGACAGCTAGATGAAAATTCTTACTACAAGCAAAATCCTTCAAGCCACGAAAACTTCTCTTCATTTCCAAATCCTCTAAGTTGCTCTCCAAAACTTGTATGTGTAATAATGATCCGAAAATCTTCTAATATAAACTCTAATTACCTTTTAGGGTTTCTGTCTCCATCAGTTCTAAATTATAATTATTTTATTCAATTAATTCTTTCATTCACGTCAAATGAATTATTAAATTACTTTGTTTAATTTTCCATTTGACTTCACTTTTATTTAATTTATTAACTTTAATCTCATGCGCACTTTAATAAAATATCTTTATTAAGTTCACATATTTTATCTTTTAAATTAATTTTTTATATTTTAATCTCATACACACATCATGCAAACTTAAATCTTTTTCATAAATTAATATCTTTTAACTTCTTAATTTATTCTTATAACTTTTATCTTCAAATTCAATTCTTTTTATTTAATTAATTTCTTAATTAATTAAATATAATTAAATATTAAAATGTTATAATAATTTTCATTAAATTAAATCATTAATTTAATCCTTTGATTAGACTTAATTAATAAAAAATTCATCAAAAACTTATAAAATAATATACGCACAAAAGACTCACGAGTTTTAAAAAGGGTAGACAATCTGTTACGAGTCTTCCTTGTAGGACAAATACTTTAGGCTATGGCTAAGATTGGACCTAATCATTATCTTCCCATTCTCACCATTTGAGTATTGGTAATTGGGCATCCTGGCAATTCAGGGAAGTCGATGCCTACATCTTACATAAAAGATGAGCATGTACATGTATATAATATATATCTAAACTAAACATACAATGGCAAGGAGTGGTGCATTGTGTAGATCCCTACTAGCAAATGACTACGACTCCCTCCCTTAACCACATCAAACACGTCAGATAGAAAGATAAAATAAACACGTGTACCATACACATGCGAGTATGGGGTAAGTATCATAAAAATCATAGGTAAACATCAACTGCTCAAGTATAATAATGCATCTCTATCAATAAAAACATAATCATCATTAAAGACATCACGTTAACATTGTTATGAAAGAAACCACATTTACTAATTAGGAATCATCAAGACATCATTAATAACATGTGAAATGAAATCAACAATTATAACAAATATATTTGTAATTCAAGACATGAAATAATATCATAATATTGTAAATCTAATATCTCTAAAACTAATCAATGCACAAAATCGGCCTAAAAGAATTTGACAATTAGAACATAAAAGTAAGCTACGGGTGAGCAGTACAACCGGCGTCCAAACGCGATTTCGATACTCATAAGAATGCGACTTTCCGCCTTTGTTTGTGTAAATCATTCGGTGCTGATTTTTCAGCTCCATGATTTTGGCCTGGGAAATTACATGCGGCAGATACGATTCAAAAATCTTTTCCTTGTCCTTCTTATGAAATGTGAGCTCAAACTGCCACTTTTCATCAGAGACGTCATACTAAGAGAAATTAGGTTGCTCTAACTCTCTACTACGGAAACTCCACCATGCTTTGACGCCATGAAAATCGTCGAAGATTTGCTAGCTTCTGTCCATGGTGAAGGTAAATGCTTTTGTATTTTTAGGCTTGCTGAGCTTCAATCTGGTGGCGTCAAAAGAAGATATAGTGCTCAAATAAATCTGCACCAATTCGTAAAGATTGCTGACCTTAATGCCTTCGTTCTCCTCAATCACAAGTGTGATGTAGAAGGACAGAAATCGTTCTGAGCAGCTCCCTGAAATATTGCAGAAGTTCGGGAGGGAGATACTCCCTGGCCATTGTTCCCAAGAAAAAAATGGTCACCGTGAACATCCTGATGTTTGACCACATCTCCATCGCCAATTTGTGGAATTTCCTTTGAGTGTAGACCTCGCAGAAAAGGAGGATTTATAGCAAAGGAAAAGCGAAGTAATTGAGTCATGGTAGGGTCAAAGGAAACCTCTGAGTTGCCGCCATGAGAGTGATCAATTGTAAATCTACTACTATGAATCAATTGTGACCTGTCATTCTACTTTTATGGAAAAAAATTATTTAATAATTTTAAATAAAATATTATTTAAAAAATTCTTATGTGTGTCAAAAGTATGGAAATACATTTATTTGGTGATGTAATTCACAATAGTGATGAATATTTATTTATTTTATATTTGGAGTATAAGTTTAGTAGAAATCTCTTTCTAATATAGAGGAATATTTGTATGGATAATATAAACTATCAAAAGTAATAAATGAAGAGTGAACATTAAACATCATAAACAAGTATTTAACATGAAATATTTATTTTTCATCCAATTTTAAATTTGAAATATATATATATATATTATCATGTCATTATACTTTATTTTAAATCTATTTCCATTCTAAAACTAAGGACTAAACATGTAAATAAACTAGCATTATAACCTAAACAATAATTGTCCTCAATTAGTATAAAATATTATTGTTTAAAATTGGAAGGTCTACTAGCATTATAATCTAAACAACAATATTCTTCTATTAGTGTAACATATTATTGCTTAAAAATTAAAGGTACAAAACATGCATTATGAGAATCTATCCACCTACTATTACATTCATTAAATTGAAAATGGTTATATATTTTATAAAATGTTAAAAGTAGAGAGAGAGAGAGAGAGAGAGAGAGAGGGAGAGAGAGAGAGAGCGAGGGAGGGTAGGAGAACAATAGAAGTAGAGAGAGAGGAGACATAAGTAAAGAAATAGGGTGTAGGAGGGTTCAAAGAGAGAGGTAGAGGTAGAGGGATTGGTGGTCGGGAAAAGAGGGAGGGAGAGAGAGGAGGAGGAGAAGGAGAGAGAGAGAGAGAGAGAGAGAGAAAGAGAGAGAGAGATGGTGGGTGGGAGAGAAATAGAAGTGGATAGAGGAGAGATAAGAAGAGAATTAGGGGATTGGAGGGAGCGGTAAGAGAGGGAGGGAGGGAGGCGGTTGGAGGGAGAAAAATAAAAGTGGAGAGAGATGATAGATAAGTAGAGAATTAGGGGGTTGAAGAGAGAGAGAGAGAGAGAGAGAGAGAGAGAGAGAGAGAGATGGTGGGTGGGAGAGAAATAGAAGTGGAGAGAGGTGAGAGAAAATTAGAGAATTAGGGGGTTGGAGGGTAGAGAGAGAGAGAGAGGTGGGAGATAAGAGCAATAAAAGTGGAGAGATAATTAGAGAAAGATGGGTTGGGGGGGTTTAGAGAGAAAGAGATGGTGGGTGGGAGAGAAATATAAGTTTGGAGATAGGAGAGAAAAGTAGGGAATTAGGGAGTGTGATACGATTCCTAATGATAAGTATGATCCTAATGCTCATCATAATCCCTATTTTAAATCTAACCATAGCTAAAATCATGACCCTAGCTATTGAGTTTCGGCTATGTAGAATTTTATATAATAAAAATATTTTATATAATTAAATATATATGAACCCTAAATTATAACCCCAACCATAATACTAATCATAAACCCTAAATGTTAATTTGAAGTGATACCATAATTTCATAATTTTAACCCTAACCTTAACCATAATTCTACTCATGACCATGACCATTGACTCAACCTTAACACTAAATCATAATCATGACCATGATCTAAATTGTAATCTTAAAATTTTAACCCTAATCAATTTAATTTATTCAATGTTGTTACACATGTTGTGGGTGCTACTAGCTAATATATACTCTATATGTTAAATATGTTGAGATGCATCAAGGCATTGAATTTTTTCATCATTCACTTTTAATATGCATTAAAAAAATTCAATGCCTCAATACATCTTGGTGTATTTAAAAAATCTACTAGAATCAAGATTTTACCTTAAAAGTCACTAAAAATGAAAAAGAAAAGTTCATAAACTTTAAATTGATTTGAATGCAACCAAAATATTGTTTAAATATGTTAAAAAATATAAAGATCATATTAACATATAAAATTTAGTATTGAAGTTGGTAAGAATATAATAAGTGCTTCATTAACTTCTAATAAATTAGTGTTGTTTAGTAGATCTTAAGTAAATTTTAATCCTAATTTTTTGATCTTACATGAAAAAGGGTCACTTGATAAATTAAATCCTAAATATAACCCTGAAATTGAGCCTAACTATAAGCTTTTCATTAAAACCCTATTTCAAAACCTAATTGAAGCTTAATTTACATAAAATTAAAACAAGTTGGCCTAAATCCTAAATTATAATATTAACTTTTAGATACATGCATATATAAACACATGCACATACTTGAAACATGTCCCTACTTTTAAATGATATGTAACCCAACTTGAAGCGTAACCCTTAACTTAAATCTAAAAGTAATATAATTAATTTATTACCCTAATTGAACTCTAATATTCTCCCTAAATATAATAAAACCTAAAGCATAACCATAGACTTTAACCCAACCCTAACATTGATGATAACTAGACCCTAATTTGAATCCTAACAAAATCCCCATTTGAATCATAACCAAAGCATAGTTAGAACAATATCCTTAGTCCTAACCTTCATCATAATTCTTACACTAACCATAATTATAACCCTCATCCTAACTCTAACACTATTTCAAAAACTAACATGAAACCCTTTACCTAACCATAATCCTACAATTGATAAATCTTAATCCTAACCATATTTATAAACTCAAATCCCTAATATTAATCCTAATCATAATTGCAATTATAATACTAACCATTCATTGTAAACACACACACAAACCTTAACCTTGACTATAAGCATGGATCCTAAAGATAAACCTTGATCTTAAAATTTAATTTCTAAACCCTTATTATAAATGATAAACCTTAAGTCATAATCTTTAACAAAATCATAAACTTATATGCTAAACCCTTATCCTAAATTCTTAACCATGGACCTTAATATTAACCCCTAAATAATCCTAAATTTTACTCGTATAAATCCTAACAATGTCATAACCCTCAATCTTACCCTAGAATTGAGCCTAATTATGACCCTTACACTAAAACCCTATTTCAAAACCTAATTGAGGCCTAACTTACATAAAATTAAAACAAGTTGGCACTAATCTTAAATTATAATATTACATTTGAGATACATGCATCCATAAACACATGTAGATACATGAAGCATGAACCCTGTTTAAAATGATATGTAACCCAACTTGAAAGCTAAACCTCAACATTATCTTAAGAGTAATATAAGTAATGTATTGCCCTAATTGAACTCTATTAATACCCCCCCAAAGTATAATAAAATTCTAAAAATAAATTAACTCTAAATATCACCAAACTCTCAACTTTAAAGTTATCTTCAACCCTAACTATAAATCAATGATTTTCCCTCTAATTTGCACCTTATCCTAAGCTAACCTAAACTCTAACCTTAGTTTTTCATATATGATAACATTAATTAAACTAATATATCCTTAGTTTAACCCTAACTATAATTTAATCTAAACTTTAACCATAACCTTCAACCCAACCCTAACATTCATGATAACCATA
The DNA here is from genome assembly GCA_028749045.1 of Cupressus sempervirens. Classification (NCBI taxonomy): domain Eukaryota; kingdom Viridiplantae; phylum Streptophyta; class Pinopsida; order Cupressales; family Cupressaceae; genus Cupressus; species Cupressus sempervirens. Next base: position 141,382,839 of record CM053789.1, on the reverse strand, counting down.
CCCTAATTTGAATCCTAAAAAAAGCTCAATTTGAATCATAAAACAAGCATAGTTAGAAAATATCCTTACTCCTAACCCTCATCATAATTCTTATACTAACCATAATTATAACCTTCATCCTAATAATACCACTAACGCTAACCCTTATGATAACCCTATCCCTATCGCTAACCATGATGTCCATCCTAACTCTAAACTTATTTCAAAAACTAACCCTAAAACCATTTACCTAACTATAATCCTAAAACTGATAAATTTGAATCCTACCTATATTTATAAATATTAATCCCTAATAGTAACCCTAACCCTAACTACAACCATAATACTAAGCAACCATTACAAATGCATATGTCAACCTTAATCCTAACCATAACCATGGATGCTAAAGATAAAACTTGATCTTCAAGTTTATTTCTAAGCCATAATTATAAATTCTAAATCCTAATCCCTAATCTTGAGCTAAATCATAAATCTAAATGATAAGCCCTCATCCTAAATCCTTAACCATTGACCTAATTATTAACCCATAAATTATACTAAATTATAATCCTAAATATAACATTGACCCTAACAATTCCATAAACTTAAAGTCTTAATCCTAATTGTAACACTAATACTAAAAAAAATGTAAACCCTAACCCTAATGAAAATCCTTTAATTCTAAGCCCTAATTTTACTCTAATTTAATCCTAAATCTTAACCATAATACTAACCATGATGTAAATCCTAACCTTGAAGATAGTCCTAATCCTAAGCTATAATCTCAAACCTAATCAAGATTTCAATCCTAACCATGATTTAAATAGACACTCTACCCATAGTCCCAAGCCTAACTCTGGGCCTAAATGTTAAACTTTAACCCTAACACCAACTTTAGATATAGTGATAATATTAACCATTCTATTAACATAATCTTTTATCTAACCCTAGCAGCTAATATTGATCATGACATAAATTATAGCCATAATGATAATATAAGTCCAGTGACCCTAACACTATCCCTAACTTTAATATTAACACTAAGCACATTTCCACTCGTAAACAAATTAACACTAAAGCTTATCCCTAATTATTATAATAATAAATATATAGTAATAGTAATCATAATGCTAAACCTAACGATGATATAACTTGTAAAGTTATATTTTAAACATAATAAATTAATTATTCAATGTGTTATGCAGGCCGCTCCTACTGGCTAATATATACTCTATATGTAAAATACACCGAGATATATCGAGGCCTTGAATTTTTTCATTTTTCACTTTTAATATGTATTAAAAAAATTCAATGCCTTGATACATCTTAGCGTATTTTACACATAGAGTATATATTAGCATGTTATAGATAAGCCAGATCAAATTATTTTTTGATGAATAGTCCTTTTCTATTAATAAAATATACTAAGAATACAATTCACAAAAAGGGGCCAGGGGATACAAGATCACCCTACAAAAGAGTTCACATGGCCAAAGCTGGACTTAAAAACACAGCCTTAGCCAAAAACAACAACTATTAATAAAAATAAAATAGAATAAACAACCTCAGATTGCCAAGGCTGTGCCAGCCGAGGGAGGAGGATCATCTTTATCAAGAAATCCCCACATATCAGTGGGATTGTGGGGCAGACTAGAAATAGTCTAGCCATCATTAGCAGTAGCAGGAGCAAGGGTAGCTTCCGCATCCTTGACCTCTGGCTGTAGAGGAGAAATTGCCAATGCTAGACAAGGAAATTTCCCAAAATGCATCTGTCGAGGTCTAGGGGGAGGAGCCAGGGACCAGCCAGAACCATTGCAAGGTGGGGAAGCAGAGTGATGCCTCCATCCACCATCACCACCACTAGGAGAGTGATGGCGAGAAGCTTGGGAGTGCAGCATGTGTGAGTAGCGACCTGAGGACTGGCGGTGAGAACAACAGCCACGAGGCGTAGAGGTATCAGCCAAGGCATCCAGAGGAACTCTGGAAATGGTGCAAGGAGCATTGCTCCAGTGATTTAACAATTCTTGTAAGTGAGCAACTTCTAGGAAAACTTTATTAACTTACACCTGGATCTACATAATCACATCGTTACAAATGCACGCCTTAGTGTACATAGAAATGTTAACATCCAAAAAATTGTGAGTGAACAGAATAACATTCCTATCTTTCCACAGAGTAAACAAAATTTCCATCCTAAAGGTATGCTAGATCTGAGTGAATTTTTGAGGAATTTTGGGGGAATCACCTAATAGGATCATGTGCCATGAAAATGGTTTGGGCTTTAAATGCTTGAAAAAATCATGAATCCAGTACCAATAATTTTGAGCATGCTTACAAAACCAGAAAATATGCAAAAAGGACTCAGGTTGACATAGAAGGGGCATCTAGGATCAAGAACCCCAATGTGCTTGAGCTGAGGCCCCAAGGGAAGACCGTGGAAGGCAAGGCACCAAGAAAAGTGGGTAATCTTGGGTTCCATAATAGCACTCCAAATGATGTCAAAATGTTTTCTCCATTGAGAAAGCGAAGATTGCAAATGCCACCACTAGTTAAGCATGTTAACCATTGAAAGATGGGGCAAAAGCCATCTGTACCCGATATTGGGCTTATCATTGGCAAATGGAGTGGCAGGAAACCAATTCCAACCATGTCACCAAGGCCAAATAGACTGGATCCCCACCTTATGAACTAGGTGCACAGGGATGGAAGACAACAGAAGGTTAAAAGTCTATTGATCCGTACTGACAAGGCAGTACTGAACTTGCATATCTTCCCATGACTTGAAACTCATGGTGACTCTTGAAAAGAGATCGTTAGGAGTTTGTATGCCACATATGAAAAAATGCAGAGCACTAGCACCTTGAATCTTGGCGAGAGGGGAATCCTGAATTGCAAATAGGGGAGACTAGCAAATGTTTTGTTTATTTAAGGAGAGCCCATTGCGAAACTCATCTCTAGCCTAATGAAGCCATGGCTTAAGAGCTTCCCAGGCTTTCCAAATACTCTTAATAACAAATGAGCCCTGAATGGCCACTAGTTCATGCATGATGAGAAGGTTTCAAAACAAATCCCCTTCCATGCAGTCCTGTTAATAGGGAAGCTAGAAGAAATGTAGTGCCTTACCAGAATCTTCAAGGCTTCATCCCTAGAAATAGCTCAAATAATCCATTTTGCATAGAGAGAAAGGCCCTATTTCCAAGTGGAAAGCAAGCCAAGACCACTAGACTCCCTTGGGAGACAACCAAAATCTCAAGAAAATCTGTGAAAACTATGATGGTCAAAACCAGAAGCCCAAAGAAAATCTCTGAGAAAACATTTTAGCTTGAGATAGGAAGCTTTGGAGGGTTTCCAATGGGAAGAATAGTGCACATGAGTGGTGGCCAGAATTTTATAACAAATCTAGAATTTACCAGCTAGAGAAAGTGGCTTGGTGATCCAATAGTCGAGCTTTTCACTAATCTTGGCAAGGACAACATTCCAAAGCTCCACAAGAGAGGCCTGGAAGGAAAAGGGAATGCCAAGAAAGCAAAAGATTTCCCCCTAAGTAACCCATTTCCAGTAGAACTGGCTGAGCCAAGGTGGAGCTGGCAAAAAACACTGGTGGTAGAAACGCATTTTATGCTATTGAATGGCAAAGCCAGAGGCTTGAAAAAAGGTGTCCAGACAATTTAAAGCATTTTTGATGTTTTCTTCATCCTCAAGAAGCATAAGAAAAGAATCATTAGAAAAATGACCATTGACTAACTAGGAGGAAGATTCGGGCAAGGAAATGCCATGAACCAGCCTTGAAGACACAGAATGACCTAGCAAATAGCCAAAACCATCAGCAGCAAGGACATAAAGCACTGGACCTAGAAGGCAACCTTGCTTGATTGACTAAAAAAGTCCAAAAGCCTCAGATTGTGAATTATTGATGGTAATGCAAGCATTACCATCACCAAAGAGCATCACCATGAACTGAAGAAAATTGGGACCAAAACCCAGAGCCTGAAGCATAGCCAAGATGAAGGGCCATTCAATGCAATCATAGGCTTTAGCAAAATCTATCTTTAAAAAGATAGCCTACTACTTGGACTTACAAGCCCATTCCATACCTTCCTAGATGGCAATGATGTTGTCAAGAATATATCTGGACTTGATGAAGCCAGTTTTCTCAAGCCATACAATTAAAGGCAACATGTGCTTGATTTTTGAGAGAGAGCGCCTTGACAATGATCTTATAAGACACATTCAAAAGGGTAATGGGCCTCGAATTGCATATGTCCTTAGGATCACCAGCTTTAGGTATGAATTTGATATTCCCTTTATTTATTATCGCTCCTAAGCTTTTAGTATGATATGCTTTGAGATAGACTTTGTGCAGGTCAAGACCTATTTGTTCCTAGAGGTGTTTGTAGAATTTACAGGGAAAGCCATCACACCTAGGAGACTTATCATCTGCCATGGAGTAAACTGCCTCTTTAAGGTATCTAAGGGAAATAAGTTTCTCACAGAAAGAACGTTGCTCAACTGTAAGGTGGTTTGGAGTAACAGAGATATAGTTTTTGAGAGCTTCCTCCTGAGCAACCGAATTTCCCTGTAATGTAAAGCTATTCTCATAATGATGAACAAATGCTTGCAGGATGTCAGAGAGATTGGACAGAACAGTCATGCCCTGTTTGATCTTTTTAATCCCAACGTTGGTATGACAGGCTTGGAGAGCCTGAAAGAACTCCTTCGAGGTTTTATCACCAACCTCCAACCAGTGGAGATGGCCCTTGATTTGAGCTCGATGGGTAGCATAGTTGTAAGCAATTTTCTTGTCATGGAAAAGCTTGGAAAAGTGAATTTGTAAGTCCACATCAAAGGGGTTGAATGTGAGAGCCTCAGAGGCTTTTTTGAGGGTGAGGGTGTTGGATTCATAAGAGAATTTCCTAAAAATTGCCAGCTGGCGCCCATATATGCATAGGAACCTAGCAATTCTAGTAATGGCACCATTCCACCATTGAATCCATCCCCACTAGGATGGCAAACATGGCTCCAAATTCCAGACACGTTGGATGTGCGAGATGGTGGAAGCATGTAGCAGCACATATGTGTTTAGGAAGAACTGAGACTTGGCCACCTTGGGGACAACTATTTGCCAAGAAATGACAAAATATATGGGATAGTGGTTGGATAACATCACATCTGTCAGGGGAATGACAGGTAGATCTCGATCTTCAGAAAAAGAGAAATAAGATTAGATATCATAGCACGATCAAACCCCACTACCCTAGTGGTGGTTTGTATTGGGATCCCAAAGGTCTAATTTATTTTGCATGTACTACCAGGCTTCTCTTTCCCCAACTATCCATTAAAGGGGCAAAATGCCATCTTTTTTAGATGCCACTTCAACCATATTGAAGTCCCCACACATGACCCAAGTAGCACAAGGCAAGTTGTCAACTAGCCAAACCCACATCTGGGACCTTTCCAAAACATCATTGGAGGCATAAAAATTAATGACTCCAAAAGAATGATTGTGAATGAAAAGCAAAAGCTAGATAATTCTATGTGTGGGGTCAGAACTGTGTGAAATAATGGCAAAATGAAGGCGAGCTGATAGGAGAGTAACTACACCACCTCGGCTAGGTTCATGCTGGGAGGTTAACATAACACCATCTGGCCAAACGACGTGACATGTAGTAGAAAGCGTGAAACCAAAAATCTTAACTTCTTGTAGGCAGAGAAAATCTAAATTACCAAGTCTATGATGGGTGTCCCAGACATAGAATTTTCTTGAGAGGTCTGTAAGACCTCGAACATTCTAGGAGAGGAAGTTCATGAGAATTCTTCCCTATCATCCTCATCCTCAAGAGAGGAGTAGCTATTTTGCAAGAAGGTAGAAACTGGGTGGAAGTCAGACGGAAAATCCTCTAACCTAACAACTTACCGTTACACTTCTAGTATCTTCGCACATCCAGGAGGATTGCAAGAATGCCTTGTCACTAATGAAAAATATCTTGGCAAGAGGAGCATGAAACCCAGCCAAGGCAGAAAGCTTGGTAGCCACCTTTATCCCCTACATGCTAGCAAGGTTTAGAACCCGTGAAACCCCTACACTAGGTGTTGTGGAAGCCGCTAGCATCCCCACACTACCTGGTGCGAACACTCCTATGGGAATAGGATGAACCACAATGATCGCCGCATAAGATTGCTTGGGGGACAAGGGATTCAAGGGAACCTTGCCCTTGCACCCAATAGTAACCTATTCTTCCTTTTTTCCTTTGGCCTATTTGGCAATCACTTCTTTGGGTGTGGGCTTGACCCTAGGTGTAGCCAAAGGGCAATCCTTGATCTTGTGTTCCATGAACTAGCACCTATAATAGGTGTCAGGTGGATTCAAGTAAAGCACCTTCTGGGAGAAGGTTTGAGCTCCAATCTAGATTTCCATAGCATCCTTGAGATCCTTTGAAAGATCAACTTCAATGCAAATGCGTCGTTGTGGGTGAGCATTAAAAAATTTCTCAGGCTCCCTGGTGACAAGTTTGCCAAGGGTTTTGGCAATGGACTCAATGAAAGGCTAGGATGGCAAGGGAAGACCCAGAAACTCAACCCACATAGGAACCCTAAGCTTTTTATCATCTGAGACTATGAAGTCTCAGAACCATTTTTTGAAAAAAAGCAGAGAGGAACACACAGACCAAGGTTCATTGTTAAAGACCACGTCTACTTGTGACTGGTTAGCGAAGAAAAATAAAAAAAACCTTTGGTAAGGTTTTGCACAACATCAAGGCAGACTCCATGAGGAGTCTAGCATTTGTTAACCTAGTCTCCGAGCATAGCTTCAAGAGGCATCCCACCAACAAATTAACCTATCAAGGTATTTTTCTCTAACCAGTCACAAGCAGCATCAAATTCTTGCAAAGGAAGGATAATATCAGGATTACCTTGTGAAATAACTTTGGGACAAACTTGCATGTGCATTTCTTCTGAGGCGGCGCCATGGTAGTCCGAAGCAGCAACGTGAATACCAAAAACAACTGGTTCACCATTGGCCGGAGCCATAATATCCTAACCTAAAGCTCTCACAATAAATGCAGTTTGACAAGTGGTGCCTACAGAAGGAAAGCTCAGACGAAGTGTCATACACAAGAAAATTGAAAGTTCGCATGAGGCAAGAAACCCTAGCAGAGTGGAAACTCCTAACCCTTGCAATTCGTCATTTGATCTTCATTACTAGACCAAATAATTGTTGTTCTATAGTTTAAATTTCCTTCAGTTTTTTCTTCGTCATGATTTACAATTTTACTATTCATAATTTGAAAACACATGTGAAAAATATGGCATAGAATAAAAATAAAAAACTCCATGTATTCCAGATGTTTCCAATGAAAAGAGACAAGTTGCCATTTTAATTTCAGGCCTTTAAAATCCAATCTCCTAGAAAGACTCTACATTATTGTTTCCAAGGCTTTTATTTAATCTTCATTTTTGCCCTTCCTTTTGGTCTTCCCATGAGTATTTATTGCAGTAGCATTAATGGCGGAAGCGAGGGTAATAATGGGTTTCATGGTTGTGGGGTTTCTTCTAATTGGCACTGTCGATGTGGCTGCACAATCAACTAACTGTATAATGGAGATCAGTAACTTTTGTCTGTGTCTTAAGTTCATTCCTGGAAGTGATAAGATGGTCAGTTCAGTGTGTTGCACGACACTTAATGGTACAATTTCCAGTTGTCTGTGTCGTGTACTAAGTGGCAATAGTGGGTTTCAGATCAACCAGAGCATGGCTTTAAGACTTTCCGTGGCTTCCAACACCACCACTCTGCCTGTCAGCAGCGGTAATTCAAAATTGTGGTGGTTCAGGGCTTTATTCCTTCTCATGGCTTGCAATGTCACTATTCCACCTATCACTAGCTGCAACAAAAGTAATTGGAATTTTTTTTAATGGATTAGGTTTTCTGGATTGGTGTTTCTTTAATTTGTTCCTAGAAATTGTCTTGTATTTTTGAGTGGGTGAGATTGGGCTTTCTGATTTGTCCCAGAATTAGGCTTCGAAAAGCAGGGAGTTAGGTGTAGAGAGTTAAGGGGTGAAGGCAGAAAATGAAGAAAAGAAATCTAAATTGGGGAGGATGTGGAATATTGATGAGTTTTTGATTGTATTTAATATTTTGTGTGTCAAAATATTTTAGAATTTAGGATAAATAATTATTTGAGGATCAAATAAATGGTAAAAGATAAATTGGTTCTTAATATCTATGTGGAAGAAAAAAATATAAGGGTTATTTTTAATTGGATGGTTAGATTTAGGAATTTTAGTTGGAAAATGAAGTTCAAATGTAAGATAGATAATATCATTATAAAAGGAAAAATTTTGAATGACTTGAGAAATAGAGATGTGGAGTTAAATATAATAACTTATTTATGATATAATATTTTAAATAGTACAGATCTTTACATTTCAAGCCAATTAATTAGGAAAAAGTAAAAATATTATTGAGAATTTTTGTCCAATGTCAAATTTTGCTTTTTTTTGGAGTGAAAAAGAAGATGAGAATTATTGAAAGGCAAAAATTTGCTAGAGGGAAAAGAGAAAATAAGTTTCTCACTATTTAGTGAACTTGAGGGATTGTCACTATATATGACTTTGAGTTGATTCCCTAGGAGCTAGTAGTCACATCCAATAAAAACTTACCTAATCTTTATAAACTATGGTCGTTATCCAGTCAACATTACTCTTCACAAATAAGAACTGGTATGGAAGATGCTGTAATTTATTTTTCTATGATCTACAATAACCCAACAATTTTCTTTTGCAATATTTTTGTTGTTGTTTTAGACCATAAAATACTTAGATCATGAAGAATTGATGCTGAAACTTCCATGAAAATCCTTTGTGTTTTTAGAAGTTTGAAAATTGATCAGCGATGCATTCTTTTGAGAACATAGCCTCACTCATAAGAAATTGTCAATCCTATAGAAAATAGTATCTTAAATTCAGCAATATTTTTACAAAATTTTGATTTTTCTTCATAATAGAAATACCCAAATAAATTTTAATCTAGACTACAATGAAATAAAAACAACAAAACCATAAAATATAAGAAACAAAAAGTAGAATATTAAGACTAAAAATATCATAATGGATTAATAAGAACAAGTAGATGAAATTGTTAAGAATAGTAAGAGGAAAATCAACATAATGGATTAATAGGAACAAGTAGACGAAAATGTTAAAAATTAAATATTATGAAAAGATGTGGAAAATGATTGTGCAGAGTTAATCTAATAAATGGAAGATTTGTTATATTTCTTTCTTTTTTTATTGTTTTCACCAGCTACAACTCCTACCCCATCTGTGGTAGTGTCAAGTCCTGTTTTGAATCCTGGGAACGTTCCACCACCTAAGATATCTGCAACTTTCCTCTATATCAACTTGTAGAATGTATTAGGATTACTGAGCATGTTTCTTAAACTTTTTTGGGGGGTTTGGCTTTATTTTCAAGCTTCTATCGGAGCCAACACTAATGCAAGTGCAACTTTCATACTATCAATGGTAGGGATCGCTTCTATTGTCGGATTGATTTTAGTCAAGGCTCTTAGCTAAGGGAAACATGCCAATGGTTTAACCTTTTTTCATTGGTAGATGGATACGGTCGTTTAATTATCATGGAATTTTTTTTTATCGGAATGGGATTTTATTAAACATAGATTTTCCTTTCATTGTATTTCACATCTTGATTTTTTCATTATGATTATTGAGAGGAAAAAAGCAAGGTTGAAAGGTGTTAGTAAATAGATTTGTCTTTCAATAAAAAATGTAAATAATGATCCAATATGTCTAAAAAGAAGAACAAAAGTACTAACAGTTGGATTAGTTATCATTTATTGATAACTACCCTCTGAATTAAGAGGTATAGCTCCCTCATTTAGAGATTTCCAATGAATTTAAATAATAAGATGTACCTTTAACTTGAAAGTACTTAAGGGTTTTTAGACATTCATTCATAGACATGAAATGAATGTGATTTCAAGATTTATAAACTATCTAGAAGAAGAAAGAGAAACAAGCAACCAAAAGACTACCAGACCAATCTTTCTTATCATAGAGAAAATAGAAGAAAGATTTCTTCGTTTTACAAACAATAAATGATGTTGCAAGAAATGTATCTTAGATATGACAAAACTAACTATATAATCAGCATTTTGCTTAAGAAATTCATACCTAGACTCAAAAATTTGACATATAAAGTTCCTATATCACAAATACATAACAACATAACCATAAGATTACCCTATTCCTACAAATCAAATCAAAATACAACAAAACAAAATTAATCTCTGCTTTCCTTGTTATAGATAGTAAATTGTCTTCTCCCTGTAGCAGCTATAGAACTTGCAAACTAGAAAGAAGAACCTCTTATTTGGCTTTTGTTTGCATATTTAACTCCTCCAATCAGTTTCTTTTTAGTAATAGAATAATTAATTTTTGAAAATAGTTATGAAACTGCTGCCATTGAATCTATTGCTATCTGCAAACAAAATAAGAGATTGTTGACCTTTTTGATACATGTCCACATAGTCATGTGTAACTTTTGAATGTGATCAAATAATGATAATCACTTTAGTTAGATCTTAGAGAATTAGGTTTGTAAAAACATATCCAAAACTGAGCACAATCCAATAGTTGGGTAAAATGTTATTGCCTCCACAACATGACTATTTTTCTAACTACAACACATTTGTATTTGCTAGTATGTTGACAAACCCACACACAATCCATTATAACTTTTGACCTTGGCTAAATTTTGAAGATCACTCTAGTGAAGATAGAGAAAACTAGTCTCTCAAAAACATATCCAAAATGGGCCAAATCCAACGGTGCAATCAAAAGTTATGGCTCTCACACTAAGACCTATTTTTCAGCCTACTAATTTTTTGAACATATCAGATTTTAATTTATGCAAGTTGGTTGACATAGCCAGGAAAGGAAATAAAATGTTCTAGGTCTAATAATAAAATGTCATCAAAAGCCAACATAAACATCAAATACAAATTTTTTTAGCTACCTATCAGAAAAAATAGAGGAGCTACTTTTTATTAAGTAAAAGGAAGATTTTAAAGGGGCCATGCAACCCTTTACATCAAAAGAAAGAAAGGTATTTCAATTATGCACCACATTTAAAAAAAAACCAAAAAAGAATAAGCATGCCAATTGATAGGCACATACACAAAGCTTGTGAATGATCGATAAGAGGCCGAATCAAAGATTCCTTATTATTATCTGATTTATTATTATTTATTAACCTTGTGTACAATTGAACCAAAGACCTCTTCGATAAGAGGCTCACAATTTACCATTGTGTTGTAGGCTCTTGTCCATACCAAATTTTATTTTAATATTTATTAATAATTAAAATTATTTATTCTAATAATTAATTAAACTAAATAAATGAAAATGATATTTTAAAATAATAATCAAATAATTAAAATTAAAAAATATAATATATTTAAACAAATAACATTATTAATTATTCTTATTAATTGTGCTCACATATGCTACTAGCTTATATATATATATATATATATATATATATATATATATATAAAAGCTAAGATTTATCCTTCTTGAGGCACCTATTGCACTGAGTTAGATTATAAAAATCCGTGATAAGAAAAATATTCATGAAAGAGATGATTATAAACCACTAGCAAATAGAATTTGATAAAGCTTACTCAAATTTATTTTCTCTTAAAATTTATTTAATTGATCTTTCATCTGCAAAATACATATAAACATGAAAAATAAACTAGCTTATTAGAAATAAACTCTACTAATTAAGACAACAAAATCAATTGATTACTAAGAAATAAATATTTTATATTTATTAATACAATAGATAAAATAAAATTTAAAAATTTATTTTAAGAAAGAAATTTAAAATTTATCTTATTTTTGAGTTAATTGATAGTAGCCAACAAGATGGGGGCTAACCGCGAAGTACAAAAAGGCTAGTGAAATAGTAGGAGGTAACCTTCCAATGAACTAATCAATACCAACTTGAAACTTCAAAAAATTAAAAATGTCCATAACTAGCTTAACAATACTAGCAGTCTTTAAACTAATATGCATAATACACTATAAAATAAAATAATAGTCCCTAAAAGAATTACTGCTATAAGTCCCCTTGATCGACATAAACATAAAGACCCCATGGGGTACCAAGTTCATAGATGTAATCATAAACACAACAGAAAATAGAAAAAGACATAGGGCTAACTGCCCTTTTCAAGCCCATGGTTGTCGTCCTTCTCAAGCACATCCTCTTCCCCGTCCTCTCCTTTTTCTTTAACCAGTTTGTCTAGGAGGGTCATAAACCAATCCTCAGCTAGGAATCCATCGATGGATCGAGTGGTCTTAGTTACTTTGTTTAGGTCCTTCCACTCTTTGTTTGTCTACAGAAAATATAGGGTGGTGGTTGTGAAGTGCATAACCTTGGTGGTAGACTCTACCAAGGTTTCAAACCTCTGGTAGATAACATTTTGGCTGGTGGTTAGGTCCCTCATGGAATTCTCTAGCCTTTCCAATCTGACCTTGCTATGGCTATGCTTGCCCTTGTTTCTTTAGAGGAAAAATAAATTGATTTCTTTCTAAACCTAATTATACAAATTGGAAATCAAGAGGAATGGACAAACTTTTCAAGGATATATGAATTGGTGTCATGCATCTTTGGTGGAAGATCTCCCACTTTCTTCAAAAAACTATATTTAGGAAAAGTGTGAGTTGGATGGAGGTATGGATCCTAGTGATATTTATATTTGTAGACATCTTAACTTTCATTTTCAAGATGGGTTCTTAGGGGCTATAGGCCAGTGATATCATAAAGTTCCAAACCATCCTAGACATCAATGAAAGAGATAGGTAAACCATGTGGGTTAGTGGTCACTTCCTCAACTTGGAGTTCTCAAAGTTAGTAGTGATGGTTCTTTTGAGGGGAATCTAGGTCCTCCTAGCATTGGGGGTGTAGCTCGATGTAGCTCTAGAGAATTTTAATTTCTTTTTTTTAGTTCATAAGAGTTGTCATACTAATAATCTCATGGAGGCTCTAGTCATTTTACATGTTGTAGGGCAATGTTGTTTGAGGGGATGATGCAAAGTTATTTGTGAATCTAACTCTCAAGTGGTGGTGAATTTTCTTACTTCACAGTTGGTTGAGGATGTTAGTTGGAAATTGGCTTCAATTGTTTATCAAACTCTTCTCTTTTGAACTTCTCTAGAGTTTGTTAGTTTTAATTACATTTCTCAAGAATGGAACAAGCCCCTAATTGTTTGGCCAAATGGACTTCTCTCAAGATTGAAATATTGTTGATAGGGGGCAGCTTCCCTAAGATCTATCTCAATGTTAGTTGGTAATTGGCTTTAGTTGTTAATCAAATTCTCTTTTTTTGTACTTCTCTAGAGTGTGTTAGTTTTAATTACATTCCTAGAGAATGGAACAAGTTGTTGATTGTTCGGCCAAATGGGCATCTCTCATGATTGGAATATTGTGGATAGGGGCAGTTTCCCATAGACCTATCATTTGAGTTAGATGAACTTGTTTCTGAGGACAAAGCTCCTTGTTTCTAATTTTGTGTTAATAATTTTTTACCCCTCTCTTAGTACTATTACTTAAAAACAATATTAAAAAAAAATGAATTGTTGATAATGGCTCTACAACTAGTAGGGTTTTCCCTTGCTATATTGGGACCAATTTTCTATGGGTTGTTGTAGGTTTAGAGGAATAAGAAATATTTTTTGAAAAAGATATATTATGTAATGAAAGTAAACACAAACCTATTCAAAACTATAACCATAGGAAACCTTGTAAAACTTGTCAAATATGTTAAGAATTGTAATGACTATCACACTTCTAAAAAGGAATACACCAAAAAAACATAAACACTCTAGCTCCAATGACTACATGGGATAATAAAATCATTGAAAATCTGAAATAGAAATAAGTTAGATAAACTTAAAGAAAGAAAAGTGCACATCCATCAACATAATTCATAAAATTTGAGGGAAAATTTGATATCGAAGAACTGAACACAAATGAAAACAAAAGTAGAAGATTCAGAAAAATTAACATAAAATTCCAAATTTCAAGAGCAAGTCACAATGACTATGAATAGTAAATTAAAATGCATTCATATTTTTAGTTTTAGTTTCTAGAAAGTTAAAATATAAATATGTAAACATTTTTAGTGTTAGTGTAAATAAGTATTTACTTTTTACACTTTATTTAAGTTTACTTAGGTTAATGCATTATTTTACTATTTTTTAGGTGAGACACTTAGGAGTTTGCATAATTAACTAAGTTGTCATGTAGAAAACATAGTTATTCGCACTCCTAATTTAGCACATGGTGTCTACAACATAATTTTGTGTGCTACACCTTTTTAGGCTTATCCTCTCATCATCACACTAACTTTTGTGCTTAATAGAGGATAACCCACACCTAATGGACTTTTGCCTGGTTGTATGACTTATCATGTTGTTGATTCCTAGGAATTCTAAAAGCATTTCAAATGCCTTTATTTATAGGCACTCCTAGTGTACTTTCACATTGAATAAATATCATAACAATATTCTAATCATACTCTTTTGGTCTACTGTTGTGCTTGTGCTTGATTTCCTTGGTCTTGGGTAATTTTTCCCTAAGAAAAATTCTTACATGGTATCAGAGCTATACCATATTCTTACATGGTATTAGAGCTCAGGGAGATTCTCTTCACATAGTCATTCGAGACTATTCTTGCTTAAGCACCTCAACCCAAATTTAGAGTATCTACAGATATTAGGAGTGTCTAAAGCCAAAACAGATCTCACCATTATGTCTAGAACATCGATTTAGTGAAAATTGATTATAAATTTTATTATATAAGACCATAGTCAAAATTGAGGAAACATTTTTTTCAAATCGACAACACAAGGGCCCAATTTGCAAAATTGGTATGATCATTTAAGATCTATACATTTGATTTTTAGATCTGCATTTTTTCATCTACATCTCTACAATTTTTTTTGGATCTACATTATTTTCTAGGAAATTTTTGGCCATTAGGCTAGTAGGAGAGATTTTTGTATGTGAAGTTTGAAGCTTGAAGCTTGTTGGTGCAAATCAAATGTTTGCATCACATTCATAAGGTTAAGAAACCCCCAAACTAGATTTTGTTTCATCCAAACTAGACATCTGAGGCAAAATCTAGAGAAATTTGATTTTTGGAGTCCTAATGATAGCGATTCAGAAAAAATAACAATAGAGGTGATTTTCAAACATCGATATCTCCTTCATATAAACTCCTTTTTGCAAGCAATTTATTTTTGTTTTGGGGTAGAATTTTTTGATCTACACATTGGTGCAAGTGGTTTGAGATCTTTGTTCCTAAATTTTTTTGCAACTCGCAAATCCCAATTTTTGCCATTTCAAATGTTTAGTATAGGCTCATCTAGACACATATTCAAGTTCTGGTTTTTTTGAAAGTGCATTTTTTTGGTCTACTTTCCAAATCTACAATTAAATTATAGGCTTCTATGGACATAAATACTAGTTTTAGAAATAGGCCCAAAATTGGAAAGTGGCTATAAAGTGTTTGAATCAGCCATTGTGGGAGGGGTTCTTTAATTCTCTCTTTCATTTTGGGGGGTGCATACATTGATCTCATAGAGGAGTTTTGTTCCCCATGTCAGGGTGCTCTTAGACCAAGATTGACAAAGAGGAACTATCAGAAATGGATTGCCACACTCATTGATCGTCTAAGGAATGAACATTTGGAAGTATTTTCTTACTTATGTTCCAATGAAATGATCTCTTCCATTGGTCACATAATTGATCTGCCATCTGTTAAAAGACTTTTAGATATCATTTATTTTAGTATGTCTTCTTCAAAATTCTATTAATTCGTTAACAAGTTATGAAATCCTTATGACATTTGGATGTGTCTTTGTGAAACATTTGGAGACTCAAAATTTCCTCCATTTCTAGAGGACATTCTATCTTTAGTCACTTTTGTAATGTTCCCTCAAACTATAGATGAGATCCCACCTCTTAATGCTCCTATTGATATTATTGATCCAGTTCCAACTATAGATACTCTTGATTTAGTGCAGAAGGAAACACTATGTCTTCCTACTTCAACTTCATGGGATGACTTCCTTCCACACATTGCAAGGTTATTCATAGAGTCTCATTTTGAAGATGTGGGAGACATCATCAATACCATTTGTCTTCTCTTTATTGAGGAGACTACTCCATGTATTGTGGAAACTAATTGTGACACTAGTAATAGTGTTTCAATAGATTTAGATATGTGGGGTCCTATTGACAGATACAGGGAGAGGTCATAGCATCAACATATTCCACATGCACATATTGTCATAGTGATAGGTATAGTAGAGTAGTATACACCTAGTATTCTAGCTCTAGCATTAGTGGATGACTACATAGTAGATATTTCAAGTTTTTTTGTGGAGTCATACATAGCAGATTTGGGAGACATCATTGATGATATACATATTATCTTTGATGAAGAAGATCCTTCTTCAATTGTTGTGAGGGCTCACTCTAACCCTCATGTCCATTCTCTACATTATCAATCTTCACAAGTTGATGTGATTATGGATCCTTATGTATAGCAGTTGCAGGATGTCTCTTTATCAGTTGAGGAGATTGTAAATTCTTTGGGATAGGTTCTACATTCATCCTTGCTGGATCTGACATTGTTCTTTTTAGTAGTATTGGTAGGGGTGATAGTCAGCATCGACACAAGGATAGTTGACCAAGTTTTAGAGGCATCATTGATTTTGAGATTCTATCAAGCCTTAGTTTTTTTACAAGAATATGGTAGACAGGAGGAGGATGGAATATTATTTGGAAATAAATGCAAAACAAAAGCCCAATACATGAAAACATTCCTTCTACCAGAAGAGCTCCACAATGCATACAAGAAATGGACAATTTATAAAAGAATGGTTGCATACCTGTTCTATTTTGTATCTAGGAAGCTCTATGGTCCTCTTCTGAATTCAAATAGCTCCGCACATATATATGATCAAGTATCTACTTATAGTGCATTAAATACATAGAGAAAGTCATATATATTTAGCTCTAAATTGGAAAGACAAATTTATTACTTTAATGTCCCCTTTCTTATTTTGTATGATATTTAAAGCCTCTAATTAGATTTTAAAATCAAACAACCAATAATTCAAAAGATCAATCAATTTCTCAATAAACCCAAATCAGGTGTGCCCAAAATAGTGCCAAAAACTTCACAGCTTCACATATTATTAATAAATCTGAAAACAGACATTTTTATAAGAATTTTTCTAGCATAACGAACCACAAAATGACATTTCTAGATCTGTATAGATTTTACACAACAACTCCCAAATGGAGGACAAAAACAAATCTCATCAGGCTCTCAAAAACAACACAAAATAGCTCAGAAACACCACAATACACTAAGAATCTATCACAGAAGTATAACCATGACCCAATACATGTATTTAGCTCTATTTTAACAGCTAAATGTCTGCAATACAGCAGCAAACCAAACTGATATGAAATACTCAACTAGAAACATCAAACTCTTATAAGAAATACACCCGAAAACTCACAAATTTGCACTATTCAGCGCAAGGGCAAACTCTGCATGATCTTGCACATGGAATGGCCTCAAAATCCCATTCTTAGCTTCCCTAGAAACTTGCAAACTCCCATCCTTGAGTCTCCTCCATAGGTTTGGCGGCGTCTAAAAAAAAACAACCAATGAGCAAAAATCAAGTTCTAGAATGAGCGTGAAATGCTTCCAAATCTCTTTAAAAAAGGGCATAACCCTAACTCACGACTAAGAGGGGTCAACAATACATATTTTAATAATAATTTTCATTTATCAATCCATTGGTTTCCAAATATTAGCCCCTTTTGTCAAAACTTTACTTTTTGAGCCTGCATGCCTTAGCGAAAGTTATTATTTTTAATTATTTGAAAAAGAGACATGACAATTACTCCAAGCAGATCTCCTCACATCTTGCCACCACTTGCCACAGTTTTTACACCAAATTTTCTCAAAAAAATGGGAAAGATCCCAGAAAAAATGAGACTCCACAATGAAAAACCTGGAAGTTATCAGCAAACAATTCAGTTTAATAAACAGTAATTAACAACCTTAGTATATAAGATATGTTTTGTAATTTGCAGGGAGCCCAACATATGAACCAATGCGAAATAAAGCATCCAAAGAAACATCAATCCGGGCCTTAGACGGCAGGGACTAGTGACAAAACAAACTAGCTTCCAAATTTACTTTGGAGGCAGCGTTAGGTTGTATACTATCAAGGCCTCGGGTTAATGATAGGATTGATGAAATTGTCCACCTCATTTAACTTTTCCACATCATATCGCCTAAAACAAGAGGCCGGCTACAAGAAAAACCTGGAAGGAACATAATTATCATCTACAATTTAATTTTATTGTTAATCTCGCCCGGTCGAAGGCGATTCATTTGAAATCTCGTTGACAAATCCGTTTAGGAATTCGACCTATTACATCTGAGGCTTTTAAAATCCCTTCTTCCCACGCAATCTGCATTCGTGTTTCCAACTCCCTTTTTTCCCCTTGTTTACGGAGTTTTTCTTTCTTTTGGTCTTGTAGCCTTCACCATTTGTTGCGATGGTATTGGAGAAAGCAAAAACTGTAATGGCTTTCGTAGCCATAGTGGCTTTGATGGGTGCTGCTGACGTAGCTGCACAGTTACCAGACTGTGGCATGTTGCTGCAACGCATGGTTTGGTGCATTCCCTACGTGGCAGGCAACGATTCAAAGCCGACTGGAGAATGTTGCGCAGTCTTGACCACTTTGGTCAGTATTAACGCCAGCTGTCTCTGCCTGGTGATAAATGGCAATAGTGGTGTTCCTAACCTCAATTTGACCAAGGCTTTAGCTCTTCCCAAAGAGTGTAATGTTACAGCTCCACCTCCCAGCAGCTGCGCAGGTATTAAGATACATATTTCATTATGGTTGAGGGGGTCTCTATTCTTAGAAATAAAATAATTTGTATGTCAATACATATAGAAAACAATACAATAACTGATTTGAGCTTTCTTCTTTTCATTCTGATTTGCATATATATATACATATAAATTGGTATTTTAGATCATTCTAGATTTAGCTGTAATAGCAAGAAGATAGAATAGGGCAATTAGTATTATATGACACAAGACAGAGATTATGATCAGAAACACAAAGAACAGTCAATATCTTGTTATAGAGGGCAAACATAAGAGTTTTAACCAAACACGTTCTCCTTTATGGAGTGTATAATATGTGCTATATCTTATGGTTATTGCCCCTCTTTGTACACTACCAACTTTAAATTGTTTGAATAGATTTATTATGTTCAATAGACTTTCATAATGGGCTAAGAAGATTTAATTTTTTAAAGTTTATATTTAAATTAAGGAAAGAAGGTCTAAATTAATTACATATCATACGTCAATTACTAGAACAATAAGTTGTTGTAGAGTATAATTTTATGGTTTACCATTTTAATTTGATATATATTTTCTATTTGATTCTATAAATTATTTTTTGTTCAATGACATTTCAAATAATATTGTATGATTTATTTCTCTTTTTATTTTTTCATCCTAATTTTGAATTTCCCTCAAGACACTTTATATTCATATATTGTAATTCTAAACTTTTAATGTTTCTTTGTTTGTTGTAGTCCCGGCGCCTTCACCGACACTCCCCTATTCACCGACACCTTCACCGGCACCTTCATTGCCTTCACCGACTCTCCCCCATACACCAAGTAAGATTTGCGCAAATATCATCCGTATCTACTTCTATAATGTGTTATTATGTTATTATTTTGACTTTTATGCGTGGTTTCTTATTTTTGAGATCTCCTTCCTTCAGATGCAGGCTCAATGTTCTCACCTTCAATTGTGGCAATCATTTCAATGGCAGCTCTGGCTTTAATGCAGATTCTCGGTTGAACAATATCTTAGAAATGTGTTCAGTGGCATTTACTATGATTTAGCGATGGATTTAGCCAATAAATTGTTAATTAGGTTTATGTTTGTTGCTTCCACGTCGCATCTATTAGCTTTCTAGGGGAATAAAATGCTCTGAATTTCACTGCGCATATGTTTCATTGTAGTCATGAATCTCAAAGACAATTAGTTTATTCAAATTGTAATAGGTAATTATTAATTATTATTTTTATTCATTATTGAAATATAATTAGAATTTAACTATGAAGTTAAGTGTTAGATTTTATTTTATGATCTATTTATTAAATTTTAATTATGGAGGTCCTCCACGAAATATTTGAGATCACCTTTCAATTTCATTTGTGAAATTTTTATTAGTAATAGAAAAATAGATACAATTAATTAAGAAGTAAAGAGATATAAAGCTATTAGTATATATATTTTAAAATTATATTTAACAATGTATTAAATCAATGATTTGTGAAGTGATAGATTTGATTGTCATGATATATTTATACAATTCAATTTAAGTTCAAAAATGTTATCTTATAACTTATAGAAAATTTATTCTTAAAATTGCATGGATCTATATTACTTTAATTCTTATAGCTAATGATAAAATTTTCCATCATTTTTGTATAGTAAATTTAAATAATATTTGAGTATGAATTTATAAATTTTAAATTACGTATATTTCACAAGATTTAGTCATTATAAGTCTATAATTATATATTTTTAAAAATTCTTTCCTGATTGGTAATTGAAGGAAGTCTATATTAATTCTTTCTTTCTTCTGATTGGTGCTGCTGACGTGGCTGCGCAATCAACTGACTGTACAACGGAGATCAGTACCTTGCTTCCGTGTCTTAGTTTCGTTGGTGGCAGCGATAAGGTGCCCAGTCCAGCGTGTTGCACGGCGCTTGGTAAGGTTGTGACTACCAATGCCAGCTGTCTGTGCCTCGTCCTAAGTGGCAACAGTGAATTTCAGATAAACCAGACCAAGGTTTTAAGCCTTCCCGCGGCTTGCAACGTCACCACTCCACCTGTCAGCAGCTGCAACAAAGGTAATTGGAAGAACTTTTAATAGATTAGGTTTTCTGGATTGGTGTTTCATTAATTTGTTCGTGGAAATTGTCTTGTATTTTTAGGTGGGCGAGATTGGGTTTTCAGAATTAGGTTTTGAAAAGCAGAGAGTTACGTGAAGAGAGAAAAATGAAAAAACGGAAAACTAAATTAGGTAGGATGTGGAAAATTGATGATTGTGTGCTTGTAATTAATATTCTGTGTGTCAAAATATTTTAGAATTTAAGATAAATAATTTATTTGAGGATCTAATAAATCTTAAAAGATAAATTGGTTCTTAACATCCATCTGAAAGAAAAGAAAATAATATAAGGGTTATTTTTAATTGGATGGTTAGATTTAGGAATTTTAGTTGTAAAATGAAGTTCAAATGTAAGATAGATAATATCATTATAAAAGGAAACATTTTGAATAAGTGGACAAATAGGGATGTGGAGTTTAATATAATATCTTATTTATGATATAATATTTTAAATAGTACAGATCTTTACATTTCAAGACAACCAATTAGAAAAAAGTAAAAATATTATTGACAGTTTTTGTCAAAAGTCAAATTTTGATTTTTGTTGGAGTGAAAAAGAAAATTATAATTAGTGAAAGGCAGCAGTTCGTTAAAGGGAAAAGAGAAAATAAGTTTCTCACTATTTAGTGAAGTTGAGTGATTGTCACTATATGATTTTGATTTGATTCCCTAGGAGCTAGTAGTGATTCCCTAGGAGCTAGTAGTCACATCCATTAGAATCTTATCTGCAACTTTCCTCTATATCGACTTTCAAAATGCGTTATAATTACTGAGCATGTTAATTTTTTTGTCTGGTTTTGTCTTGTTTTCCAGCTTCTACCGGAGCCGACACTAATGCAGGCGCAACTTTTGTACCGTCAATGGTAGGGATCGCTTCTATTGCTGCACTGATTTTAGTCAGGACTCTCAGCTGAGGGAAACGTGGCAATGGTTTAACTTATTCTCATTTGCGGATGTATACGGTCGGGTTATTATCATGGAATTGTTAGTTCTACTAATGCATTTGTGCAGGTTTCTTTAGTTTTTTAGTTTATGCCAATCAAATTTCAATATTTTACCAAGTTTGGAATTTAGTCTAATGTTTCAACTGTAAAAAATTGTCTTTATTCCTTGTCTCATTGGCTATTGTCAATTTAGGCAAGAAATAAATTATTTTTCTCCGAAGGAAAATAGGAAAAAGTAGAAAGTATATTGATTGCCACAAACAAAAATAATAATAAACATACTGGCATACGTGTCTCTGTCATAAATGTTGTTGCATATCTCGACCACTTAAATGTTTCAATCCATACTCCATCGGTGGCAAGAGATTACGAATTCATAAATGCCTCTGTGAATGGATTAAACATCAATTAATGTTTCAGTTGGTGGTCGGCATCTGCATATGCTATATTAAATCGCACTCGTCATTGCTTTCTTCTCCCGTTGACATTGAAATCTGAAGCAGGTAATCAGGAGAAGCTATTTACATCTACTCGTATGCTAATGCTATCTAATTTGCTCAGTGTTTTGGTGCGTGTTAGGAATTATCACTGCATGCTTTCTTCTCTCTCATTCGCTGAGTATTTTGGTGTGTGTTAGGAATTCTCCCTGCATGCTTTCCTCTAATTTATAAGTTCTTATTTCTGTGTCATGCTCAGAATTTTGTCTTAATACGTCCATTTCATTTTAATATGGATCAGGTGGATCTGTCTTTTGTCCGAAACTGAGACTCTGTCTCTTCGCTGCGCACAGATATTTGTCTCAATATTGACACAAGGTATGCCTCGCTTGTTGTATATCCATGAAATAAAATAACTGCGCATTCTAATGTACTCTACTATGAAACAAATTGTGCTTTAATGTTTGAGATTTTATTTCCTTAAACTTTATCCGCCTACAATCAGTAAGCCTAGAGCTCCCCTGCGTAACAAAATGGCTTTGTAAGAAAAACTTTCAGTCCGCTCTCACTACTTTCAGCTACAATTGACACTGTCTGCTACCCAGCTGCTCTTTTAAAGAGAAGTAATTTTAGTTCAGGCATGTATGTTATTTCAGAAGTTTCATTAACTTCAACACTTTCATTCATTTCAACGGCTTCGTTCTCTTCAATAGCTTCCTTCATTTCAACAGCTCCCTTCTCTTCAACAGTTTCCTTCATTTCAACAGTTTCCTTCGAATCAACAGCTTCCATCATTTCAACAGGAAATTTGATCTGAAAATGTCAAGAAAAACCCTTACACAATCAATAAAATATATTTAAAAACTCTGTAATTTTCTTCCAGTTTGACCCCTCTGCAACCAAAATAAGGATAGCCATCAATTGATCACAAGATCTCAGACGTTAAGCCTGATGTCAAATGCAAATCGGTAATCTAAAAAATGTTATTCTTTTTTTAGGTAAGGTAGGTAAGGGAACGCATTGGAAGTGCCTAATGTGGACAAACACTGAACATTTTGAAACTTATCGATCATAACATATTCACGAGTAACATAACCATATGTGCCCATAACACGAGTGGAGAAATGGGTTTCATCTCCTTGAGGTCCATCTTTGGAAAGTGCAAAATCAGATAGCTTAGATATATAATCCTGCAGAGAACAAAAGCAATAAGTAGGGAATTCGGTCCAGGCTAAAATAAAGCAAGTCTAAACACTACGAATAGATTTTTGAAAAACTCCATAACAGTGAATATGCATGTCAGAGATGTGGCATCACTGAGACATGAGATTGGTATAAAAACCCCTTTAATCTTAGGGTTGTAGGGGGGTTGACCACAACCCTGTGAACAGTATAAAATTGAGGCATACTTCTTTCATCCTGATAGTGGATCACAAGTATGTGAAGCAAAATTTGTTACACGATTGAATCAAGCAACTTTAGATGACACTTCCAGTCTATTTAAAAACATGTTCTAAAGAATCTTTGACCCCATATTCAATTACAGCTAATCAGTAGCATCATTGACCTTAAAATTATAAGATATATCTATTAATCTCTAGTCTATTGTAAATGATCACGACAAGATATCCAACTCAAACTAGCTCTTTCAAAATTTCTCCCCTAATAGGAAGGAAAATAGGCCACTGCTATGCGGATATTCCTATTGTGCCTCATATTAAAAATAAAAATAGTACAATCTTAAGAAAAAAAAGGCACAACCACAAACTCTAGTCGGGCAGAGACCAGAACATAGAAGTAATAACAATATTAAGAAGCTATTTTTGCACCACTCTTGGACAATAAACCAGGCGTGTCCTTGACATAACCAGTCACAAGCTGCTCTCCCCTTCCTCCAACAATGTTGACTCATCTATCCTAGCACATATGCAATCTGATTTCGCAGTTGATTATGGTGGTCTAGCAATGCCCAAACAACCACCATGTGCATACGAACGTGCCCTTCAAATGAGCCTACAAAAACACCTTCACCATGATTTGACGTACTTGATTTTTCAATTGATTATGATGGTCTAGCAATGCCCAAACAACCGCCATGTGCATACGAACGTGCCCTTCAAATGAGCCTAAGAAACATAGGAGCATGCCACATTTCCCACCTTCACCATGATTTGAGATCCACGTGTATATGCTCTTAAAATTTAGAGCTGAAAATTGAACTGAATCAATGCAAATACCATTGAAAATATGTTTCTACTCATCGCCCATTATTTTTCGGGTTCATGGTTTCTATATGTTTGTCACTAAATACTTAGCAAAAGTCTTACTACTATTTGACTTAACAAATAAGACATGTGTAAAGATATACAAAATTATAATTTATGTATCTTACTTATTTTTTGGGTTCATTTTCCTATTTAATAGAACATAACCTAAACCATGGTATTCCACATCGTCTTCTGAATCGGTTTAAAATTTGAAATATTTGAGGCTTATATTCTACTTTGACGGAGGCTTGATTGAAAAGGAAGACAATGCCTTGTAAAATCGATTTAAACTTTTTAAATATTTGATGCTTATATTCTATTTCGATGGGGGCTTGATTCGAAAGGGGGACAATGCCTTGTGAAGTCAATTTAAAATTTTGAATTATTTTGATGCTTATATTTTATTATTAGTTCGAGGTAGCGTGGTCACAATTAATTTTTCACTAATCAAAATTAGTGAATTTGTAAAGGTTTCAAAAAAAATTAAATTAATTCAATTGAAAATAACTACGTAATTGAAAAAAATTGTCTATTCTGACTTTTTGTATTTACAGTACTGAAAACAGATCTCAAGAACAGCGAAATTAAGAACAGCGAAATTAAATACATACACATGTTGACAAAATCCTAGCACAATCTTCCTTCCGAATTTCAGCGGAATGTACAGTATTTTATTGCACACAATAATTACTTCAATTAAAAATAGCTTCGTAATTTTAAAACTACGGCGAATTCTGGTATTATTTTTCCAGTACCAAATCCAATCTCAAAATGCATGAAATTAAATGGAGAACTGAAGTAGTGTGTATTACAAGTGGTTTTGCCTTTGCGTGTAGCTACTAGATTGTTTATCGTCTTCATTCTCCTTGTACGCTCCGATTAAATTTAATAATGACCAGTCAGTATGATCAGTATTTTATGTGTAATTCCTTTCATACATCTCTGGTAAGATTTGAACCTGTGACCAACAAATAAATGACTGACTTTTGCCAGTTATTTTTTTAGATCTTCTTGATAATAATAAATATACATTTCTATAATTTTCTTTTTTTAATAAAAGTAGTTAAATTATTACTTTTATCTTATTCTTATAAAAATAAATTAAACAATCTTATTTTTTAATTAAATTTTATAATAGTTTTTGTAATATGTATAATTGGTAAGTGTCACAATTTTTAAATTATATTATTTATTATTATTAATATTTTTATTTAAGTAATTTATCATTTAGTTTAAATACATTTAAAACTTAAATATATATTTGAATATTAAATTAAATATTTATTTTATATCAAAAAACATACTAAAGAAATAACCACAAAATAGAGATAATTCAATTTAAAAGATATATAAATTATTATTAGGTTTTTATAAACTATGTATTAAAATTAAATAGTTATATTCTATTTATTATTTATTACATCACATTTATTCATCACCATCAACTTTATATATCAACTTTATATGTACTACATCTACTTATTATTTACAAATGTACATATTAAATTATATATATATTATTTCATAATTAATAATTATCTATTTTTATGAAAATTTTGGAAATACAAAATATTAAATAGTAAACTTTCTCTAATTGTGTAAAATTAAACAATTGCTTTTACTTATAAAATATTCTTATATTTCAATACAATTTATTTTTCCTTATAGAAATTTGAGTTTCAATATAAAAATTAAATTCTTAGTTTCATTAAAATTTGAGTTTCAATATAAAAATTAAATTCTTAGTTTCATTAATTAAAATATAATACATTTTTATTTTTTACTATAACCATGATATTTTTTTTTTCCACCATGCACTAGTTACAAATGTATTTTTTTCTACATTAAATTAAAAGCTAGCAAAATTTTGTTATATCTTTTTAAAAAATAATTAAATTATCCATCTCATATTAATACAAATTTTCTCCCAAGTAACGCCTTCACCCAATAAATATGAAATAAATTTAAGTCTAGCTTCTTTGAGCTAAATAAAATCAATTAAAAGTTAATAAATAATAATAATTAAAGGTCAAAAGCAACACTAAGGGTGGAAAATAATTTGAATCCAAAGATTATACAGGTTACTCAAAATAACTCAAAATAATTATGTCAAAATAAACGATATTTGTTCACATATTCTCTATCCTTTGTTCTTAAAAGCACTGCTTTCAAAAAAGATCCTAACAAATAAGCTATCCAAATTCATACATATATGCATACATATATACATATATGCATAATATATCTGTACATATGTATGCATATATGTATATATATGACACAAACAAATATATAAATAATAAACATATAATCTGATATTACTTTTAATATTTTTTATTCTAACATTTTTTTAGATTTTCTTGATAATAATAAATATACATTTCTATAATTTTATTTTTTTAATAAAAGTAGTTAAATTATTGCTATTATCTTGTTCTTATAAAAATAAATTAAACAATGTTATTTTTTAATTATATTTTATAATAGTTTTTGTAATATGTATATTTAGTAAGTGTTACAATTTTTAAATTATATTATTTATTATTATTAATAATAATATTTTTATTTAAACAATTTATCATTTAGTTTAAATACATCTAAAACTTAAATATATATTTTAATATTAAATTAAATATTTATTAGTTCTTGCTCTATGGGCAGGATTACTAATGCATTCACGGAGGTGCTATTAGTCTTCTTAATTTGACCAATGGCATAAAATTATTTTTCTATTTCTTAAAGCTATTGTAGTGTTTATTTTCAGTATGCATTTTCCAGACATTTATTAATGCTATTTATCTAACGTTTGATTGGTTGTACTTGATTTAGGCAAGGAGAAAATTGTTAAGAAAACTAACAATGTTCAGAAAGCTAACAAAGTTAAAAGCTAACAAAATATACATATACTATGAGCCTGTAGGCAGTTCCAAATCATAGCCTATAAAAAAGTTTGGGCCAGCGACAAAAAAAGCCAAAGTCAAAACAAAAGCTGTCAACAAAATTATAATTCTGAAAGCTTTTGACAGCAACCCTATTCCTTCAGTACGAAATACTATTTTACTGATCAACCGTTGAACATTACTCAGAAATATACACTGAGTCTGATTGTTCACAAGTAACATTTTCCTTAACATATTAGCTTAGAGCTATAATTCAACTAACCCATTATTTTTTTCCTAAAAATATATGAAGTGAATCAGCTTATTATGATTTTTGAAAATCAATCAAACAGGGTATTCTACCATGGCAGATTGGAAAGATAACCCAATATGATTATGAAGAAGTCTGAAATATGGTAAAGTAAGATTGTTTCAAAATTCTGCTTCTATTCTGTCAAATAATCGAGGCACGTTTGTATTTTTAAACATAGTGTAGCCATGTAAGGAATCACATATTTGTAATAACAATTTAAATGGCTACTTCTCAATTGCCCTTTTCTCTTATGTAAATTTTAATATTACTAATTTTAAAATCCTATCTTGCATTCTAGTTATTTACAACACTTTTATTTATTCTTTTGAATTTTATCATCTAAGTTCTAGTTCATCTAAAATTTAAAAATTTGAATTTATTGCTTCTCTTTTGAAATTAAATTACATGTCATTAAATCAAATACATGAAAAGTTAAGAATGAAAATACCCTTACAAATTATTGCCTATTTCCTTTATAGCTGAGGGAAATAATATATCAATTCAAAATGATATATATTAGATATAATCTATTATAATTATATAGTTCAACTGATAGATTTTAAGTTCTTAAGAGTAATTCTATTTCTCAAATTCATCATGTAAACATATATTTGTTGTAATTTTTTCCTTATCATTTTTACTTTACTAATTATTTGATGCTGTAATATTTTTTTCTGACATTTACTTCTACTTTTTTCCCTTTGAATAGCTTATCATATGCCACTTCATTTTGTCTGAACATTTTGGTGCAATTAGCTGAAGTAGGTGAATCGTCCCAGGTATTGTACTAGCGAAAGCTTTTACATTTAGGTAAGATTATTGTAAGAAAAAACTATTCTTATTCACTTCCTTTAGTTTTGTTTATACATTAACACTATTATAACATACATTTTTAGTCTTACATTGCTTTTTGTTAGAGGTTTTCCTTTTTATAATTTCTCTCTTCCATTTCAAAAAACTTTCATCACCTCTAATTCTACTTAAAAGACTGACGCCAGTACGTGAAATTTTCATTCTAGAAAATGGTGACATGTCCTTCAACATTGACAATGCACTTAGGCAACAATGACTGTGTAGAGTTGCAACATTTACATATAATATCGGGGACTGTTAATTTGATTCACTAGAACTTTTGCTTGACAATAAGTATACATCAACTGACCTCCGCAAAGGAGCTATTCAATACTTTTTGGCCAGTCTAGAAAAACAAGAACCAGAAGCAGTTAATTCTTACAACCATGAATTGCATCCAGAAATACTTTACGAGTTGCATAGAGTTGAAGACCGTCAAACATATTTGCGAAGAATGCAAAGAACTACAAATCCTAAAATAATTAGTGATGAACTAGGTCTTTGGGGAGATATATTTTGTATACGATGGTTGTCAAAATGGTTGAATATAGGAATATGTGTTTGGTCATCTACAACGGGGAAAAAATACTTGCATTTCAACGAATTTTTAACAATTGAACCATACTCAATTCTCTTCCATGATGTCAATCCACTTTGTGGCCATTTCAAATCACTAATACAATCACTGCCACCAAATTCACAAAATCAACAACAACTCCATTTCTCTCAATTTAAGAAATCAATTAAAAATACTACACAAAAGCAACTAACAAGAAATGTAAATATGAGACCTATGGTGACAATATATGAAAGCTATCAACAAATAAACAACACACAAAAGCAGTGTATAAAACAAAAGACTTGTCTTCAAACATTAAATAACAAAAACCAAAACAACAACCATGAAAAGGACATTGCAAAACAAAAGACTTCTCTCCAAAAATTAAAAAAGTCTATTCGAAACAATACTGTAGAACAAGTCTCTTAAAAAAGGAAGAGAATGTTATCCCCAATTGATGTATTCAAGAACACAATTAACGACACACCAATACACATTTGCAGCATTGGTCAAACATTACAGTTCAAAAAATACATTAAAAAAATTCCACTTTCAACAAAAGGAGAATTATTGCAATTTAGTCAACTCAAATTCCAACACATTATCAAATTTTATTTGCCACAAATGTAGTGATCCATTAAAGAAATACAAGATTCCTCAATATGCTACACCACATAACATTCAAATGAACAAGCCAATGCAATATGTGCAAATGCTAACACAATTAGAGGAGCGTCTTGTTTCATTGTGAATTGCATTTGCACAAATTTGAGAACTAGGGCACATAAGATCTGAAGTTGGTTTAACTAGTTCAATAATCAATGTACCTGTAGATACTAATGTTACACAAACAGCTTTTCCCCTAGCAACTAGTAATACAACAACAATTGTTGTGTCTTTGAAAAGAAAACTAAAATACAAAAATGCATTTCAAAAGGGAATGGTATGACCAAACATTATTATGCAAGCCCTTCAACAACTATTAGGAAGAACACTTTACCAAATAGAACATGTTAAACTTAATAAAGATTGGAAACAAGCTCTAGAAACAAATAATGAGACTAGTCAAAAGAACAAGCTAAATGACATTGAAACTGAATGTGAAAGTGACAATGAAAATGAAGCTTGTGAAATTTTGGTACATGGATTCACAAAATCTATTAACATACATAAAATGGAAGAAAAATTACTAGAAATTGCTCCTGCACAAAACCAATGTCCCATTGGAATATTTAAAGACAAGTATGCAGAAGAAATGAATTTTTCAACACTATTTTTTGGTGACCCACGTGACCATGACATAAACAAAAAACTATCATACCAAAAAATTGCAAAGTGGGAATTGTTGCACTCACAAAGACATTTTTCATACCACATAACAAATCTTTTCTTCAAAACAATAAAAATACTCATACATCAAGTTATGTCCACAATATGGATTAGAATTCGGAAAGGACAACTTAAAGGAAGAAAGCTATTAGCAAAAGACGTTAAACACAAACCAAATTTAGAAAAAATACTAAAATCAAATATAGGCTATGTCGATTTCAAAAGAATTTGAATATCTCCAGACTATGTACATCAACTAAAAAAAGACGTCTTTGCTATGATACGACAACTAGGACCTCCAACATTTTTCCTCACATGTACTAGTTTTGAACAGAACTAGGAGGCTCTAATGAACACAATCAAACAACTATATAACAATCATCAATTAACAAAAAAAAACATATCAGATATGACAGGAGAACTTGATGCAAATGAACTAATTAAAAAAGATCCAATAACTTGTGTGCGGTACTATAGACATCGCATAAATGCTCTAAAAAAAATGATACTTTTAGACCACTCTTTTTTTGGAATTTTAGTTGATTTCTTTTCAGTAACAGAATTCCAAAATCGAGGAAATGAACATGATCACTTTCTCATATGGGTGAAAGATGCACCTGTCTATGGAAAGCAAAGCAATGAAAGTATTACAAATTTTGTTGACACATATCTTACATATCAAACAAAAAATTTTGATCCAGGTATTGTTATTCTCCACAAACATCATCATACAAAGAAATGCAAAAGATCAAAAAATAAACATTGTAGACATAACTTTCCATTTCCACCAATGAGAGCAACGACAATACTTGACCTGTTATTTGAAAAAGAAAAAAGCATAAGCTTAATAGCTAACAAAATTCAATGCAAACTTGAACTTGCAATTTATGATGCATGTTATACATTTGACAACTTTCTCAATGAAATAGACATAACTGAAGAAAACTACATTCTTGCTTTAAGGTCAACAATCCATAGACCAACAATTTTTTTGCAAAGAAAACCGTCACAGATTTGGAATAATAGCTTTGCAAAAATGATACCTCCTTTATGGAAAGCCAATGTAGATGCATAGTTTATTCTCAATGCATATGCAGCCGCAATGTATTGCAGTTCATACATAGCAAAAGTTGACAAATCTATGACAAATGCTTTCAAAAAAATACGTGATGATCATCAACGAGACAATATAGATGCACTCAAGATGATAGGAAAACTTGGAAATGCTTTGCTAAACCTACAACAAATGTCTGCTCAACAAGCAGCTCATCTGGTTTTAGCTCTACCCCTGCACTCAAGCTCTAGAAAATGCACGTTTATTGATACATGATCACATAATGACCGTACATTTATATTAAAACCAATTGAACAATTAAGAAAAGAACAAGATAGTTTTGAAAATGTAATGTACAAATCATTAATTGAATATTACCTATGCCATCCACAGGCTATTGCTAATATATGTTTAGAAGAATTTGTATCAAGTTATAAGGAAAATGGGAGCAAGCTTGAACCAAAAACTAAACCAAATATCATTCGTTTCATTAATTTTAACAAACATTTACAGCTAGAAAACTATTGCAGGGAACAATTATTGCTATATGTTCCCTTCATTGTAACTAAAGACACATTTAAACAAAATTATAGCTCATGGGAAAAGGCTTACATGCATAACGAAAATATAATTCATAACAATCGAGCAAATTTTTCATACAACACAAATTCAATGTGGGGTGATATTGACAATGCTATTGATGCAATAAATGATAATGAAGAAAACAGAGCCAATACTTTCCAACAACCAATAATTAAAGAACCTGATGAGCAATATGACATGCATGAAGATATAAAAACCAAACTTCCCAACCAGTTTAAAAGTACAAGTCAAAAATCTTTCAAAATCACACAACTCCCTCGAATAATGAATAACAATGAGTACTATAACTTAAGGAGAAAGTTAAATAGAGAACAACAAAAAATTATCAAGGATATTGTAATGAAAAAACTCAAAGACATGAAAACTCCATTGCATCTTTTTCTAACTGGAGGAGCTGGAACTGGAAAAAATTTTACAGCAACAACCATTTTTCAAACACTTATTCACATTTACAACAATTTCATTGACAGTGATCCAGATAAACCTAAAGGCCTAATAACAGCATATACAGGAAAGGTAGCATACAATATAGGTGGAAGTACATTGCATTCAGCTTTTCACATACCTTTCAATAAATTAGATTTCATTCCATTAAGTATAGAAACATTAGATACACTATCAAAGCACTATAATCAATTACGTGTACTCCTCATCGACAAAATTTCATTATTAGGTTCCACTTTCTTACGCTACATTGAAAAATGACTACGTGATATAATGCAATTACCAACATCATACTTTGGCAATCTAGACACAATTTTCTGTGACGACTTCTATCAAGCACTTCCAGTACTTGATTCACCCATTTTTGACAACAAACCATCAACAATAGAATTAATGCCTTATACATTTTGGACTGATAATGTAAAATGCTAGTCACTAAGCACTACAATGCATCAAATAGATGAGAAATTTGTTTCAATTCTAAATAACATACATCTAGGACAACATACATATGACGATATACACTATCTCAATCAAACTTGTCTTCAACCCCCACCTACTGATCCAACATTCCCATATCTATTTTACAAAAGAAAGGATGTCAATTTACAAAATAACAATATGCTTTCCAAGGTCCCTAAAAACTATATTATATTAAATGCAATAGATTTTGAAGATCAAAATTTCAATGCAATGCGACTATATCCACAAACAATGATTCTACCAGCTCAAATAGTTGTAAAGCCAAACATTCTCGTTGAAATTTTTGCAGAAAACTACAACACACAAGATGGTCTTGTAAATGGATTTGACAGATTATTTAAAGCGTATACCAAACAACAAGAAATAGACATAGTTTGGATACAATTCAATGATACAAAAATTGGCCAACAACAAAGAAACAAACTATGCCAATACTACATTCTAGGCATTCAAAAAGAATGGGTTCCCATCCTTCGAATTGCAAGGCCAATTCCAAAAATATCAACTATTGGAAAAGTTCGAACTAGAAAAATTTTTTCAATACAAGTAGCATGTGCTAGAACAGTACATAGAGCCCAAGGCCTCACAATGGATGGTCTTGCATTTGATCCTAGTGGCATAACACAACATGGTTTAACATACACAGCACTTTCAAGAACAAGAACAATTAATTCATTATATCTTTTGAAATCTTTGATTCCAGCAAATTTCAAAATTCACAAAAAAATCCATTATGAAATGTCTCGACTACACTCAAATGCAACATGAAAACTTGAAAGTCAATTTTCTTGCACATCTCACAATACACACATATTGCTATGTACATTGAACACATGAAGCCTACATGCTCATGTAAATGACATTTTAAATGATTATGATACAATGTCCACTGATATCATATGCCTACAAGAACTATTTCCCCTCCCATGCAATATTGATATTTTGTTTAAAAAATATAACCACCATTCAATGTATCATATACATGGTCTAACAATACTTAGTTCAAGAAATCTTTTCGTGACCAATTCAATAGAACATAGATCAAAAAACATTGAAGCTATAAAAATTACAATTAATGAATCAGATTCTCAAGTCAATGTTTGTAATGACCACATACAACAATTGCCGAAATCAAAATGCTTATTACTAAAATAGCTAGAAACTACATATCAAAAAACAAGCTTTACATTGTTGGAGATTTTAACATAGACATGTCCATAGAAAACATAATCACAACAACACTCATGAAACATATGCAAAATTACAATATTTAATTCATGCTAAATCAAACACATAGCATAAACAAACCACTCATTGATCATGTATGGACAAATTCACCAACAAGTACATGCTCCATTTACAAGACTGAAGCATACTGGACAGATCATCTTGCAACATTCATTCAAATATATGCAACTTGACTCTAGTTTATCTTATGTTTATAACAACAATGACTCCACCAAAGTGAGCACCAAGTGAACTACCACAAGATCACCAAGAACTCACTAAAAGGTATTTTGAATCTAAACTTTTCAATCTTTTCAACTTTGCAAATATTTCTAAATAAAAAATATTGACCTTTACTTATTATAGGTCAAAAGAAGACAATGAACCATGTATATTAATAGAAGATCTGAATGCAAGAAAAGCAGGCCAAAGTTTCAAAGGTGATGTCCTAGTAGTTTACAAAACTTTCTTGGACAAAGCAACCAAAACACGTGAAGCTCTCCATGTTGATCTTACAGATTCCAGAGGAGAGCTTACTCTAACATTAAATGTCAGTGGCAACAACCTTCTCAGTAAATATGAAAGTAAAATAATTCCAAGCATGGCATTAAAAATAACAGACTTTGACATAGAACCAAAATCAGATTTTGATCGAGGAGACAGTGACTGCATACTAATTCTAAAAGATTTCTAAGGAAATTCTTTATTAATTTCTTATTTTTACACATCCATAAATTTTCCTAAGAATCAACTTGAAGGTCCTACTACAAAGAAAATTAGTTTGTGTGTTGCTCTTAATTATTTGTAAGTTGTACAATGTGAAAGTGTGTTTTTTATGAAAAAGTTGGTTCTTAAGGGACCAAAATAATTGCTTTGAGTCTTTTGATAATCATGTAACCATGAAAATCAGTAACATGTGTACAACTCATCAACAGTGAAAATGAACTTATTTAATACTTAAACATTTGAGAAAATAGGGAGATTCAGCGTTAGGAATCATGAGAATCTCAGCTGACTACTCCATTGGAACAATTGGTGCTATTGTTCTAGCATCATACAAAAAAGGTACCCAATATCTGCTCAAAATCAAGGATGGAAATAGTGACATGAGCAAGGCACTGGTAGGCTCATACAAATTCAAAAATTAAAAAACTAACTTTGCTATTTGTATTTAGCTATATATGCATTGAACTAACTTTGCTATTTGTATTTAGCTATATATGCATTCAAGTTTCACATCCCAATACATTCAGATACACGAGCAACTTGAAAGAAATGAAATACCATCATTGGTATTTAGGAGCATAGCTAAAAAAAATGATCAAAAACTAGCTCTACAAACAAGTCCAGCAACATTTATCTGCAAACTACATAACAAAAGAGCAGTGAATGCACTCCACGAACTGTTACAAACTCCAATTCAGGCAAGTTGTTTCCAATCCTCTATCAATTTAATTGAATATTTGACCTTCCATGTTTTAAAGCATACTAATACAAGCACACTATGAATAGGTCAAGGGAGATTTAGCTGTCAAGAATCCATATTCAAGTCCATTCCATGCTTTTTGTCCAAAATTCAATTACAAATTTGAAAGCTATGGAGCACTAGAAGGAGAAAAAGTTCGCTGCAACTGATGTGATGAAATTGTCTCATAAAAATATACATTGTGCTTAAAAGCAATTATCACAAATCATAGCTAGCAGCCAATTCACTGCTCTATTGAAAATAATATTGTGCAATAGTTACTTCCTGCTCTTAAAAAAATTAATTATCAGCAATACATTGATGACAAATCAGAAGTAACATTTATGCTCTGAGACTTTCCAGCAACTAGCACATATACTCTCAACCAATACAACACCATTACACATGCAGTTCTTATGAACCAATAAACTACACATCAAACAACATAGGTATTGCCTCTTCATCCTTATCTATTTATATTATAAAAAGCATGTACATTTTCTCTATTGCATGTCATTTGCAATGCATTAATCATACTACCAATTTTGCAAGTCCTAGATTTTGGCATTCAATGTAAATACACTATCTATATCTTCTACAATGTAAAAATGCATATATATTATCTCCTGCACATAACTCAATTGTCTTCGCATGTCAGGTTTGTAAAATATACATTATATAAACCACTAGGATTCAAATTTGTATTTTAACATCACATTTTATCTTCATGATCAATACATAGCTGTAAATATTTCATAAGAATACATGCACCTATTCAAACTAGTTTCTACAAAGATCTACTCTTATAATAAACTTTTTATTTACTAAGTCTATCTATGTTTGTCAGGATGAAATTATTGCAAGGATCAAACACAAAATTCTATCTTGAACCCTTCTTCCAGAAAATGAGGAGGCAATACAAATCATGAAATGAAAAACAAGACAGATTTTGCATTATAAAAGTAGACAAAAATAAGAACCTTGTTTTGATATATTTATCTGCTGTCAAATTCTATTGCACATAAATTTGACAGCCTACTATATATATACTTCCTTTGACTCCAAAATTTTACAGCCTTCGATATAACAATAATAGTATATCTTGCTTTTAGTATACTACAACAATATGTGTACAATGCTCTCTCTATATAAAGTTATAATTTAATAGACTCTTATCCATGATTTGGTAATTGACTGTATATATGTTTTAAGAATTCTTTATTTAATTATGCATTCACAGATTTGATTATGATCAATTTTGCCTTGGTTTTGCATAAGAACTCTGACATTGTTTCTTGTGATATTTTTATGAAAGTCATATTTCTGCTCTTGCAAGATGTCTTTTTCTCAAGTCACTGATACAACACATTTGTTATAGTCCTACAAAACATATGAACAGTGGTGAATGTTTTTGCCCCATCTGATGTTTTTATGCCAACTGGTTTCTAGGCTTCCAAAAAACTTGGCATTTCTGATACTTATTCCAATTTCCTTGTAAATTAACAGATTCACAAAAGAATATCTGTTAGCAATATAAACTTGCCGTTCACTACATTATGAATTAGTTTCAAAAGGCATGATTGTTTTAGATTCATAAGCTTCATTATATGAAATGAAAAGAGGTAATTTTCTATCATGCAAACATACACAATAATGACACAAGTTTAAAGATGTTGCCATACTTGGTATTTGTATATAACTTGCAAAAAGTGATGATCCGACTTGCATAGGATAATCCAGGTCATTTCTGCATAAAGAAAAATATTAGACATACATTTTTATTGGTTGAATGCCTATTTGGTCTCTAATAACATTGGGTGAAATCTCAAGTTTCGACATACACAATCAATTTGATTTTTGTCATATTTGTACACTGTCTTTATACAGATTACTTAAAAATGACAACATCTCCAGTATAGATATTTAGCTAACTAAATTATCACACACCTACACCTAGGGCCTTCCATTCTTACATTGCCATATGCCTTCTCTTGCATGGGATGGATGGTGGGACTTCTTTCCCTCTCTACAGCAGGGGGGTTAGCTTCTACTCTTATTACCTTATGTCCATAGTACTTAAGAACTGTGAGAAAAATGGTCGTTGCCACATTCGATTTCAAGAGCTGGCAAGTGATATCCTTGCTATGTAATTCTACATTGCCTTTCTTTAATTATGTCAATTTATGAATTATTACACAATTTTCTGCTTTAGCTACCTTTAGCGTTAGCGTATTTAATCACCCATTATATAACCCTGGAAATGTTGGGGTTAAACAAGAGCTGAAATGACATTTATTGTCTTAACACAACTCACAATTGAATTATTCGAACTCATTATTTGAGAAGAGAGTACATAATTGGGATTGTTTATTGTCATCGATGCCAAACATTAGAAGCTGACGTGTTTGTGTTTTCTCAAACATTCTGCTTCCAGAATCTGCTAGCTATATCTTTGGTTTGAAACAAGGATATTGGTCTGAAAAGAAGTAAAGTTGTTTGCTGGACATGATAGTGTTTTTGAACCCACACAACAGTGGCACACAAGCATGTATTAAGTGTTATAAAATAGTAGAAAACAACTATGTATCAGTGCTACAAAACAATGTAAGACAAGTATGTATTGAATAACACAAAACACTGGAAAACAAGTATGTATTTTGGTGTAAGAATGTGTTGGCATTGTTCAATGTAGTTCCAATGGAAACTAATCCTACAACTCATGTCGCTGTACACCAGAACTCTTCTTCAAATGAATCCATTATAAGCTCTAACTCTGTTCTTCTTGCATTGCTCGATTCACATTATGATTAAAATGAGCTCACCTAGATGATGGAAAAAGCCCTTCTGTTGCACACTCTTGAGGAGCTATGGGTTTCCGTGGCTTAGGCTTTGTATACCTTTTATATTTTTCAACCTCCTTATATTGTTGTTGTTCTGATATGTTTTGCTGCTGTTCTATGACTCCAACCTCTTTTGTACCATATGGCAGGAACTATGACGCATAGCGTCCCTTGTTTATATCGCAATGAGATTTTATTGAACATACCTTTCCCTTTCATTATTTAAAAAAAAAACATAACTCTCCTTTTAATTTTCTATGTCGTATTTCCCATCTTGATTTTTTCTTTACGACCCTTCAAAGGAGGACAAAAGCAAGGTTAAAAGAAAACACAAAGGGTATAATTATTATAAAGAAATATGAAGATAAGGTATTATTATGAAATATGAAGATAACATACAAGTATTATGAAGAAATATGAAATCATTTTATTGATTTGGATTAATGAATATTAATGGCTATTGATAATTTTGATAAGTGTTAAAGGTATTTCAAAAAGATTTTTGGTTGATATCTTAACAATTGAAGTTCTTTATATAAATGGATGTTTTAGATCTTTTCTCAATCTTCAGTGTAGGATTAATTCTAGGTGTTTGGGTTGAAAATTTTCATTTATAAATGTGTCATGTTCTACTAGATTTTTTATGGACTTCATGGACGATTCTACTATATTGTTCCCCTTATGAGTCTTTATTTCCTATACTCTTCCTAATATTTTGAGAGCTAATAATATTTAAAATTACCATGTAAGGGTTTTCATTTTGTAGCAAGGATGTCAAATCTTCTATCCTTACCATAGCTATAGATATTCAAAAGATAATAAGAAAGGACCATAACATAATAGGTATTGTCTTATTGTGATTCTAATACAACACCTAGAAATATTGTATAATTAACAACTTATTAAATGGTCTAAGATGAGAGTGTCTTTTGATGTGTGAGAAGACTACACAATTGCAATTAAATGCCTTCAAAAGTCAACACAAAACATCAAATAAAAAATGTGTTTAGCTAGCTGATCTGAAAAACTAGAGGAGCTACATTTTATTAAGTAAAAAGAAGGTTGTAAAGGGTCCATGAAACCCTTTACATCAAAAGAAAGAAAGGTATTGAATTTAAGTGCCACATAGAAAAAACCAAAAAAAAAACATGACAGTTGATAGGGAGATACACAAAGCTAGTGAATGAACAACCATCAAGGGGACAATAGATAGAAAATAAAAGGGCAATAGAACACCCAACCATCAAAAGAGATAAGTTTAATATTCTTTAGAATATTTTTTGCTTCTATCTTGAGGAGATCCATACTATATGCAACTTTACAGAATATCCTCAATACCCTTATTGGCATCTTTTATCATTTTCCTAGTGCTTGCACAAGTTCTCTTCCTCAATCTAATAGGGACATCATCAGGACTAGTATCCTTCTCATCCACAATCTAGACAATAGTTTTGTCCTGGTTGGTATTCTTAAGCTTGGCAATGATGATCCTAAGGCACTCTACAGAGGCTTTAAGAGTTTTGTAACTCTGCTCACTAATTTTCTTGAGGGTATCTTTAACTCCAAATATCTTCTTATAAGAACTAGAAAGACTAGTTTCCACCTTCTTTAACTTGGAAGTATAGGCTTTAGTATCATTGAAAACCTTAGTGAGATTTGTCATATCTTCAGAGGAAGAATTATCTTTTCCAAGACCAATAGTTTTTAGACAATCCAACTTACTATGAAAGGACCTTTGACTAATTTTTATCTATTTCACCTTATGAAAAACCCACTTCACTACCCCATAGAAGTCCAAGTCCCCATCCTTAGACATCTAAAGGACATTGGTTTTGGGCTCTTGGTTGTTGTTGTCCAATTTAGAGAAGGTAGTATGCCCCTTTATGGTGTGCATAGCAACATAAGGATTGTCATCAACATTGTGATATAGAAAAGGATCCCCACCACATTCTTTAACATAATATCCTCTCACGTTAAGATTGTAATTTAAGTAAATGTTTAAAAAAAAAAAAAAAAACTAAAAGAGGGGTAAAATTATTATTTAATATCAAAGAGAACAGAACAACAAAAGAAACAAAGAGAACTAAAAAAGTTATCCTAGTCCACAAGATGATCCAACATCAAAGATAAATCAAAGGGAAGCATACTATGATCAATAATGTTCCAATTTGGCCCATGCTCGGAGGCCCATTTAGCCAAACAATCAACCACATTATTTCACTCATGATGATATGCATAAAAGATTCAAAATCTAGAGAATTACATAGCTAAATGATCTACTGAATAACTAGAGCCAAATGCCAATCCACATGGACAAGGTTTCTTCTATTCAATAAATTCGCAACCACCTACGAGTTGATCTCATAGATAATTCTTCTCCAACCATGTTCACATCATTATTCCACTACAACCAAGATAGCTAGGGCTTCCATGAGGATATTATTATGGTAACCCTTGTATATAGAAAACAGAAACTGAATATCATCAGAACTGCCATGCCCAATTCCCTCAATACCATCCAGACTAGGATTTCCCTCAGAAGAGCCATCAATTTTGATTTTAAGAACTCTAGCCTCAGGAGGAGTCCAATGCCCCTCATGATTGACTCTAAGTTATGATCTAAATAAAATATCATTACTATTAAAAGTAAAAAAGCTACTAAAAGGCTGCCTAGTGAAATATATTAGCTCATAATCTTGAATACTAGAAAAAAAACTACTAATTTGAGATGTCTACACACCGTGTGTACATCTTGTAGGAATATAGTACATATCTTTCAATTAAAAAGTGCAAGAAGAAAATAGTAATCTAAATAGGAAAGAAATATAGTAGAAGCAATTAATAAAACATAAATTACAAATTTAAAAAACTATTATAAGTATAGAAGAAAGGAATGAAAAATAATCAATGGGTAGAAGATTCTTTTATTTGTGAATGTAAGAATTTGGTGTAGCTCTGATACCATGTAAGAATTTTCCTTAAGAAAAATCACACCAAAGATCAAGGAACTCAAGCACAAGCACAAGAATAGACCAAAGGTATGATTAGAATAACAATATCCAAATGAATTGATGTATTGTCATTATACATACACACTAGGAGTGCTTGTATATAAAGGCCTCTGAGATGTATCTAGAATGGTTCTAGAAAGAGCTAAGAGATAAGCATGACAACTAAGCACATGTCCACCAAAAGTGAATTATCCTTCATTGTAAATGAGAGGATAAGTATGACAATGTGTATCTTGTATAGAGATGTTGTAGACACCATGTGCTTAATTAGAGTGCTAACTCTTGTGTTGTAGACACCATGTTCATAAAAGAGTTTCTAACTCCCATGTTGTGAACAAGACAACTCACAAGAGTACGCATACTCTTAGGTGTCAAACTAATAAATAATTAAATTATGCATTAACCTAACTAAACTTAAGTAAAGTATAAATAATAAATACTTATTTACACCAACAGTTAAGTCCACTTCTTTTTCAAAACCTACACATAACACAGTAAAAAAAGGTGTTGGTTTGTTTTTTTAGGGCCTACCAAACTCAAACTCTTGTTTTGGTGTTTTGACCTCCAATGAGAGCTAAGATGTAATAGATGTGATAATAGATAAATTACGTTAGAAATAATAGTCAACCAAGATAAATTAGTTATCCTAAAATTAAAACATTTATCTTCTTTAAACAAATTTAACCATTCAAACAAAGTAAATAACAACCATACAAATATGCACATAAATAATTAAATTAGATATGTTGACTAGGAAAATCCTTTATTAGAGAGAAATCCCCAATGGGAATGATGCCCACAAGATGATGTAGTAATATAAATATTCCTTGCTAGACGATGGACACTATTAGGAGTCTATTATGATTATGATATTTAGTACAATGAGTCCCTGTGAGGAGATTTTGAATCCCTATTAGCAAATTCCAACCTTGTTAGGAGTTTTGGTACAATGTATGTAAGAAGAGCCCATTGCCCAAACATGCAATTTCAACTATAAGAAGAGCTGACTTCTCAAACAAATAGTTCATTTTTATTTTCTTCTTTTCTTCTTCCTTTCTTTGTCCCGTCAACTAGACTAATCACTATTAGACCTTGTAGA
This sequence comes from Cupressus sempervirens, assembly GCA_028749045.1. Taxonomy (NCBI): domain Eukaryota; kingdom Viridiplantae; phylum Streptophyta; class Pinopsida; order Cupressales; family Cupressaceae; genus Cupressus; species Cupressus sempervirens. The sequence continues at coordinate 141,339,945 of CM053789.1, read as the reverse complement.
CTAGGTCACAAACCTTGGATCCAAATATCAAACCTCAGATTAATCAATAAAACCTTGAAAATGAAATTTCCTTCACTTTCACACTACTCTGCTCAACTTCGCATTCCATACTCTAATAATTTTAGAATATTAACAATTTACATACATCAATGCCATTATAAAGTAAAAAAGCCTTCTTTTATACCATGTCCATAAAACAATTCCTTGAGTTGGTTGTTAGTCCTTCTCAATTAATTATTATAAGACCACATTAAGAACATGTTACACTTAGCCATGACACAAATTTATTTATTAAATTTTAATTATGGAGGTCCTCCATGAAATATTTGAGATTACCTTTCAATTTCATCTATGAAATTTTTATTAGGAGTAGAAAAATAGATATGATTAATTAAGAAGTAAATAGTTATAAAGCTTTTAGTATTTATATTATAAAATTATATTCAACAATGTATCAAATTAATGATTTGTGAAATGATAGATTAGTGATTGTCATGATATATTTATTCAATTCAATTTACAAGTTCAAAAATGTTATCTTATAGCTTATAGAAAATTTATTCTTAAAAGTGTAGGGATCTATATTACTTTAATTCTTATAACTAATGACAAATTTTTCCATCTTTTTTGTATAGTAAATTTAAATAATATTTGAGTATGAATTTATAAATTTTAAATTACATAAATTTCACAAGATTTAGTCATTATAAGTCTATAATTATATATATTTTTGAATTCTTTCTTGATTTGTAATTGAACGAAGTCTACATTAATTATTATTATTATTTGTTAAAATATGTTAAGCTGAATTAAAATCTAATCCAAAACCTCCCACATGAGAGGCCCACAAGTTACGGTTGTGTTCTTGGCTCTTGCTTATTTAAGATTCACATCAGCCACTAAACACTTATTATAACTATACAACATGTATAAGATGGAAATTTTAATTTGGATTAGCACCCAAATAGTAAAAATACTAAGAAACCATCCATACTAAGAAACCATTCATAGTTTGAGAAAAACTCTTATAAAACACTACTTGTTAATATAAACCAACAAATTTAAGTTAACTATGTTATCAAAAAAACCTTAACCAAGATGCCAAAACATCATTGAACTTACCTCAAATTGAGATGATTCAACTTTGAAAAAAAAAAACCATACCAAGAAAAACATTCATATTCAAAGAGATGATTAGAAACCACTAGCAAATAAAAGTTAACAAGTTCTTGTCTTTAGTTTCTATATAAATCGAATTTTAATTTAATAAATAAATTATAATATGTTTAAAAAATTGTTTATAAATATAATTATTGATATAGTATAAATAAATTACAATATGAAAATAGTAGTATTTCATAATAATAATATAAAATAATATTTTCTTAAATAATTATATAATATAAATAATATAATTTTTTTTTGTACTTTTGAACATCAAAAAATATGTTATAAGAAAATACAATATTAATATATAAAAATTTAAATAAACATTAGCATAATAAAAAGCTAGTAAAATTGTAAAGTTAAAAATATGGAATGTAAATTTAAAGAATGATTATTTGGAACATATAGAAAAAATAAATTTAATTAGTGAATTAAATTATAAAATTCAAAAATTATATACTTCACCTATAAAATTAAAATCTATTTAATTTATCCTTCATCTATAAAATAACATATAAACATTCAAAATAAACAAGTTTATAAGAAAAATATACAAATCAATGTATTGTTAAAAAATAACAATAGATGTAAGAAAAAAAAAAATTAAAATTTTATTTTAAGAAAAAAATGAAGATTTATTTTGTTTCTATAGAGACAATATAAATTAAATTTGTTTCTAAACCTAATTGTATAATTTGTAAATAATTCTATTGCTTTTCAAAGTTGGATTTGATCTAAATATAAAAAATAAACAATCCTTAATTAATAAAAGGCAAAGGAAAAACCTATAAAGGTAATAAAACATATCATGGTCTATTCAATACAAAACTATATAATTAAGTCAAGAGGTTTTCTTAAGTTGAGAGGCTTTCTACAATGGCTACAATGTAAACATTTTCCTTTAAAAAAATATTGACGGTCATTTACATGATAAAATAAAAAAATAAAAAAAGACAAAATATAATTAAAATAGTGAAAATTATAGAGAGGAAATGGAAGTTAAAATGAGGTAGATCTAGAGTCTCAAATCATTTGCTCACACCTAAAATTATGGGATTATGAAAATAGGTGACTGAGAAGGTTATCGACTTATTATATATATATATATAGATATAAGCTAGTACATAATATAGTAAAATCAAGAAGAAAGGCACTAAAACATATTATGATCTCTTCAATATAGAAGTCCAAATGAATATAAGCCATATATGTTTTAGGATACTTTTCTCTATAAAGACGACTAAAAAGCAATATAATATATCATATGCCATGATTACACTAAGAGGCATAACATTACAATGGTAGCAGATCCCACTATAGGAGCCGAGTGAGTGTAATGGTGTAAAAATAAAGAATTAGACCCGTTGTCATACAAACACCAACTATCGTTGTCATACAAACACCGGCTATTGCTAGATGATAGAAAACCACTATTGTAATGCCTTGCTCGGGAACCCAAGAGAAATAAACCTAACATGTTACAATGTTTACTGAACTTTAAAAAAAAAAAGTTTAAACAACATCAAGATAACATTAATGTGGAAGTAATATGAACATACACATCAAATACACTTTAGCAATTACAGATATAGTTTAAATTCCTCAAGGGTTCCTTTATGTTGAGTCACATTTAAGAAGTTTAAATTAATTAGTTTAAGTTCCAAGTACAATGTCTCATGATCATAAGAAATAACAAACACATAATCACATAAGCAAAGCATAAGCATTACTTATACAATGAAAGTACATCCAATTAATAACATCCACTACACATGTCACAGGGTATGTGAGAATAGATACAATACATCAGAATACATGATAACATATATACATCATCTGAAAAGAAGTCTTTGAGATAAGAAATGAGAATGATAAAGGTACATCTTCTGCAATGAACATCAAATAGCTGGCAATGTGAGGGGAACCTAAATGGTAAGAAGACACTACCTCTTGACCACATGGTTACCTAGTTAGGCTTCCACTCCCACCGTGCAGGGAAGATAATGAACGATCCACATACGGCTAATTAAACATAAAACATTCCTAAGCAAAGAATTCCTAATAGCTAAAACTACCTCAAAGGTAACACATACTACTCAAGAAGATAAAATAATCAAAAAGTAAGAACACTCAATCCAATACCAACAACTCATAATCAAACATCATACATCAACAAAGTATAAATCGAATACCAAGATCATAAGATAAATTGAACAAAAGATAATCACCTCAAGTCAAAAGCCACATGTCAAAAGCATATCATCCACGAATCACCAATCATCATCAATGAAAGTAATTAACCACAATAAATACATCCAGCAATAAGTACACCACCAGAGGTACACAAAATCTATAAAGGAGACTCAGACTACATACTAGGGAGTGTCATCACATGGCTACTTGAGTTACCCTGGACTGGTCTCTCAATAGACCTCACCCTCAAGCGTTGAGTTACCCTAGACTGGTTACTCTGAACCCCGGACCCTCAACATGACATATGTGAAAACTAGAAAGCCCTCTCAAGAAAATGAGGCACTCGTACAATTCCCATCCTTAGTCTATACAAGCACTCAAGGCATGGGTGGATCAAATATCTCTAACTTATCTTTTTAGTGTGTTTTCCCCCCAAAATATTATTTGCTAGATTATCACTTATTACATAACTTACAATAAGTTACCTTGGCATTGACCACTTTGGGTCCCGGACTCCTACTGCAAGCCACCCCCAAGCCATGTACCTAGACAACTTTTCCTAAGAACATATAACATAGTTGTGTCCCATAACACAACACCCTTAATGATCAAATTTGGTTCCTTAATATGCAACCTGAAAATAAGCTGGTTCTCCAAACCCAAGTACACATAAATGGTCCACAAAGTAAATCTCATAAATATAATTTCAATTTGACTCACAAGACACATCAAGACATCCAGCCGCATAAATGGTATAAAAGAAATCTCACAAAGCCTTTGGTGCACATCTAAGACTAGTCAACATCTAATCAACCACCAAAAATAAACATCACACAAAAGATAGGATATACTAATAGTATGGCTTGTTTATAAACACACACAGTTAAGTTATTCAGTAAAGTTTTTAGTTTTCATTTTTAGTATAAGTTTTTGAGTAGCAAATTCTCCATTTATACTATAAGTTAACCTATGCATTTGTTTGATCCAAATATATAGAAAGTTTCCCTCATGATAAAAGTCAATTTTCCTAATATAATAGTTTGAGGGTGACCATTTATTTATTTAAGTTATAAAAGTAACACTTTACTAATTTTAATCGAATCATTACAATTTTATTTATATTAATGATCATTAACAACAATAGATAAGTTTACATATTCATTAAATAACTCTTGTTATTAATAATTCTTAATTAAATCAAATTTAATTAAGTCAATTAATAATTTTATTTAACCATATTTTAATTATTTAATAATTAATAATTTAATTTTAATTTAGTTTAAAACTTAATAAAAATTAAAAAAATGATTTTAAATTCATTGAAATTTAATTTTATATGAAAAAGCGCATTGCTTAAAAAAACAAGCGCAAGCCTTTAAAAAGGCTCTGCTACCGTGCAGTAGGCCTACTAACGTAGGGCCTGCGGCAGCTTGCCTGCGTAGTACCTGCGTCAGCAGGGCTGCCAGTGGTTATACGCCAAGGGGGGTGGGGGAGGTCATGGCCCCCACTTCCAAATTTGTTTTTTATTAAATTTTTTAAATATTTTTTTTTTATAATTTGTTTTTTTATTATATATATAGTTTTCACAATAATAAAGACCCCATAAATATATATATATAACAATATTTATACTTTTAGTCTAATAGGATAAATACTTTTAGCCAATCAAATTAAAAAATTTCTTTACATCTCAAACCCTCCCCAAATTTAACTTCAATTCTCTTTTACCTGATTTCTGATTGATTTTTATTTATTTTATTTTATTTTTCTTCCAGCTCTAACATACATATGAGATACAACACAATATTATAAAGTTCATAACGAGAGAGCGAAAGATTCATACAAAGATACCCAGAAATTCAATTTTAACAATCATGAAGAGGACTTGATTATCTAAATAAGATAATTCTACTGGGTGAATGAAAACTCAAGAACCTACCTAGTTCTAATGCTAATACTCTGACAGCTAGATGAAAATTCTTACTACAAGAAAAATCCTTCAAGCCATGAAAATTTCTCTTCTTTTCCAAACCCTTTGAGTTGCTCTCCAAAGCTTGTATGTGTAATAATGACCCAAAAATTCTCTAATATAAACTCTAATTACCTTTTAGGGTTTCTGTCTCCATTAGTTCTAAATTACAATTATTTTATTTAATTAATTCTTTCATCCACGTCAAATGAATTATTAAATTACTTTATTTAATTTTTCACTTGACTTCACTTTTATTTAATTTATTAACTTTAATCTCATGTGCACTTTAATAAAATATCTTTATTAAGTTCACATATTTTATCTTTTTAATTAATTTTCTATATTTTAATCTCATACACACATCATGCAAACTTAAATCTTTTTCATAAATTAATATCTTTTAACTTCTTAATTTTTTTAAAGGTTTAATTTGATAAATATTTATTAACTTACCTAACAATAATATTTAGCATTTACTAAAAAAAGAACTCTAAATATATTATTATTAAATTAAATAATTATCATCAATTCTAAATTTATTCTTATAACTTTTATCTTTAAATTCAATTCTTTTTATTTAGTTAATTTCTCAATTAATTAAATATAATTAAATATTAAAATGTCATAATAATTTTTCATTAAATTAAATCATTAATTTAATCCTTTGATTAGACTTAATTAATAGAAAATTCATCAAAAACTCATAAAATAACATACACACAAAAGACTCATGAGTTTTAAAAAGGGTAGACAATCTGTTATGAGTCCTCCTTGTAGGACAAGTATTTTAGGCTATGGCTAAGATTGGACTTAATGATTATCTTCCCATTCTCACCATTTGAGTATTGGTAATTGGGCACGCTCATCCTAGGAATTCAGGGAAGTCGATGCCCAATACCTGCATCTTACATAAAAGACGAGCATGTACATGTATATAATATATATCTAAATTAAACAGACAATGGCAGGAAGTGGTGCATCGTGTAGATCCCAACTAGCAGGTGACTACGACTCCCTCCCTTAACCACATCAAACATGTCAGATAGAAAGAGAAAATAAACACGCGTACCATACATATGTGAGTATGAGGTAAGTATCATAAAAATCATAGGTAAACATCAACTGCTCAGGTATAATAATGCATCTCTATCAATAAAAACATAATCATCATTAGAGACATCACGTTAACATTGTTATGAAAGAAACCACATTTACTAATTAGGAATCATCAAGACATCATTAATAAGATGTGAAATAAAATCAACTAAACAATTATAACAAATATATTTGTAATCCAAGACATGAAATAATATCATAATATTGTAAATCTAGTATCTCTAAAACTAATCAATGCACAAAAAAATTTGACAATTAGAACATAAGAGTAAGCTACGGGTGAGCATTACAACCGGCGTCCAAACGAGATTTCGATACTCATAAGAATGCGACTTTCCGCCTTTGTTTGTGTAAATCATTCGGTGCTGATTTTTCAGCTCCATGATTTTGGCCTGGGAAATTACATGCGGCAGATACGATTCAAAAATCTTTTCTTTGTCCTTCTTATGAAATGTGAGCTCAAACTGCCACTTTTCATCAGAGACGTCATACTAAGAGAAATTAGGTTGCTTTAACTCTCTACTACGGAAACTCCACCATGCTTTGACGCCATGAAAATCGTCGAAGATTTGCTAGCTTCTCTCCATGGTGAAGGTAAATGCTTTTGTATTTTTAGGCTTGCTGAGCTTCAATCTGGTGGCGTCAAAAGAAGATATAGTGCTCAAATAAATCTGCACCAATTCGTAAAGATTGCTGACCTTAATGCGTTCGTTCTCCTCAATCACAAGTGTGATGTAGAAGGACAGGAATCGTGAGATCCTTCTGAGCAGCTCCCTAAAATATTGCAGAAGTTCAGGAGGGAGATAGTGTGATGTAGAAGGACAGAAATCGTGAGATCCTTCTGAGCAACTCCCTAAAATATTGCAGAAGTTCAGGAGGGAGATACTCCCTGGCCATTGTTCCCAAGAAAAAAAGGGTCACCGTGAGCATCTTGATGGTTGACCACATCTCCATCGCCAATTTGTGGAATTTCCTTTGAGTGTTAGACCTCGCAGAAAAGGAGGATTTCTAGCAAAGGAAAAGCTAAGTAATTGAGTCATGGTAGGGTCAAAGGAAACCTTTGAGTTGCCGCCATGAGAGTGATCAATTGTAAATCTACTACTATGAATCAATTGTAACCTGTCATTCTACTTTAATGGAAAAAAATTATTTAATAATTTTAAATAAAATATTATTTAAAAAATTATTATGTGTGTGAAAAGTATGGAAATACATTTATTTGGTGATGTAATTCACAATAGTGATGAATATTTATTTATTTTATATTTGGAGTATAAGTTTAGTAGAAATTTCTCTCTAATATAAAAGAATATTTGTATGGATAATATAAACTATCAAAATTGATAAATGAAGAGTGAACATTTAACATCATAAACAAGTATTTAACATGAGATATTTATTTTTCATGAAATTTTAAATTTGAAATATATATATATATATATATATATATATATATATATATATATATATATATGTCATTATACTTTATTTTAAATCCATTTCCATTCTAAAACTAAGGACTAAACATGCAAATAAACTAGCATTATAACCTAAACAATAATTGTCCTCAAATTAGTATAAAATATTATTGTTTAAAATTAGAAGGTCTACTAGCATTATAATCTAAGCAACAATATTCTTCTATTAGTGTAACATATTATTGCTTAAAAATTAAAGGTACAAAACATGCATTATGAGAATCTATACACCTACTATTACATTCATTAAATTGAAAATGGTTATATATTTTATATAATGTTAAAAGTAGAGAGAGAGACAGAGAGAGAGAGAGGGGGGGGGAGGGGGTAGGAGAGCAACAGATGTAGAGAGAGAGAGGAGACATAAGTAAAGAAATAGGGTGTAGGAGGGTTCAGAGAGAGAGGTAGAGGTAGAGGGATTGGTGGTTGGTAAAAGAGGGAGGGAGAGAGAGTGGGAGGAGGGAGGGAGAGAGAGAGAGAGAGAGAGAGAGAGAGAGAGAGAGAGAGAGATGGTGGGTGGGAGAGAAATAGAAGTGGATAGAGGAGAGATAAGTAGAGAATTAGGGGATTGGAGGGAGGGAGAGAGGGAGGGAGGGAGAGAGGGAGAGAGAGATTGTGGGTAGGAGAAAAATAAAAGTGGAGAGAGATGAGAGATAAGTAGAGAATAGGGGGTTGGAGGGAGAGAGAGGGGGAGAGAGAGAGAGAGAGAGAGAGAGAGAGAGAGAGAGAGAGATGGTGGATGGGAGAGAAATAGAAGTGGAGAGAGGTGAGAGAAAATTAGAGAATTAGGGGGTTGGAGGGTAGAGAGAGAGAGAGAGAGAGAGGTGGGAGATAAGAGCAATAAAGGTGGAGAGATAATTACAGAAAGATGGGTTGGGGGGGTTTAGAGGGAAAGAGATGGTAGGTGGGAGAGAAATATAAGTTTGGAGATAGGAGAGAAAAGTAGAGAATTAGGGGGTGTGATATGATTCCTAATGATAAGTATGATCCTAATGCTCATCATAATCCCTATTTTAAATCTAACCATAGCTAAAATCATGACCCTAGCTATTGAGTTTCGGTTATCTAGAATTTTATATAATAAAAATATTTTATATAATTAAATATAGATGAACCCCAAATTATAACCCCAACCATAATACTAATCGTAAACCCTAAATGTTAATCTGAAGTGATACCATAATTTCATAATTTTAACCCTAACCTTAACCACAATTCTACTCATAACCATGACCATTGACCCAACCTTAACACTAAATCATAATAGTGACCATGATATAAATTGTAATCTTAAAATTTTAACCCTAATCAATTTAACTTATTCAATGTTGTTACACATTTTGTGGGTGCTACTAGCTAATATATACTCTATATGTTAAATATGTTGAGATGCATCAAGGCATTGAATTTTTTCATCATTCACTTTTAATATGCATTAAAAAAATTCAATGCCTCAATGCATCTCGGTGTATTTAAAAAATCTACTAGAATCAAGATTTTACCTTAAAAGTCACTAAAAATAAAAAATAAAAGTTCATAAAACTTTAAATTGATTTGAATGCAACCAAAATATTGTTTAAATATGTTAAAAAATATAAAGATCATATTAACATATAAAAGTTAGTATTGAAGTTGGTAAGAATATAATAAGTGCTTCATTAACTTCTAATAAATTAGTGTTGTTTAGTAGATCTTAAGTAAATTTTAATCCTAATTTTTTGATCTTACATGAAAAAAGGTCACTTGATAAATTAAATCCTAAATATAACCCTGAAATTGAGCCTAACTATAGGCTTTGTATTAAAACCCTATTTCAAAACCTAATTGAAGCTTAATTTACATAAAATTAAAACAAGTTGGCCTAAATCCTAAATTATAATATTAACTTTTAGATACATGCATATATAAACACATGCACATACTTGAAACATTTCCCTACTTTTAAATGATATGTAACCCAACTTGAAGCCTAAACCTCAACTTAAATCTAAAAGTAATATAATTAATTTATTACCCTAATTGAACTCTAATATTCTCCCTAAATATAATAAAACCTAAAGCATAACCATAAACTTTAACCCAACCCTAACATTGATGGTAACTAGACCCTAATTTGAATCATAACAAAATCCCCATTTCAATCATAACCAAAGCATAGTTAGAACAGTATCCTTAGTCCTAACCTTCATCATAATTCTTACACTAACCATAATTATAACCCTCATCCTAACTCTAATCCTATTTCAAAAACTAACGTGAAACCCTTTACCTAACCATAATCCTACAATTGATAAATCTTAATCCTAACCATATTATAAACTCAAATCCTTAATATTAATCCTAATCATAACTACAATTATAATACCAACCATTCATTGTAAACACACACACACACACACACACACACACAAACCTTAACCTTTACTATAAGCATGGATCCTAAAGATAAACCTTGATCTTAAAATTTAATTTCTATACCCTTATTATAAATGATAAACCCTAAATCATAATCTTTAACCAAATCATAAACTTATATGCTAAACCCAAATCCTAAATTCTTAGCCATGGACCTTAATATTAACCCCTAAATAATCCTAAATTATACTCGTATAAATCCTAACAATGTCATAACCCTAAATCTTACCCTAGAATTGAGCCTAATTATGACCCTTACACTAAAACCCTATTTGAAAACCTAATTGAGTCCTAACTTACATAAAATTAAAACAAGTTGGCCCTAATCTTAAATTATAATATTACATTTGAGATACATGCATACATAAACACATGCACATGCATGAAGCATGACCTTTGTTTAAAATGATATGTAACTCAACTTGAAACCTAAACCTCAACATTATCCTAAGAGTAATATAAGTAATTTATTGCCCTAATTGAACTCTATTAATAGCCCCCCAAAGTATAATAAAATCCTAACAATAAATTAACTCTAAATATAACCAAACTCTCAACCTTAAAGTTATCTTCAACCCTAACTATAAATCAAAGATTTTCCCGCTAATTTGCACCTTATCCAAAGCTAACCTTACCTCTAATCTTAGTTTTTCGTAAATCATAACATTAATTAAACTAATATATCCTTAGTTTAACCCTAACTATAATTTAATCTTAATTTTAACCATAACCTTCAACCCAACCCTAACATTCATGATAACCATACCCTAATTTGAATCCTAACAAAAACTCAGTTTGAATCATAAAACAAGCATAGTTAGAAAATATCCTTACTCCTAACCCTCATCATAATTCTTATACTAACCATACTTATAACCTTCATCCTAATAATACCACTAACACTAACCCTTATGATAACCCTATCCCTATCGCTAACCATGATGTACATCCTAACTCTAAACTTATTTCAAAAACTAACCCTAAAACCATTTACCTAACTATAAGCCTAAAATTGATAAATTTGAATCCTAACTATATTTATAAATTTTAATCCCTAATAGTAACCTTAACCCTAACTAAAACCATAATACTAAGTAACCATTATAAATGCATATGCCAACTTTAATCCTAACCATAACCATGGATGCTAAAGATCAAACTTGATCTTCAAGTTTATTTCTAAGGCCTAATTATAAATTCTAAACCCTAAACACTAATCTTGAGCTAAATCATAAATCTATATGATAAGCCTTCATCCTAAATCCTTAACCATTGACCTAATTATTAACCCATAAATTATACTAAATTATAATCCTAAATACAACATTGACCCTAACAATTCCATAAACTTAAAGTCTTTATCCTAATTCTAACACTAATACTAAAAACAATGTAAACCCTAACCCTAATGAAAATCCTTTAATTCTAAGCCCTAATCTTACTTTAATTGAATCCTAAATCTTAACCATAATACTAACCATGATTTAAATCCTAACCTTGAAGATAGTCCTAATCCTAAGCTATAATCTCAAACCTAATCAAGATTTCAATCCTAACCATGATTTAAATAGACACTCTAGCCATAGTTCCAAGCCTAAATCTAGGCCTAAATGTTAAACTTTAACCTAACACCAACTTTAGAAATAGTGATAATATTAACCATTCTATTAACATAATCTTTTATCTAACCCTAGCAGCTAATATTAATCATTACATAAATTATAGCCATAATGATAATATAAGTCCAATGACCCTAAGACTATCCCTAACTTTAATATTAACACTAAGCACATTTCCACTTGTAAACAAATTAATACTAAAGCTTATCCCTAATTATTATTATAATAAATATATAGTAATAGTGATAATAATGCTAAACCTAACGATGATATAACTTGTAAAGTTATATTTTAAACATAATAAATTAATTATTCAATCTGTTGTGCAGGCCACTCCTACTGGCTAATATATACTCTATATGTAAAATACACCGAGATGCATCAAGGCGTTGAATTTTTTCATTTTTCACTTTTAATATGTAGTAAAAAAATTCAATGCCTCGGTGCATCTCAGCATATTTTACACATAGAGTATATATTAGTTAGTTATATATAAGCTAGATTAAATAATTTTTTGATTAATAGTCTTTTTCTATTAATAAAATATACTAAGAATACAATTCACAAAAAAGGGGCCTAGGGATAAAAGATCACCCTGCGAAAAAGTTCACATGGCCGAAGCTGGACTTAAAAACATGGCCTCAGCTAGAAACAACAATTATTCTTTAAAAAAAATAGAATAAACAACCTCAGGCTGCCAAGGCAGTACCAGCCAAGGGAGGAGGATCATCTTTATCAAGAAATTCCCACATATCAGTGGGATTGTGGGGCAGACTGTAAACAGTCTAGCCATCATTAGTAGTAGCAAGAGCAAGAGAAGCCTCTGCATCCTTGACCTCTGGCCACAAAGGAGAAATTACCAATGCTAGACAAGGAAATTTCCTAGAATGCGCCCGTCGAGGTCCAGGGGGAGGAGCTGGGGACCATCTAGAACCACTACGGGGTGGGAAAGCAGAGTGACACCTCCATCCATTGTCACCACCACTAGGAGAGTGGTGGAAAGAAGCTTGGGAGTGCAGCATGTGTGAGTGGCGGCCTGAGGACTGGTGGGGAGAATAGTGGCCACGAGGCATAGAGGTATTAGTCAAGGCATCCAGAGAAACTCTGGCAATGGTGCAAGGAGCATTTCGCTAGTGATTTGACAATTCCTATAAGTGAGCAACTTCTAGGGAAACTTTATTAGGTTGCACCTGGATCTACATAATCACATTGTTACAAATGCACGCCTTAGTGTACATAGCAATGTTAACATCAAAAAAATTGTGAGTGAACAGAACAACATTCCTATCTTTCCACAGAGTAAACAAAATTTCCATCCTAAAGGTATGCTAGATATAAGTGATTTTTTGAGGAATTCTAGGCAAATCACCCAACAGGATCATGTGCCATGAAAATGGTTTGGGCCTTAAAGGCTTAAAAAAATCATGAATCCAGTACCAATAATTTTGAGCACACTTACAAAACCAAAAAATATGTAAAAAGGACTTAGGTTGACATAGAAGGGGCATCTGGGATCAAGAACGCCAATGTGCTTGAGTTGAGGCCTAAGGGGAAGACCTTGGAAGGCAAGGCACCAAGAAAAGTGGGCAATCATGGGTTCTGTAATAGCACTCCAAATGGTGTCAAAATGTTTTCTCCATTGAGAAAGCGAAGATTGCAAATGCCACCACTAGTTAAGCATGTCAACCATTGAAAGATGGGGGAAAAGCCATCTGTACCCCATATTGGGCTTATCATTGGCAAATGGAGTGGCAAGAAACCACTTCCATTCATGCCAGCTAGGCCAAACAGACTGAATCCCCACCTTATGAACTAGGTGCACATGGATGGAAGACAATAGAAGGTTAAAGGTTTGTTGATTTGTACTAACAAGGCGGTATTGAAATTGCATATCTTCCAATGACCTAAAACTCATGGTGACTCATGAAAAGAGATCCTTAGGAGTTTGTATGCCACGTTTGAAAAAATGCAAAGCATTGGCACCTTGAATCTTGGCGAGAGGGGTACCCTGAATTGCAAACAGTGGAGACCACCAAATGTTCTGTTGATTCAAGGAGAACCCATTGCAAAACTCATCTCCAACCTAATGAAGCCATGTCTTAAGAGCTTCCTAGGCTTTCCAGATACTCTTAATAACAAATGAGCCACGAATGGCCACTAGTTCATGCATGATGAGAAGGGTTTGAAAACCAATCTCCTTCCACGTAGGCTTGTTAACAGGGAAGCCAAAAGAAATGCAGTGCCTTACCAAATCTTCCAGGATTCATCCCCAAAAATAGCTCGAATAATCCATTTTGTAGAGAGAGAAAGGCCCTATTTCCAAGTGGAATGCAGGCCAAGACCACCAGACTCCCTTGGGAGAAAACCAAAATCCCGAGAAACTCTGTGAAAACCCTGATGGTCAGAACCATAAGCCCAAAGAAAATCTCTGAGCAAACATTTTAGCTTGAGATAGGAATCTTTGGAGGGTGCCCAATAGGAAGAATAGTACACATGTGTGGTGGCCAGAATTTTATAACAAATCTAGAATTTACCAGCCAGAGAAAGTGGCTTGGTGATCCAACAATTGAGCTTTTCGCTAATCTTGGCAAGCACAACATTCCAAAGCTCCACAAGAGAGGCCTGGAAGGAAAAGGGAATTCCAAGAAAGTGAAAGATTTCCCCCTAAGTAACCCATTTCGACTAGAACTGGCTGAGCCAAGGTGGAGCTTGTAAAAAAGACTGGTGGTAGCAAAGCATTTTATGCCATTGGATGGCAGAGCTAGAGGCTTGACAAAAGGTGTCCAGACAATTTAAAGCATTTTTTATGTTTTCTTCATCCTCAAGAAGCGTAAGAAAAGAATCATTAGCAAAATGACCATTGACTAACTTGGAGGAAGATTCAGGTAAGGAAATGCTATGAACCAGCCCTGAAGGCACAGAATGTGCTAGCAAATAGCCAAAACCTTCAGCAGCAAGGACATAAAGCACTGGACCTAGAAGGCAACCTTGCTTGATTGAATAAAAAAGTCCAAAATCCTTAGATTGTGAATTATTGATGGTAATGCAAGCATTACCATCACCAAAGAGCATCACCATGAACTGAAGAAAATTGGGACCAAAACCTAGAGCCTGAAGCATAGCCAAGATGAAGGGCCATTCAATGCGATCGTAGGCTTTAGAAAAATCTATCTTTAAAAAGATAGCCTACTACTTGGACTTGCAAGACCATTCCATACCTTCCTAGATGACAATGATGTTGTCAAGAATATATCTGGACTTGATGAAGCCAATTTTCTTAGGCCACACAATTAAAGGCAACATGTGCCTAATTTTGAGAGAGAGCACCTTGGAAATGATCTTATAAGACACATTCAAAAGGGTAATGGGCCTCCAATTGCATATGTCCTTAGGATCACCAACTTTAGGTATGAATTTGATATTCCCTTTATTTATTATCACTCCTAAGCTTTTAGTATGATATGCTTCGAGATGGACTTTGTGCAAGTCAAGACCTATTTGTTCCCAGAGGTGTTTGTAGAATTCACAGGGTTCACAGGGAAAGCCATCACACCCAGGAGACTTGTCATCTGCCATGGAGTAAACTACCTCTTTAAGGTCTCTGAGGGAAAGAATTTTCTCATAGAAAGCACATTGCTTAATTGCAAGGCGGTTTGGAGTAACAAAGATACACTTTTTGAGAGCTTCCTCCTGAGCAACCGGATTTGCCTATGAAGCAAAGATGTTCTCATAATGATGAAAAAATGCTTGCAGGATGTCAAGGAAACTAGAAAAAATAGTCATGCCCTATTTGATCTTTTTAATCCCAACGTTGGTATGATGGGCTTGGAGAGCCTAAAAGAACTCCTTCGAGGCTTTGAGCTCCATGGGTAGCATAGTTGTTAGCAATTTTCTTGTCATGGCGAAGCTTGGCAAAGTGAATTTGTAAGTCCACATCAAAGGGGTTGAACATGAGAGCCTCAGAGGATTTTTTGAGGGTGAAGGTGTTGGATTCATAAGAGAATTTCTTGAAAATTGCTAGCTGGCACCCATAGATGCATAGGAACCTAGCAATTCTGGTAAAGTCATCATTCCACCATTGAATCCATCTCCACTAGGATGGAAGATGTGGCTCCAAATCCCAGACATGTTGGATGTGCAAGATGGTGGAAGCATGTAGCAGCATAGACATGTTCAGGAAGAACTGAGACTTGGCCACCTTGGGGACAATTGTTTGCCAAGAAATGACAAAATATATGGGATAGTGGTCGGATAACATCACATCTGTCAGGGGAATGATAGGTAGATCTCGATCTTCAGAAAAAGAGAAAAAAGATTGTGTAGAGATCATAGCATAATCAAGATGTTTTAAAATATGGTCAAAGCCAACTCAAAAACTGGACCAAGTGTGCCAAACCCCACTACCCTAGTGGCAGTTTGTATTGGGATAAAAAAGGCCTAATTTATTTTGCATGTACGACTAGGCTTCTCTTTCCCTAGCTATCCATTGAAGGGGCAGAATGCCATCTTTGTCAGATGCCACTTCAACCATATTAAAGTCCCCACACATGACCCACGTAGCAGGAGGCAAGTTGTCAACTAGCCAAACCCACTTCTTGGACCTTTCCACAACATCATTGGAGGCATAAAGATTAATGAATCCAAAAGAATGATTGTGAATGGAAATCAAAAGATAGATAATTTTATGCGTGTGGTTAGAATTATGTGAAATGATAGAAAAATGAAGGCGAGGTGATAAGAGAGTAACTACACCACCTCAGCCAGGTTCATGCTGAGAGGAAAACATAATACCATCTGGCCAATGACGCGGCATGCAATAGAAAGTATGAAACCAAAAATCTTAACTTCGTGCAGGCAGAGAAAATCTAAATTACCAAGTCTATGACGGGTGTCCAAGATATAGAGTTTTCTGGAGAGGTCTGTAATACCTCGAACATTATAGAAGAGGAAGTTCATGAGAATTCTTCCATATCATCCTCATCCTCAAGAGAGGAGTAGCTATTTTGCAAGAAGGTAGAAACTGGGTAGAAGTCAGACGGGAAATCCTCTAACCTTACAGCCTGCTGTTACACTTCTGGTTTCTTCGCACGTCCAGGAGGACTGCGAGAATGCCTTGTCGCTAATGAAAAATATCTTGGCAAGAGGAGCATAAACCCTAGCCAAGGCAGAAACCCTGGCAACCACCTTTATCCTCTACATGTTAGTAGGGTTTAGAACCTATGAAACCCCTAGACTAGGTGCTATGGAAGTCGCTAGCCTGCCCATGCTACCTGGTGTGGACACTGCTGTGGGAATAGGAGAAATCGTGATGATTGTTGCTTGTGGGACAAGGGATTCAAGGGAACCTTGCCCTTGCACCCAACAATGACCCATCCTTCCTTTTTTCCTTCGGCCTGTTTGGCAGGCACTTCTTTGGGCGTGGGCTTGACCCTAGGTGTAGCCAGAGTTCAATCCTTGATCTTGTGTTCCACGAACTGGCACCTATAATAGGTGTTAGGTGGATTCAAGTAAAGTGCCTTCTGGGAGAAGGTTTGAGCTCCAATCTAGATTTCTACAGCATCCTTGAGATCCTTTGAAAGATCAACTTCAATGCAAATGTGTCGTTGTGGGTGAGCATTAGAAAATTTCTGAGGCTCCTTGGTGAAAACTTTGCCAAGGGTTTTGGCAATGGACTCAATGAAAGGCCAGCATGGCAAGGGAAGACCTGGAAACTCGACCCACACAAGAACCCTAAGCTTTTTATCATCTGAGACTGTGAAGTCTCGGAACCATTTTTGGAAAACAAGCAGAGAGGAACACATAGACCAAGGTTCATTGTTAAAGACCATGTCTACTTGTGACTGGTTAGCGAAGCAAAATAAAAAACCTTTGGTAAGGTTTTGCACAACATCAAGGCAGACTCCATGAGGAGTCCAACATTTGTTAACCCAGTCTCGGAGCATAGGTTCAGGAGGAGTCCTACCAACAAAATAACCTATCAAGGTATGTTGCTCTAACCAGTCACAAGCAGCATTAAATTCTTGCAAAGGAAGGATAATATCAGGATTACCTCATGAAATAACTTTGGGACAAACTTGCATGGGCGTTTGTTCTGAGGCAGTGCCATGGCAGTCTGAAGTAGTAGTGTGAATACCAGAAACAACTGGTTCACCATTGGCCAGAGCCATAATATCGTAACCTAAAGCTCTCGCAATAAATGTCATTTGACAAGTGGTGCCTACAGAAGGAAAGATTAGACGAAGTATCATACACAAGAAAATTGAAAGTTTGCATGAAGCAAGAAACCCTAGCAGAGCGAAAACTCCTAACTCTTGCAATCTGTCATTTGATCTTCATTACTAGATCAAATAATTGCTATTCTATAGTTTAAATTTCCTTCAATTTTTACTTCATCATGATTTACAATTTTATTATTCATAATTTGAAAAACACATGTGAAAAATATGATATAGAATAAAAATAAAAAATCTCCATGTATTATAGACGTTTCCAATGAAAAGAGACAAATTGCCATTTTAATTTTAGGCCTTTAAAATCCAATCTCCTCGAAAGACTCTACATTATTGTTTCCAAGGCTTTTATTTGTTCTTCATTTTTTCCCTTCCTTTTGGTCTTCCCATGAGTATTTATTGCAGTAGCATTAATGGCAGAAGTGAGGGCAATAATGTGTTTCGTGGTTGTGGGGTTTCTTTTGATTAGCACTGCCAATGTGGTTGCACAATCAACTAACTGTATAACGGAGATCAGTAACTTTTGTTTGTCTTAAGTTCATTCTTTGCAGCGATAAGATGGTCAGTTCAGTGTGTTGCACGAAACTTAATAGTACAATTGCCAGTTGTCTGTGCCTCATACTAAGTGGCAATAGTGGGTTTCAGATCAACCAGATCATGGTTTTAAGACTTTCCATGGCTTCCAACACCGCCACTCTACCTATTAGCAGCAGTAATTCCAAATTGTGGTGGTTTAGGGATTTATTCCTTCCCGTGGCTTGCAACGTCACTATTCCACCTATCACCAGCTGCAACAAAGGTAATTGGAACTTTTTTAATGGATTAGGGTTTTTGGATTGGTTTTTCATTAATTTGTTCCTAGAAATTGTCTTGTATTTTTGAGTGGGTGAGATTGGGCTTTCTAATTTGTCCCAAAATTAGGTTTTGAAAAGTAGAGAGTTAGGTGTAGAGAGTTAAAGGGTGAAGGGAGAAAATGAAGAAAATAAATCTAAATTGGGGAGGATGTGAAAAATTGATGATTGTGTGATTGTATTTAATATTCTGTGTGTCAAGATATTTTAGAATTTAGGATAAATAATTATTTGAAGATCAAATAAATGGTAAAAGATAAATTGGTTCTTAATATCTATGTAAGAGAAAAATATAAGGGTTATTTTTAATTGGATGGTTGGATTTAGGAATTTTAGTTGTAAAATGAAGTTCAAATGTAAGATAGATAATATCATTATAAAAGGAAAGATTTTGAATGACTTGAGAAATGGAGATGTGGAGTTAAATATAATATCTTATTTACGATATAATATTTTAAATAGTATAGATCTTTACATTTCAAGATAATTATTTAGGAAAAAGTAAAAATATTATTGAGAATTTTTGTCCAACATCAAATTTTGCTTTTTTTTGGAGTGAAAAAGAAGATGAGAATTAGTGAAAGGCAGAAATTTGTTAGAGGGAAAAGAGAAAATAAGTTTCTCACTATTTAGTGAACTTGAGGGATTGTCACTATATATGAC
Source organism: Cupressus sempervirens (assembly GCA_028749045.1). NCBI lineage: Eukaryota > Viridiplantae > Streptophyta > Pinopsida > Cupressales > Cupressaceae > Cupressus > Cupressus sempervirens. The sequence continues at coordinate 141,320,241 of CM053789.1, read as the reverse complement.
TTTGATTTGATTCCCTAGGAGCTAGTAATCACATCCAATAAAAACTTACCTAATCTTTATAAACTATGGTTGTTATCTAGTCAACATTACTCTTCACAAATAAGAACTAGTATCGAAGATGCTGTAATTTTTGTTTCTATGATCTACAATAACCCAACAATTTTCTTTCACAATATTTTTGTTGTTGTTTTAGACCATAAAATACTTAGATCATGAAGAATTGATGCTGAAACTTCCATGAAAATCCATTGTATTTTTAGAAGTTTGAAAATTGATCAGCGATGCATTCTTTTGAGAACATAGCCTCACTCATAGGAAATTGTCCATCCTATAGAAAATAGTATCTTAAATTCAGCAATATTTTTACAGAATTTTGATTTTTCTTCATAACAGAAATACCCATATAAATTTTAATCTAGACTACAATGAAATAAAAACAACAAAACCATAAAATATAAGAAATAAAAAGCAGAATATTAAGACTAAAAATATCATAATGGATTAATAAGAACAAGTAGATTAAATTGTTAAGAATAGTAAGAGGAAAATCAACATAATAGATTAATAGGAACAAGTAGATGAAAATGTTAAAAATTAAATATTATGAAGAGATGTGGAAAATGATTGTGCAGAGTTAATCTAATAAATGGAAGATTTGTTAAATTTCTTTCTTTTGTTTATTGTTTTCATCAGTTACAACTCTTGCCCCATCTATGGTAGCGTCAAGTCCTGTTTCAAATCCCAGGAACATTCCACCACATAAGATATCTACAACTTTCCTCTATATCGACTTGCAGAATGTGTTATGATTATTGAGCATATTTCTTAAAAATTTTTGGGGGGTTTGGCTTTATTTTCAAGCTTCTATCGGAGCCAACACTAATGTAGGCACAACTTTCGTACTGTCAATGATAGGGATCGCTTCTATTGTCAGACTGATTTTAGTCAAGACTCTCATATGAGGGAAACATGCCAATGGGTTAACCCTTTTTCATTGGCAGATGGATACGGTCATGTAATTATCATGGAATTGTTTTTATCGCAATGCAATTTTATTAAACATAGCTTTTCCTTTTATTGTATTTCACATCTTGATTTTTTGATTATGATTATTGAGAGGAAAAAAGAAAGGTTGAAAGGTGTTAGTAAATAGATTTTTCTTTCAATAAGAAATGTAAATAATGATCCAATATGTCTAAAAAGAAGAACAAAAGTACTAACAGTTGGATTAGTTATCATTTATTGATAACTACCCTTTGAATTAAGAGGTATAGCTCCTTCATTTAGAGATTTCCAATGAATTTAAATAATAAGATGTACCTTTAACTTGAAAGTACTTAAGGGTTTTCAGACATTCATTCATAGACATGAAATGAATGTGATTTCAAGATTTATAAACTATGTATAAGAAGAAAGACAAACAAGCAACTACAAGACTACCTGACCAATTGTCCTGATTATAGAGAAAATGGAAGAAAGATTTCTTCATTTTACAAACAATAAATGATCTTGCAAGAAATGTATCTTAGATATGACAAAACTGACTATATAATCAGCATTTTGCTTAAGAAATTCATACCCAGACTCAAAAATTTGACATATAAAGTTCCTACATCACAAATACATAACAACATAACCATAAGATTACCCTATTCCTACAAATCAAATGAAAATACAACAAAACAAAATTAATCTCTACTTTCCTTGTTACAGATAGTAAGCCGTCTTCTCCCTATTGCAGCTATAGAACTTGCAAACTAGAAAGAAGAACCTCTTCTTTGGATTTTGTTTGCATATTTAAATCCTCCAATCAGTTTCTTTTCAGTAATAGAATAACTAATTTTTGAAAATAGTTATGAAGTGGCTGCCACTGAATGTATTGTTATCTACAAACAAAATAAGAGATTGTTGACCTTTTGGATACATGTCCATATAGTCATGTGTAACTTTTTAATGTGATAAAATAATGCTAATCACTTTAGTTATATCTTAGACAATTAGGTTTGTAAAAACATATCCAAAACTGAGCACAATCCAACAGTTGGGTAAAAAGTTATTGCCTCCACAACATGACTATTTTTCTAACTGCAGCACATTTGTATTTGCTGGTATGTTGACAAACCCACATACAATCCATTATAACTTTTGACCTTGGCTAAATTTTGAAGATCACTCTAGTGAAGATAGAGAAAACCAGTCTCTCAAAAACATATCCAAAAATGGGCTAAATCCAACAGTGCAATCGAAAGTTATGGCTCTCACACGAAGACCTATTTTTCAGCCTACTAATTTTCTGAACATATCAGATTTTAATTTATGCAAGTTGGTTGACATAGCCAGGAAAGGAAATAAAATGTTCTAGGTCCAATAATAAAATGCCATCAAAAGCCAACATAAACATCAAATACAAAATGTTTTAGCTAGCTATCAAAAAAAATAGAGGAGCTACTTTTTATTAAGTAAAAGGAAGATTTTAAAGGGGACATGCAACCCTTTACATCAAAAGAAAGAAATTTATTTCAATTATGCACCACATTAAAAGAAAACCAAAAAAGAATAAGCATGACAATTGATAGGCACATACACAAAGCTAGTGAATGAACAACAAAAAATGGGACAATAGATATAAAATAAAGGGGCAATAGAACACCCAATCATCAAAAGTGATATGTTTAATATTCTTGAAAAGATTTTTTGCTTCCATCTTGACGAGATCCATACTATATGCAACTCTCTTGAATATCCTGAATACTTTTATTGGCATCTTTTATCATTTTCCTAATGCTTGCACAAGTTCTCTTGCTTAACCAATAGGGACATCAAAAGGACTAGTATCCTTGTCATCCACAATCTAAACAATAGTTTTTGTCCTAGTTGGTATTCTCAAGCTTGGCAATAAGGATCTTGAGGCACTCTACAAAGACTTTAAGGATTTTGTGACTCTGCTCGCTAGTTTTCTTGAGAGTGTCTTTCACTCCAAAAATGTTGTTATAAGAACTCAAAAGACTAATTTTCACCTTCTTTAACTTGGAAGTATAGGCTTTAGTATCATTGACAGCCTCAGTGAGATTTGTAGTCTCCACCAGTTTAGAGAATGTAGCATCATCCTTTATGGTGTGCATACCATCATAAGGAATGTCATAGAGAACTACCATGACAAAATTCTTTAACATAATTATAAGGGGTGAACCCACAATAATGAGTTCCACTTTTTGATCATTTTTGACACTAAAATCAGTATTTTTGAAACAAACCTCACATTCAGGTGACTATATCTCTAAAACTATTCAAAATTTGAAGATGACATAAACTATTGATTTATTGTACTTTGTTCCTACTTGATAACCCCACTTTAAAAAAATTTAAAATTATTTAAGCTCATCTTCCCTAAAAAGTGGTATATATGAAAATCAATATTTTTAAAGAGTGACAGTCATTTTTGTTGACATTCCAGTCATGTTTGTTATTACTGACATACACTTATTTAGATTGTAAGCTTATACCAAGCATATTGTATAGTTAACAATGTTAACCAAGCATTTCAGTTGTTATCGAGTTCTACAATTGCTACTTAGTCCTTTGGATAGATTTAAATTTTCATCGAGTAGTTACTATGATGGTGATGATCAGTAGTGTAAACCAAGCATCACTCTATATGCCAAGTTTACTAGTACAAACTAAGTTGTATAGTACTTACCAAGTTTGCAGTTGATATAATGTGAGTCAAGTGTTAATCGAGCTATGCAGTGTGAATCAAGTGATTCAGTTTATATGCTGAGTTTCAGATTAGTTGTCGAGTCAGCAGTGTAGACCAAGCTTAAGACTACTTGGAAGTGATCAATATGGATTGAGCTTCTATGTCTACCAAGTGCATGATGATCTCGAGCATTCATAGTGGATGTCGAGTATCAAAATCTCACTGAGTCAATCTTCAGAACTTGACTTTCTACACTTTGGTTGACTTTGTAATATTTTTGTAAATTTGTATTTTGGCTGACTTTGAAATTATGTAAGTGGATTGACATATATTTGATGTATTGTATAAATCCAAATCATCAAATAAAAGTAATGTAATCATCAAAAGAGCACAAGAGTGAATTAGAAAGGCTATAATAGTATAAGGAGCATCAAAGATTCATCTATCACAACAAGGTGATTTGTACACTCAGAAGAATCTCACTTTGCAAACCAAGTTGTAGATCAGAGATTAGCTACTACTTCATCTTAATAGGTGGATTAGTCAAATCCTCTAATAAGGTAGACCTAATAGTCTTATGTAAATCTCTAAATACTGAGTGCATACTTCATTGTATGTTTGTAAATCCTTTTGCAAGGTGGACCAAGTAGTCCTTATTGCTTCTAATAGGGTAGATCATCATAAGTGGTCATTGTAAGCCTTAATAGGCCAACTTTATACTACAGTACTAAAGCTTGTGGGTGTCATCTCTAGCCCAATTTTACTTTCTATTTGGAAGCTTTCTGGATCACCAAATCTTGTGTTAAAGTGTTGTGTATGCTTTCATATTTTTACTTTCTCATGCAAGCAATTAAGATCAAAATGTACATAAGGATTAATGGCTAATCAAGGATAAAACTTTATAAGTTACTAATTCACCCCTCCCCTCTCGGTAACTTAGCCTGTCATAATATTTCCAACAATTGGTATCGAAGAATTATGGTTCTCTATGAAAAGTTTAACAACTTAAGAAAAGATCAAAGGAAATAGAGGTATTTAGACTTAACAAGGCTGTTTAAAATGAGAAGTTAAATTTATAATTGGCCATTGGACAACCCAAGAAAGAAAAAGAGAAACTCTCTCAACCCTGGAAAAGAAGTAAAGATCTTGCAATCTAGATGAATGATTGAATCTTCATTGAAGAAAGAATTGAAGACATTCATTGTAGCAATTGAAATGAAGTTGATGAAGTAATCAATGAACTATTGGAAAAGAATAGCACTATTCAAGAAGAAGTAAGAAGACTAAGAAGAGAGCAAGAAATTTAGTCAGTAAGATTGTCTGAAGTCATGGAAGAGAAAAATTAAATAAGAGAACAGATAGAAGAAAAGAACAATGAAATTCAACACCTATCCCTTAAGCAAGCAGACCTTATTGATCTTCTCACCAATGCAAATGAAGAAATCACAAATCTAAGATTAGAGAATGAAAGATTGTAGAATGATCTAAATATTAAAAGATAAACCAATGAAAGAATGACGAAATCCCAAGCAGACATGAATTAGTTGAATGAGAAAACTCATTATAAACAAAAAGGAAAATTTGGAATTGGATATATAGAAGAAGGTGAATCATCCAAGCAAGGAGCTCAAAGGAATCAAAAACCTCCTTGTAGTCACTATGTTAAGATAGGTCATACTTCAAAGAAATGTTGGAGTAATGGGAGGGAAAAAATAAATGGAAAATGCTATAATTAATCAGCATGGTCATAGAGAAAATGAATGCAAAGAAAAAAAAATTGAAAGAAAATGTCACAAATATAACAAGCATGGACACAAGTCATCATAATGTAAAACTAAGATACTGAATCCAACAGAACAGGTTGTAAAAGTTGTATTTGGTTGGGACTATAACACTTGGTGTAGATATCATTACATTAGAGAATTTGGACACATTGGAATGAATTGTGTAAAGAACCATATGAGGAAAAGAGATACTACCAAAGGGTGTTTTATTTGTATAGAACTTGGTCATCTTGCCAAGAACTGTATGAATACTGGAAGAATAGAAGATGAAAATAAGGAAAAATTTGATAACATTAGAAAAAAAATGAGACAACAATGGGTTCCAAAGTCTACCAAGAATGCAAATCCCAACAATGATGATCAAGTCACTCAAGAATTTGTTGCCTCCACTATTTCAACTTGATTTCTCAATGGAGAACTAAAACTAGGCTACTAAAGAAAACATCTGAATCAGTTCCAACCAACTAGACAAAAACATTCATATCAACATTCAAGATGCAAATGGATCACCAAGTAAGAGGTACAAGTTACTACTGATTTATCTTCCTTATCGAGAAAGGTCAGGAGTGACTAAATCTTATATGGTTACTGAATCATAGAAGACCCTATTGAGCATTCAATGCTAGTGAAGTGGATGACAGCCTGTGAATTTGATCTAACATTTTTACGAGGAATTTAAGGTGAAATTTAATAGAAGTAATGAAATCAAAGTCATTTCTCACCATGAATTTTCAAGAACTATTTGCATAGAGCGATCTTCAAGAGCATTCAAGTGATTTGAGCAAATTCTTACCAAAATTTTTTGAATTCTCTCAAACCCTATGGAGCAAAGATGGTAGCTACTAGTAGCAAGGTAAAAAGAGGTTCAACTATGTTGCATCAAGGTGTGGAATGAAAAGCACCAAATTTCAGGCTTACTCCTACCATTGTAGAAACCCTAGATTCAAGCAGAGTGCAATCTCAAATCCCTCCAAAGGTACTCTTAATCAACAACATCCATTCTCAATTAAAATGTGCAATTCAAGATATTGGTACTTTGGAAATGGATGAAACCCTAGAGAAACTATGTGTTAATGTCATGTTGAAACTAGAACACCAACATTCGAAAGCTAAGAATTTAACACATATTCCACATATGCCACAAGATTTTCAAATTAAGTAGATAAGATACATCCTTAGTTGTGTGCATAATGGCCAGCTATAGTTGGTGCAACCAATTCTGATCACAAAGGAGGTGATGCACAGGATCACTGGTCTCTCTATGTTATCAAAATCTAAAACAACCAAAGCCTTAAGTTAGGTTGAACTGGAGAAGAAAACCCTAGTTGAGTGGGATGGAAGGGGAATTAAAATAAGTAGTGTGACTAACATGAAACTAAAGTTCAACATTCACATCATCACACACAAGATATACAACTCTAGCAGGTTGAACAATGTGTCATGTGAAGCTCTGGACTTGGCTTAAAAGGTAGTCAAGAATAAGCTATCTCTTGTCCTTGCCAAGTTAGTGTTGAATAAGTAAGCTTGGCTCACTATTGACATGTTTATTTTTATATGTTCAAAAATTATTTCCATCAAAAGGTACTATTGTTTGGAGGAAAGATGTGGCAGTCCTTTATCAGATTAATGAATACATGGCTAAAATGGGAGAAAATTATACAAGTATTATGGACAACTATTTTGATGCATTCAAGGAGGAAATGAATATCGGATTACAACTTTCTAGGAAACTAGTTGAGGATTATAAAGAGGATGTTTACTTTATGGTAGATAGTGACAAGGTGTATATTTAGGGAGTTAGGCACAGAATTGCATGGGTAAACCTCTAGGATGTGTGGTGAATATTGATGAAACAAAAGACATAATTGAAACACTAATAAATGAGCTAGTTGATCCCAAGGCTAGTTACTTTGGCACCTTTGATGAGGCAAAGGCCAAAATAGAATTGGAGATCAAGTTCCCTTAGGTAATTAACAAGGGAAAGAAGAGGATTGCCAAACTGAAAACTAGTTCTAGTCTTTTGTTAATTGAAGGAAGAGGTGAGGATGAAGAAGCAAAGGATGAAGAATCAGTGGAAGAAGAGCCACTAAAGAAGAAGGGTAAGGTAATCATTACCAAGCCTTCCAAGACATCCACTACTATGTTCACCAACAGATCCTCTAGAAAGAAAGTAGATAAAGAAGGAGGAGACATAATTTTTAAGAGGTCTCCACACATATTTAAGGAAAGAATAAAAGAATTGGAATCAAGTTCTAGAATGACAAACTTCAAGGCATTGCAATATGAAACTAGGATTTCTGATGAGTAGAAGAAGATTGAAGATATATTGATATGCAAGATGGGTAAGTGGAAGTACTCACTTGATTAGCTTACTAGGTAGATTCCAGATGCATTGATGAACAAAATATAGCCAAGATGGGAGCATGCAATGCAATCTTCAAAAGGTATACATTAGCAGACATTTAGGCAGCTTATGCCAAATTTGAATGATAAGGAGGTAAAATAATCTTTGAAGAAAAATGAAGAAAAGTTAACCTTAAGATTCAATACCTATCTAATTCTATTGAAAAATATTGAGCATGTTGTGAAGAATGCTACAAAAACATGGAAGAATGCCTATCTTCTTCAGAAACTGAGTGATATTGTTGTAAGTATAAGTCATAAAGATGATAATGATTAGGCAAAGAAAGATGAAGAGAATGATGATGAAGAATTAACTCATTTTGATAATGTACATGATGAAGAGGAATAGAAGTAGGAGGCTACCAAGGAAGATGTGCAAGATGCTGAGGAAACTGACCTAGTTAAAACTGTTGTAGTGGTTATAGCATTAATTCCTCATTATCCAAGGAAAAAATTGATAATATCAAGCTTAAAGATAACCTCAGCAGGATTGACTGTGACTAGCACTGCAAGCACAAGCATCCAATCAATCTCTAGACTAGTCCAGTTCAGTACTCCATTGATAATAGTGTCTAGCACTTCAGCTACCAAGCTACAAGTTTGACCCTCTATATCATTTTTGGTCACAACAAGTATTCCTACCACCAACATTTCAATGACTTCAGTATCCATTTTTGTAGTGAGTCCTACTATTTCAACAATTGTTTCAATTCCTAGTACACAAGCAATAAGTTCAAGGATAATTTTGACCAAGCCTTAACAGAGCTTCAAAAGAAGAAACAAAGGCTAAGAGAATAAAGAAACAAAGAGTTTAAGATCATTGAAGATGCTAAAAACATTCTAGCAGAGGCTATAGGTATAGAGGTTGATACTTCTTAACCAATTTTGTATTAGTTGGTAGAGGCAGTCCAAAAATATAGTGAAGATTTGGATGGATAGGATAAATTATTGCAAAATGCTAAGAAAAAGTTTGAGAATAAAGTTTTAGAACTAATTGCTTAATAGATTTCCATTCATCAAGTAGAGCTATTTACTATTTTAGGCTCTCTAGAAACCTCTTGCATTAATGTATCTTTACTTTTTGGTAAGTTATGTGATACATCAATTTTCACAAAAGAAACAAGAGACAAATTGTCCAAAATTGATGAAGATCTGAAGGAAAGTGCACAACAATTGTAGCTTGCCTTGAGTTCTAGCTCTACTCACTTCAATAAGATCAAATTTTTGATAGATATGTAGGTAGAACTACTCAGAGAAGAAGCAAGAATTAGATCAACTTTGATAGATATTTAAAATATGATTCTCCCTAACATGGATGCACTATAGAAGCACATTACACATTCAAAAACACTCATCCATGACAATAATTTCTCTATTGTAGACCACATGATTGAATTGTCAGCACTAGTGTAGGTTGCATTGCACACATGTAGAGTTTTGCAAGAGAATCGGGACAAGACTTTGGCACTTATCCTAAAGGTACACTCAAATTTCTTGTCTCATTTTGGCATTACTATGTAATACATATAGCATAAATCTTTCACATTAATGTCAAAAAGGGGGAGAAACTATAAGATGATATAAATATTAAGAAGATTGGATAAGATTTAAAAAGAGAAAGGGGGAGAAAATTAAAAGAAAATTGTAGATTGTAGAGAAAATGTCTATTATATGTATAGTAAACTATATGTTATGTATGGGGGAGCAGTACCATGTACAAAAATGTATACTTTACAAAACCAATTTTGAAAAATCTCAATACTAGTATACTCTACTAAGTTGGAGACATAAGGTGATGGATAAAGATGTTGTTGAACATTCTTGAATTTAATTTTGATTGGTACTTGTGTTTTTGTCAATAATGCCAAAGGGGAAGATTGTTGACATTCTAGTTATGTTTGTTATTAGTGACATACACTTATTCAAATTGTAAGCTTATACTAAGCATATTGAATAGTTAACAGTGCTAACCAAGCATTTTAGTTCTTACTGGGTTCTATAGTTGCTACCGAGTCCTTTGGACAGATTTCAGTTTGCACTAAGTGGTTACTACTATGATGATGATCAGTAGTGTAAATAAAGCATCTCAGTGTATGCCAAGTTTACCAATGCAAAGTGAGTTGTGCAGTGCTTACCAAGTTCACAGTTGATGTTATGTGATTCTAGTGTTAACCAAGCTATTCAGTGTTAACCAAGTGACTCAATTTATATTGAACTTGAAGTGATAGCATTGACCAAGCTATGCAATGTGAATCAAGTGATTCAATTTATATGTTGAGTTGAAGATAATATCTGCTAAGTTACAAGTGCAAACTGAGTTCAAGATTACTTGGAAGTAATTAGTATGGACCAAGCTTCTACATCTACTAACTGCATGATGATGTCAAGTATTGAGAGTGGATGTCGAGTATTAGAACCTCACTGAGTCAGTCTTTAGAACTTGAGTTTCTACACTTTGGCTGACTTTGTAATATTTTTGTAAACTTGTATTGTGACCTACTTTGTAATTATGTAATTTGATTGATATATATGTAATGTATTGTATCACATCCAAATCATCAAATAGAAGTAATGTAATCATCAAAAGAGAAAAAGAGCAAATTACAGAGGCTACAATAGTATACAAAGTAGCAAAGATTCTTCTATCACAATAATGTGATTTGTACAATTTGAGGAATCTTACTTAGCAAACCAAGTTGTAGATCAAAGATCAGCTACTGCTTCATCTTAATAGGTGGATCAATCAAATCCTTTAACAAGGTAGACCTAGGAGTCCTTATTGCTCCTAATAGGCAGATCAACAAAAGTGATCATTGTAAGCCTTGATAGGACAACTTTATACTATAGTACTAAAGCTTGTGGGTATCATCCCGAACCTAGTTTTACTTTCTATTTGGAAGATTTCTAGGTCACCAAATATTGTGTTAAAGTGTTGTGTATGATTTCATGTTTTCAATTTCTCATGCATGCAGTTAAGATCAAAATATACATAAGGATTAATTGCTAATCAAAGAAAAAGTTTTATAAGTTACTAATTCACCCCTCCCCTCTCAGTATCTTAGCTTGTCATAATAATTTCAACAATTTTGACACACAATTTTTTTTTATACAAATGATAATGAGGTAATTCATTTGATGTTGGATATGTAACATCAGTATCTAGAGAATACATTTCATTTGATTCAATTTGGTTGCATATTGTATAGTTTGTGAAGGTTCGAAGTGACATCAATCATAATTCGGACATATGTTCATTTTGACAAACATAATTTGAACTTAACATATCATAATTTTTTTTTTTTTTTTCAATAGAAAGCTAACTCGGTAACCTATTTCCTAGAGATTTTTTTAAAAAAATTGACCTAATTTGCAAAGTTTTACAAAATGTTGAAGTTAGTCAATTTTCAATTGTTAATCAACCAATAATGAGTTAAACTCATATTTGAAAGCCTTAATGAATATAATACTTATTAAAATTGTAGTAGTTGGAAAGCTTGCTCTGAGAAGCACAATTTGACATTTTTAGATTTATAGTATGAGGTCATTTGATGACTGATTTTATATCCAAATCCTCATTAGTGAGGGTTTTTGTTGATGCTTTCTAACTTTACTCCAATAAATCACACCAAGATATGACTATATATATAATGAGACATTAAATATAATTATAAGAGTTTAATTAGGATAATAAATAGACATGGGGCATGTTTATTCTCTCACTCTCTTAAAAATATAAGGAGAGGTTGCTATTGGAAAACACATACTAAAATAATGATAGTGATATTACATATGTAACAATTTAGGAAATATAACATGGTATTAGAGCTAGGTTGATTACTAGGCCTATATGACTTCCAAAATTATAATAATGTACATGTGAACAAATATTGGCTAGAGTTGAATCTTCAAATTAATTAATTCAAACTGTAATCTCATCTAACTTTTTTAATTAATTCATTTTTTTTGGTATTGGGTAGAAGCACGAAGTCAGGTCTCAAATCTATGGAATTCTATGTATTGAAATCTTACTCTATTAGAAACAAGTGCTCATATTAGGTTGCATCACTAGATACAAATTTCAAAAAATGGGTACCCATTCTTTTTTCAAAAGAAAAACAAGTCCCTATTTTCAAAAAAATAAAAATAATTTCTTTTAAAAAAAAGGGCACCCATTTTTTTAAAAAAAAGTAAGCACATTTTAAAAAAATAAATTTTTTATTGGAATTTAAAATGTATTTTAAAATGTCAATATTACTTTTTTAACTAAGCACCGACTTTTTTAATTTCAAATAACAGGTGCTCATTTCTTAAAACATCAAGCAAGAGTTTTCCTCCTGCCTTGATTTTTGGTTTGAGCTAGGCTTGGTGGGGCCAAGCCTATGCTTTACCTATAATGCCTACCCCTTGTTTACTTTCATATTTCTTCTAGGCTTCCAGGAGTAAGCCTAAGTCTAGGGGGAGTGGATGTAACACCTACCTCTAGTTTAGTTTCATCTTTCTTGTAGGCTTCCAGGAGTAAGCCTATGTATAGGGGGAGTATATATAATGCCTACCCCTAGTTAAATTTCTAGTTTTATTCTCATATTCTTTTAGCCTAGTTGTGTGATTGTGTTTTATGATTAGCAGTAATTGATTATCAAATTTGACTATATGCCACTTCATACTAAGTTGATTTATGTATGAGTTATTTAGTTATTTCATTTATTTTAGGATTGCTTTGATGATGATACATGTATGTTCATTTAGTGATTTTAAATTCTCTCATGATGATGGTAGATGGATTATTTATATGCAGTTCTATGGCTACTTACCCCATACTTACATATGTATGGTGTACGTATATGTTTTACTTTGTGATTGATGGTCCAAATGTGGTTTAGGGAGGGGGTCATAGTCACTTGCTAGTTGAGATCTACACAATGTAAAACTCCCTATCATTTCTTATTTAGTTTAGATGATATGTATATGTACATGTTCATATTTTATGCAAATTATAGGTGCTAGGCATCAACTTCCCTAAATTGCTAGGATGAGCATGCCCTATCACAGTATCTCAATGGTATAAGTGGAGAGATAATTCTTGAGTCCAAATCCTAACCTAAGCCAATTGTCCTAGAAAGTAGGACAAGTATCTGAGTTGTTTACCCATCTAAATTCATCAATTGACGTGAATTTTTTGTTTTGACCCTCGAGTTTGATTATGTTCTTTGTCTTCAATTAAGTTGTTGTAATTAGTTTAGTGGACCTATTGTGATTTTCGATTATAATTAAATCAAATTAAAAGAGATAATTTAATGATTTAATTTAATGAAAATTTTATAAAGAAAGTTTAATACTTTTTTTATATTTAATTAATTGAGAAATTAATTAAATAAAAGAATTATATTTAAAAGATTTTATTAAAGTTCTAACTTTGGCATATTTATATTAATTTAATTTAATAATGATTTATTTAGGAGTTTTATTTTAATCAATGAAATGTAAATAATATTATTAGTTAAATTAATAAATATTATATTTAAAAGTGTCTCATGATTTAACAAGTGAGAGAAAGCATCAATTTAATAAAGTTTATTATAAATAAATTGCATAAAGCTTGTGCATGAAATTAAAATATAATAAATTAATAAAGGAAAAAAGGCTTTTTGCGTGATTGCACAATCAAAGCCCTAAATTTGAGGGAAAAATCTTTACTAATAAATTAAAGTTCATTTCTTCAAAACCAACATTGGGAGGAGCAATTTTCGAGAAGTAGGGTTTCAGAAGAAAGGAGAATACTTGTGTGCTCTATGTGTTTGTCATATTAGCATCATATTCAGGTAGAATCTTGTGGGTCATTTGCACAATAGTTTTTCATTCTTTGAATTCCCATCCTCTTCATGTCTAGATAAATTTTTTTTTGAAATTTGAAATTTGGTTGAAACCCTTGTGTTGAAATTTATTGTTCTCTATTCTTGAATACGTCTGTGATCAAATCATTTAAATTGAAACCATTGTTTGTGTTTTCTTGTTCTTTGTCTTCAAAGGTATCTATAAATGAATGGAAGGATGGAAACCCTTGTCTAGAAAGTTTTAGAGATTTGTAATCTAATTGGTAAAAATTGGGATGTTGGGTTCAGAAAGAAAACCATATTTGTTTACAAGTTTTAACTATTTAGATTTCTTTACGTTATCAAATTTATGGTGAAATTTTGATTAAAAATATATATGATATAAAGATTACCACAGTAAATAAATTATTGTGGTAGTATTTATATTAATATGGTAATTGAATTATTATCTTTTTATTGTTCTTCATTTGAAAAGGAATGTCTTATAAAATATAAAGTATGATTTTTTGAAGGGGGGCCTTGTTGCTATTTGGGTGTTTTTAAATATTAAAAAATATATATTTAAAAAGAACTTGGGAGAGGAGGAAACCACCTCCTCCATCCCCCATCCCTTCTTCTTTTGGTCATCAACTGGGAAGGCAGCTAGAGCTATTGGTAGTTGTCATAGTCACTCTGACAACCAAGGCTGCCTAAGTAGTGGTGCTACCGAAGGGTAGTAGGTCGACAGGCCTAAAATATACAATTTTTTTTCTATTTTTAAATTAAAGTTTCATAATTAAAATATTTTAAAATAAAGTTTTATAATTATATTATATTATATTATATTATATTAAGTTTTATAATATAGTTTGTTTTAATGTTAATAATTAATTTGGTTTTTTTAATGTTATCATTATTGATTATTAATAGATTTTATTAACTTATTATGAGAATAGATAATTATTTAAAACATATCTAGATAAATGAAGTACAAGTTTTTGAAAATGATTATTTTAGTAAACTTGGGTTTTACTTGACGAATTTTATACAATAATTATTTCTGTCATTTTGGGAAATTGATTAGTCATTTTATTATTATTCAAAAACTCTATCAACTATTATACTTGGAAACAAAAACTAAAATCGTGGTTGTTGAATCTATATGCTTTGGAAATGAAAATGAAAACCTGAAAACTATAAGTGAAAATTAAACCTTTGTGTTTCCAAAACCTAATGTATTGAGAAAGTTACATTTTATGTATTTTATTTGATGTGTGGTTTACTATTGGAGGTTTCAGGTTGACTTGGTACTTTGCCCAATTAGGATGTTTACCAGAGGCTTGGGGGTTTAGTTCTAAGATGTTGTTATGGTTACAATCTTTTATACCCGACCATGGTGATGTGTCATGTGTGTTCTATGATGAGTTTGATTAGTTGTTTTGTTGTGCTTTCCAATTTCTCTTGTGTAGAAATCAAATGAATAGTGTGACTTTTCTGGTGTAACCTTTGAGTCTTTGATCAGTTATCTGTGGATTTCTTTCCAATTTCTTGTTTAGGGCTGTGATGAAGTCATTGTGATGTCATGAGTTGGTATATGTGTACATGATTTTGGATCAGTCATGTTAGGATGATTGTATTAGTAAAATTTGTGATTTTGATTAGTGATATTTTAGTACTTTCTAATTGCTTGTTTAATAATTGATGTGTATTTTATGATCATATGAGACCACCTACTTTTGCTAAGCTTAGGGTAGGTTATTTGTATGTCACATTGAGAATTGGCTTGGAATGGAGGCTAGAACCCTAAGTGGATGCATGGTTAATCTATTGTAGGTTGTTTTAATAAGTGATAAAATTTCATTAAATGGGTTTAAAATTAATTAATAAGAAATTGGTGCCACATAAAGTCACTAGGGGCTCAAAGTCTTGAGAGATTGTCAAGGTAACCTTAGAGTTGACTCATTACTATGACTTGTCTATACAAAAGGATACGAATGCTACATAGAAACACTAGAGGTCCGGAGTCCAGTGAGGTTGTCAAGGTAACCTTTGAGTTGGCTTATGCAATGACACTTGTCCACTTACATAGTAGATTTCCTATGTGTCTTGTTGCCTCTAGGATTAGATGATACTTTTGTCTTGGTACCCTTTGAGATAGTTTTCTTTCAAGAGTTTCCTTGACCGAGATGTTGGTTTTGACTTGTGTTTTGATATCTATATGGGACTTGAGTTTATCTCCTCAGTGTGATGGAAGTGGGCCATTTAGGTCCCATGAGGTTAGGTGGTAGTCCATTTTCTTATACCATTGAGATTTGACCGTTGGATTTCATTCCTAGATGTATTTGTGCAATTGATCCTTTCATTCTTATCTTATATTTCTGATGGTGGTTATATTCTATTGTACTGTATTTTATTTTTAGAGATCTTATGAGATGGTGTATTTTATTAATGTTGTATATTCTTTGACCTATTGATACCCTATTATTTATACAATGGATGATCATGCATTTTAGTTATGCCAAGTGGCATCCATTTTAATTATATATTGTTTGAATGGATATGTACTTGTGATAATTCCACGATGTGGATTTTTGTTATATTTTAAATTTCTTATTAATAAACTTAATTGTGATTCAACATCATTGGACCCTTAGGAGATGTAATCTGTCTATGATGCTTGTATGTATATGAGTTATTGTTTCTGTTGTATTATTTGTTGTTGTGTATTATCTTTAAAAAAATGTTTGGAAAACTTAATGAAACTTTAGGTTAATTTCTTTTGGGTTCCCTAGCAGGGCATTACATAAACTCTCAAGATTTTGCTAAGGCATTAAACTAACAAATTTAGGCATTTTCATAATTTTTAGAGGGTCTTCATGATCAATTTTTTTGAAAAAATGGAAACCCATTAGAGTTCTCATTCTCTTGATTCCAAAAAAGTAAATTTTATATCACTATGATTTATTTTGATATTTTTCATTATTTTTTAATCAAAGGTTGTACCTAAACATAACATAGTGAGATTCAATAAACATTTAATAGCCTTTCTAGTTTATAGCTTTTCTTAAAATAAATTACATGTCATCAATCTATATACAAGTCTTTTGAAGTTGAAAAAAATAAAATTTTGTTCAAATTATGATATCCGTACATGAGAAGTTTTAAAAACTAGCTTGATAGCCAATTACAAATTAACTTAAAAAATTAAATAATAAAAAGTTAAGTAAAAATATTCTCATCAATGTTTCGCATGTTAGGTAACTCCCTATAAAAATGATTTTTAAAAAATTCATTAATTTGTCTCAAATAATAGTGTCCATACACAATTGTGCTATCATATTGAAACAAACATTTTGAAAAAGTGGTTTTAAAAAATGCAAACCAAAAAATATTTTTTCATATGTGTATACAAACAAATTGAATATTAAAAAATTAGACTCCAAGCAATACAACTTGTAGCACTTCAATTTTCTAATATTGAATTTCTAAATGCTTCAAATTTTCACATCAATTGACAAGAAATTCTAAAAATAAGGAAAACAATTCCATTTTTTATCCAAAACTGAGACCCAACTTCTTGCACTTATCCTATTCATAAATAGAAAATTGTTCCAAGGACTTGATAAGAAAATGTAGTGATTGAATGCATGATCATGACAATAATGGAGAGTGCAAGGAGTATGAAGTTGGATGATGGGATACCGTCAAAAGGAAAGAGCCTATCAATAATGATGTATATTTGATTAATAGATGTCCCTTTACTCCTTTGGGTTGTGATATTCTAGAGGAGGCATGCACTAGTTTGAAGGTGAGTTATTCATTTCTTAAAATGTTTGGTTGTGAAGCATTTTCACATATAGATTCAGAAAATAGAACCAAGCTGGAAGCTAAATCTAAGAAGTGTATATTTCTTGGATGTGGAATGGGTTTGGTTACAAGATTTGTGATTTTGAAAATCTTAAAAGTATAAGTAGGGATGTCGTGAACAATAATAAATTATTTTCCAAGATCCATCGCAACAACATGACAATAAAGAAAATGGTTATATCATGTTGGATGATACTCAGAAGGATGATGTTCCAATAGTCACTCATGTTTTGCAATAATTAAAACAATGAATCTCTTCCTCTCTCTCTCTCTCTCTCTCTCTCTCTCTCTCTCACACACACACACACACACACACACACACACACACACACACCCCAATGAATATTAGATGATGACCAAGAATTAATTTACCTCCGAAAAGATTTTTCTCCCTCTTTGTATTCTATTTTGTTAATACATGATGGTCAGCTTGAATGTCATCATAAAGTTGTGCAAGTGGTCACAAATATTCAAAGAGAGTTTACAATGACTAAAGAAATGGACGCCTTCCTTGAAAATCAAACTTAGGATTGATGTAAGTTACCTACAACTAAAAGAGATTCACAAAATAAATTAATATAAAGGTTGAAAGAAGTGGATGGAAGTAGGAAAATATTTAAAGTTAGGTTAGTGGTAAAAGATTTGCATAGAAAAAGGGCATTGATTTTGAAGAGATTTTTTATCATTTTGTTAAAATAAATTTTATATTGAAAATATAAGAGGAGTAACTAAGAGTCGAGAGGTGAATCAGTTACTACTAAAAACAATTCCAAATCCCATGGATGTCAAAACAAACTTCCTTTTAACTCACAACTCAATTAGAACTAGATATTCCCTATAACTCGGTTAACAAAGAAATCTTAAGATAATAATGTGTATTAGCCTTTAGTAACATAGTTGCATAAAGATAAAGCAATAATAAAATAACATGAACACATAAGATACCAAGATTTAACATACAAACCCAATTTGGGAAAACCACCAATGCAACTAGTTACAACTTTTTACTCTTATGAAGTGAGCCCTCTTAGGAGCCAACCTTGTTAAGGGTTACAAAATATACTATTAGGTGTGATCCTATGAAATGATTTGAATCAACCTATTATGAGTGGCTTTATTAGAAGTCTTAAGATACTACAACCTAGAAACATCACCTACTTAGAGGATTTACAAAATGAATATTACGTAAACTCTGTTAGAAGATCTCTTCACTACTACAATTGTTAGAAAGTAACAATGATTGACCTAATTGACAAAGCAACTGAATTAAAAATTTAGATCATTGTTCTAATTTATCCTCTAGATCCTCCATGATGAAAATATTCTTTGTAGGTCCTTGGATATTCTTATCTAAATTAGATTTCCTTCTTTATTCGCATCATATCTTCTTCATTCAATTTCTCATCCTTCAATCAACATCTTGACCTTTTGTATATATGAAACCTAATGTCAAGTCAGCTTGAATACCCTTTTAAATAGAAAATAAAATCCACTAAGTCAGCTTGCATAAACCAACTAAAAAATAAAGCTAATCTATTGAAGGTTAGCTAAAACTAGACCACACAATTACCACTGACCTCCTTGGTAACCAACCTAACTCAATTTACACTGAACTCCTTTGGTAACTGTCCTAACTTAGTTTAGACAAGAATCTCTAAACTTCACTTCTTCTTAACTTATGCTTGGTTGATACTAGAGTCTTCTGAACTTGGTTCCAACTGAAAAAGCTTAGTTAGATTATAACATTTGTGTAACATCAATGACAACATACAATTGAATACTTGTTATCAACAATTTCCCTCTTTAGCATTGATGGCAAGACAACATGCCATTAATGAAAGAAAGCTTAGAGAAATCAAGAAGATTTATAAGACTTTATAATATCCTTAGTTTCATTCTTATTCTCCATCCATGAGATTTCCATCTAAGAGTCTCCCTTTGCCATCTTAAGGAAAAAATGTGAAGAAGTCAAAAACTAAAATTCCTATCACCAAGCCTTGATGTTCCATTTGTTAAAATTTTATAAAGGCCTTTGCCCTCAAATTTTGAGCATTAGACCTCCTCGTCTAAAATTTAATACTCAAAGCTCAACCCCTGCTTCTAAACCCACATCCAAAGAGGACCTCATGACCACAACTAGGAAAATTAAGGAACAAAAAATGTAAATTCTTGATTTTGGAATAACTGAAACCATGAGTAATGGCACTAATTAGGTGAGCAAGTGGTTGAGGGAGAAAATTCCCTCCAACAACACTTCCATTCCCAAACTGGACAACTCTAGGAAAAAGTATGGGCTTCTTCCAAAACATAAGGCTACCAAAAGGAACTATAGTGAATAGGAAGAAGAAGAGATGGAAAGTGAGGAGAAAATCAAGAATATGCAGGGAGCCATCCCTTTGTCCTCCAAGGTTTTTAACACATTGAAAACTATTACTCTATATTCTAGAAAGGCCAAGAATGTCAAGCATGACATTGTTACCTCTCTGAATAAGATAGGCATGTTGGATAGCCAAGTGCAGGTGAAAAGCACAAGGGGAGAACAAGAGGATAGGGATGAGTAGGAGGGACGCCAAACTCAACAAAAAGGCACTGTGACCAAAAAGGAGAGCATTGAGAAGGGGAACGAGGTGGTAGAGAAACTTGAAAAATTAATTACAAAGATAGTTAAATAGAACAAGGACCTAGAGGACAAGTTTGAAAGGCTGTAAAATTTCTTGGTTTTTGTCATGTACTTGGAGGCCACTATGCTCCATCTAATGCAAATTAACCATGACTGAGGGACCGATGATGAGGAGGTGGAGATGAACTATGCCTTGTATGGCTTCCTAACTAATGATTGGCTCTTATTACTGCTATAAAATCTAAGGAACTATTGATGGTTCCCCTTTTAATGTGGTTAGATTTTATTTTCTTTTATGATGCTCAGTTATACTCTATGTGTTATGGCCATTTTTAGTTTTTTAATCTTTGGACTAATAGTAGGGCCAATATTTATCTAATGGCTATGATTTTGTATATTGATAAGACTCTCTATTCTTATGGTAGCATTTTCTCTTCAACTATGGGTATGGGTAGTTTTTTGAAATTTTGAAATGGGGTGGAGCAATCTAGTGGTTTATTAGCAACTGATGTCCAAACAATTGTTTTTCTAATTTTGGGTCAACCCCCATTTTGGCTGCTTCTTGATTTCAAAAACAATGCAAGTTGTCATATTTGTTATGTATGTAAGTAAGGATCCCTCATTTCAAAGTCTTTCCATATGTCTACTTAAATATGATCCAATAAATGTGTACAATTGTCCTAAAAAGCATTCAAAAGTTCTAACTATAAAGGTTACATGTAAGAAGGTATTATTATTACATAATAAAATTGTTAATTAAATTTTAATTATCTATTATTTTATTTATTTAGAGTAAAGACTTTAAAATAATTGAAATATTAGATTAAAATTTAATGTGAAATGTTAAACAACATCATAGAGCTGAATTGGATTGTCAAGATACTTCAAATGTAAAATAGGCCTTCAACACACTTAGTGTTTATATGTTACTTTCTAACAAATTGGATTGTTGTAAATTTTTAATGTTTCTTCGTTTTGTTCTAGCCCTTGCACCAACACCTTCTTCATTGAATATTCCCCTTCCTAAAGATGTAGGTGTGCTTTACTATGATTTAGTGATGATTTAGCCAAGTGTGATTTAGTGGTGCATTTAGCCAATAAGTTGTTAACTATGTTTCTATTTTCTTGCATTTTGTATCTCTTACCTTTCTAGGGGAATAAGCTAGTCTAATATGTTTCATACTTATGACTCTAAAAAAAGACACTTGTTTATAATTATTATTATTAACTATTTTGATTCCATCATCAATAAGTTATAATTAAAAAGTAACTAAGAAGTCAATTTATAGATTTTATTTTTTGAAATTTTAGTTATTATAAGGAAAATAAATATGATTAATTAAGAAGTAACTAATGAAAATGATGTTAATAATAAATTGTAAAGGTATTAGCATTTATATTTTTAGTACTTGTGCATTGTACTATTTAATATTTGGTAATTAGTGATTACAAATGTTAGGATCTTATATACAGACTTTGGCCAAGCATTATGTCTCTTGAAATATTAGCCAACTTTTAATCATGCTAGTATTTTTTACAATAGAAGATTTGCTATATAAAAATGAAGTTATATTTTGGTTAATTGAATTATATGCTTATTGAATTAAAAAAACATGTTTGTTATATTTTTATTCTTAATTTTTTTAAATAAAAAAATTATCATATATTATATTCTTTACATCATCTATTTTTGTTTGTAACTATTTCAAATTAAAAATTTATATTATCATTATATCAAATTATATTTTTAAAATAAATTATATTTTTACATTAACAAATTTAATAATAAAAAAATTTATAATAAAAAATAATTATTATATGTTTAAAACTAATTATGAAAAGAAAATGATTTTGTTATATTCTAGATTATTTAGAATAGAATCAACTTACAAAGTCTATATATATATATATATATATATATATATATATATATATATATATATATAAAATTTAGAATTATATAATAATCAAATTTACATATAAAATCAAAGCCAATAATTAAAGGCAATTACTAAGCACTTACTAAATTATATTTAATAAAGTTTTTTATTTTGTTGATTTGTGAAATAATAGATTATTTATACAATTCAATTTATAAGATCTTATAGATTTTTAAAAATTCATTCTTAAAAATATAAGAAGTTATAATATTTTAAGTCTCGCAATTCATGACATATTTTTATATCTATCATATATCAATTTTAAATAATATTTGAATATAAATTTATAATTTTTAAATAATGTAATATTTTACATGAGATTTAACATGTATATATATATATATATATATGGAAAAGCAGGATAAAAATTTATTAAAACAGAATAAGATACAAATCTTCAAAACTTCCTCTAGATATTGGTGAGGTTAAAAGGTTATATTTCAGTGCACTACAGATCAACTATTGTTAATGCAAAATCACAACATCATACACACTTTAAGTCTATATCCGACAAAACAGTAATAGTAAGTAGCTAACATTTATTTGATATTAAAAATCAACTGAAAAATAGAATTGCAATTTATTCGAGGGCTCGGACCATGTATAGACCTGGTTAATCGCATGCATTTAGCCGACGAGAAAATTATAGAGGAATAGATTAAAATAAAATCCCAAATTTCAAGGGCAAATCACAATGAATACGAATGCAGATTACTAAAGTAAAATGAAACAAGTTCACATTCTTAGTTTCAGTTTCTACAAAGTTAAAATGTGTTATGCTTGAAGCTCGGATCATGTAAAGAAATATGTTATGCTTTAAGCTCAGTTCATGTAAAGGAAACCTCAATTTCAAGTTCAAGCCCTGTTTTTTTGGGCAGGAATACGGTAGACTGGAGGATGGAAGATTAGTTGGAAATAAACAAAACACAAAACATCAATATTGGAAAACATTCTCCTCTACCAGATGTATACAACAAAGAGACAACTTATAATGGAATGGCTGCATACCTGTTCTATTTTATATCTGGGAAGCTTATGTTCATTGCCCAGTTTGTACACTAGCAACTTTAGATTGTTTAAATAGATTTATTATCAAGAAGATTTAAAATTATATAGCTTTTTTACTGAAATAAGGGAAGAAGGTCCAAATATCATACTTCAATTATTAGAGCAATAAGTTTCTCCGCGCTACAATTTTATGGTTTACAGTTTTAGTATGATATATATTATCCATTTGATTCTCAAATAAGGGAAGAAGGTCCACATATCATACTTCAATTACTAGAACAATAAGTTTCTCTGGGCTCCAATTTTATGGTTTACAGTTTTCGTATGATATATATTATCTATTTAATTCTGTAAATCAAGATTTTTAATCATATTTCCATCGTCATAGGACTGTAGAATACATTGTAATAGGTAGAAAAAGAAATTATTTATATGATGAATCATTTAATTTCTTACAATCTATAATATTAGTTATAAATATATTTATAATTATGTAAAAGAATTATCATTAGTGCTATTTAATAGTTTTTTATCATATTTAAGATTCATTTATCTTCTCTTATGTTATCTTTACATAAGAAAAGTGGACCAATAGTCTTATAGCTAATTTTGTACAGTCACAGTAGATTAGATTTCAACAATTTTTCTAATTTTCCATATGCAAGTTAACTAAAGGTATTAGTCTAATTTTATATAGTAACAATAGATGTTGTGAGATATTTTATGCATGTCTAACTGTGTCAAAATTTGAGAATACCTATTTAAGGACATCCCAATATTCAGAAATTACATGTACTCATGTACAAATGTCCTACAATCATTCAAAAGTTCTCACTATAATGATTACATGTGGACCAGTATTATTACATGACCAAAATATTAATAGACTTTTAAGTATCATTATTATTATTAAAAAGAATTAAGACTTAAATCAATAGTTTAGAATAAGTGAAATTAGACATTATATATGATCCAAAATGTTGAAACAACAATAATTTCCCTCAACACACTTTATGTTTATGTATGGTTTTAACAAGTTGCATTGATTCTAAATTATTAATTCTGTTCGACTTTGGTGGTATGATTGGAAGTGGTTTCCTGCCACTCCATTTACCAATTATAAGCCCAATATGGGATACAGATGGCTTTTGCCCCACCTTTTGATGGTGGACACACTTAATCAATGGTGGCATTTGCATTCTTCGCTTTCTCAATGGAGAAAACGGTTCGACACCATTTGGAGTGCCATTACAAAACCTAAGATTACTCACTTTGCTTGGTGCCTTGCTTTCAAAGGTCTTCCCCTGGGGCCTCGGCTCAAACACATTGGGGTTCCTAATCCCAGCTGCCCCTTCTATGGACAACCTGAGTCCTTTTTGTATATTTTTTGGTTTTGCAAGCGTGCTCAGAATTATTGGCACTAGATCCATGATTTTTTCAAGCCTTTCAGGCCCGAACCTTTTTCATGGCACATGATCCTGCTGGGTGATTCCCCCAGATTTCCTCGGAAGTTTTCCCAGATTTGGCATACCTTTAGGATGGAAATTTTGTTTTCTCTATGGAAAGATAGGAATGCAGTTTTATTCACTCACAATTTTTTGGATGTTAACATTGCAATGTACACTAAGGCATGCATTTGTAACAATGTTATTATGCTGATATAGGTGCAAGCTAATAAAGTTGCGCTGGAGGTTTCCCACTTACAGAAATTGTTAAACCATTGGGGCAATGCTCCTTGTACCATTGGGAGAGCGCCTCTGGATGCCTCGGCTGATGCCTCCTCATCTCGCGATCGTCGTTCTAGATGCCAGTCCTTTGGTCATCATTCACACACGCTGCGCTCCCAGGGTCCCCGCCACCGCTCTCCCAGCGGTGGTCATGGCAATTGGAGGTGCTGCTCTGCTTCCCCACCACGTGGTGGTTTTGACTGGTCCTCGGCTCCCCCCCTGGGCAGGCTTCTGGCCGATCTCTGGCTCCTCCCCCTAGATGGGCGCACTCTGGCAAGTTTCCCCAGCTGGCCTTGGCTATTTCTCCTCCGTAGCTAGACAAGAAAGATGCAAAGACTGCAACTACCGCAGATCCTGTAGATGTTGTTGACAGCTGGACTGTTCCTAGTCCGCCTCACAATCCCACTGATGCATGGGGATTTCCTGATATAGATGATCCTCCTCCCTCTGTTGGTACTGCCTTGGCAGCATGATGTTGTTTTAAATGTTTTTTTGATGAATAGTTTATAGTTGTTGGCTATGGCCATGTTGTTTATTCTGGCTTTGGCCGATTGAACTCATTCGAGGGCTGATCCTGTATCCCCCAGCCCTTTTTTGTGAATTGTAATCTTAATAAATTTTATTAATTGAAAAGGACTATTCATCAAAAAATTATTAATGTTTATTTCTTTGTTGTAGCCCCTGCACCGGTGCCTCTCCCCCATACACCAAGTAAGATTTTCTCAAATATCATCTATACCTACTTCTATAATGTGTAATTATTACTTAGGATATTATTTTGACTTTTATGCATGGTTTCTATTTTTTCAGATCCCCTTCTCACAGATGCAGGCGCAATGTTTGCACCTTCAATTGTGGCAATCGTTTCAATGGCAGCTCTAGTTTTTAACGAAGAGTCTCAGTTGAACCATATCTTAGAAATGTCTTCAGTGGGCTTCAGTGTGATTTAGTGATAGATTTAGCCAAAAAATCATTAATTAGGTTTCTGTTTGCTTCCTCGTTGCATCATTTAGCTTTCTAGGGGAAAAAAATGGTCTAAATTTCACGTGCATATGTTTTATCATATAGTCATGAATCTCAAAGGCAATTAGTTTATTCAAATTGTCATAGGTAATTATTAATTATTATTTTGATTCTATGATTGATGAATTATAATTAACAAGTAATAAAGAAATTAATTGTTAGATTTTATTTTATGAATTTTTTTCAGTATAGAGAAACTAAATATGATTAATTAAGAAATAATAAGTAGAAAATTTATTAGTACAGTGTATTAAATCAAGAATTTGTGAAAGTGATAGATTATTGATTGCAATGATATACTTATACAATTTAATTTATAAGTTCAATTCTTTTTTTCTTAATTTACAAGTTACTATTGAGTTGTAGCTCTTTATAAGTTCAAAAATGTTATCTTATAGATTGTAGAAAAAATATTCTTAAAAGAGCACAGAGAAATCTAGATTAATAATTATTATTATTTGTTAAAATAAGTTATTATTGTATGTTAAGGTTGATTAGAATCTAACCCAAAAACCTCCCACATGAGAGGCTCACAAATTATGGTTGTGTTCATCCATATTAATATTAAAATATTATTTTCACAAAACTATAAGTTTTCAAAGATTCCTTTGCTAATGGTTGAGGTTGAAAGGTTATAATTTAGTCCACTAAGAATCAAATATTGTTGAGCACAAAACCACAAAGCCACAACATTATAAAGGATGAAGTCAAAATCCCCCTATAAACTTTTGGTTCAATCTATTTTACTAGGTAGCTAGCACAAATTTTCTTTGTTGAATTTTATGATGTTCTTTTAAGATTCAAATGAGCCACTAAACACTTATTAGTATTTGTCGGTAGGCTAAGTACTATTGTGACACTTTTTGGAAATCTCGATTATAAAAATGAACTCTCCTTTACCAAATGAAATTCATTTTATTTAATTTTTTTTATAAGTATCAATATTTTAACTCTAAAATTTATATATCTTATTTTTTCATTTTTTGATTGGATGAATGATTTGAACATTTTTATGTAGATTTGTAATATTAAGATATGATTTTTTTAATAAATTATTTAAATTAGTTCCCCTTATTCCTAAATTTTGACACATTTCTTCGCCCATAGGCCATATTGTCTCTATGGTCTATTTATTGAAAAATACAATAAACTTATTTAGTCCTATTACATGTAGATTTTTACAATACTTTAAAAAAATTGAATAGGTAATTATTGAAACTATACATTATAATACTATAATTAATAATTTAATCTTGTATTAAATGCATTTTTAAATAGTTTAGAAAATTCATATAAACAACTATTAAAATGAAAAATTAAACAAATATAATTAAATTATTAGAATTAAATTAATTAATTGGAAATTTATATTAACATTACATATCAAGAAGTAATGTAATATGAATAAGTATATTCATCATATTCTAATAAATCAATTGATTTATATATATTTGTGAGTTAATATCCAATGATATGAATATTTATTGTTCATGTATGTAAAATCACAAAAAATATATGGAAAAGTTTATATTTAGTCCATCAAAATATATTCCAAAGACTCTATATTAAACATTAAACATTAAAAAAGTATTATTATATCTATTCACCTTATGTATATCAACAATATTATAAATTATAAAAAATTTTACATAGCTACATAACTTAAGGTAACTACTTAGCCAATAAGTGGCACTTGTTATAACTATACAACATGGATATGAAGTAACATATAAACATAAGAAATAAACTAGTTTATAAGAAACAAACTCCACTAATTAAGACAACCAAGTCAATTGATTACTAAGAAATAAAAATACTAATAAAAATGATTTTCATTAAAAAAATTTTAAGTATGAATGTTTAATAATTAATTTATTAACAAATAATCAAAATTATCAAAATAACAAGTAATGTTAAGTTTTGAAGCTTATATTTTTATCTAAAATGAGAATAGAAGTTTCATTTTTAAAGAGTTTTATAAGGACATATTTTTGTATCAAATTAGAATATTTGATTTTAAAGATATCACATCCACTTAATTATAAATTTAAATTTTAAATTTTAATTTTAATAAGTGATCTTAAAAAGGAACACAATCACCACCACTTAACTAACATACTAAGTTTTGAACCCTAAAATAGTTTATAGTTTTAGATCTATATTCATTATATATTTAGTTGATTGTTGAATACTTAATCATTTTCCTTTTAAAAGATTCTTCCTAGAAAAATATTTGTGAAGTTTTTTTGTTGAGAACACATTTAAAACATTAGATTTTTAGTTTTTTAAATTTTTAAAGAGGGCTTTCATATATTATGTAAGTTATAGTATTAAACTATTTGGTTGAAAGGAAGTTTAGCCAGACAATTAGAAATACTTGTTATTAAATCTAATTATTTAGTTATAATATAGTTATTTACAATTAAATTATTTTGTGCTTTACAAAAATTTAGTAATAGATTATATTTTTTGTTAAATATTATTTTTTCTTTATTATTTTTTGGTTTATTATTCACAATTTCATTTTTACGGATTCTATGAAATATTACTTTATATGTTTTTTGTTTTTTTTTTGTTCGTGATTATACATAAGGTTTTGTAATGGATGTTGACATTGGAATGAGAGTTGAAACTTCATGTGATGAGGATGGTTTTTAGGGTGCATGGTTTGAAGGAACCATAGTAGGGAGGGTTCAAAGTAGTGAAAGAACCAAGTATTTTGTTCATTACGATCACTTCATCAATATTGAATGGGATAGGGAACCACTCGTAGAAGATTTTTTCATAGAGTATCTGAGATCAATTCCACAACCAAGCAACTTGCCTAATTCTATAAAAATACAATATTATGTTGAAGTTTTTGATAATGATTGTTGGTGGCAAGGGGTGGTATTTGATACATTTGATTTGCCTCTTATTCAAAAAAAATATTCTAAAGTGTATTTTCCTGATACATCTACACTTCAACCATATTCACGCGAACAACTACATCCTACAAAGGAATGATTCATGGGACAATGGGTCCAACCAATATGGAATTCTAGATTTTGGTGTTACTTTTACATTTGACATGTAGTACATGTCATAGTACTCTCACTTTTTGATCTGAAATACACTATATGTGATAGTAGTGTTAAATTTTGGTTTTTCATAGTAGCTTGATGCATCTTATTATGATACTCTACTCACTATTAAAATTCAAAAATGAAATTTTGTAATTTTACTAGATATTGCCTTATTAAGTGCATTTTAATTAATAAAAAAGAGTACATTTATTAAAACATATTTTATCTTCCATCATCAAAGAAAATTTTGAATTTAGGTTTTATTATTAAATTTTTAAATCAAAGATTAGAATATTATATAAATAATATTAAGAAAATATAAGATTTTTGTTAAAATAAATTAAAAGCATAAATCTATGTCAATAGGAAAGAATCAAAGAAATCTTCCACTCTTTCAAATACCATTTTTCTTCCTTACATTATAGATATAGCAAAAAAAAAAAAAAAAAACTATGGATGCTCAACAAAATAATTCTGAAAATACTATCACAAGCCCACTTCTTCTAGATGACTCAATGCAATCAAATCAAATTGTTCAAACTTATTTGGATAGATTGGGAACAATCATTTCCAAGTCTTGTAAAAAATTGATAGATGAAATTCATACTATGAGCTTTCATGTTTGAAGTGTCCAAGACTCTCCAACCTTATAGATGGGACAATATACAAAGGAAATTCATGAGGCATGGAAGAAATCATTTGTGTTCTTTGAATTTATGAAAGACATCTGCTATGATGAAGAGCACATGGATGGAAAAAATGACATGTTCCTTAGTAATGAATTCTACATGTTTTTGCATCACTATAATGAAATCTAGGTGTCGTATTATTTGACATTGTCATTTTTTTATAAATTTGTTTGTTCAGCTTATCAATCATGATGAACATATGTTATTGTCCCTTTTTCTTAAATAAACTTAGTATTATACATACATGAGTTTTGATATTTAGTATATTTATAGATCTTCTACTCTTATCCACACAAAAAGTTCCTTTTATATGTATTTGTGAATTGTTGAACTATTAATTAGAAATGGATAAATATCAATCTTATCTACAACACAATGCACTAAATTTATGAGATATTTTAAACCAAATTTATAAAACATAGTTTACTAGATCTACTAAATATTTTATTTTCTATAATGTTTTTTTATAGTTTTATTTCATTGAAATGAATCAATCAACTATGAATTTCCAATCGGATCAAGAAAGAAGACAATATCAAATGGAGTAATGAAGAGCTTGCTAAAGGGAATACTAGAGAGAGTATCACAGATGAAAACAAGAACAAATGACAGAAAATGAAAGAGAAGAAGAAAGAAGAAGGAAAAATCAAGTCTAATGACTAAATTATGCTACAAGAAGGCCATAATTGTCATTACAAGAATTGAAATTGCAAAATAGGGGTAGAAATAGTTGTCACCAAACATTTGATGAAGTATCTCATTTTGAAACACAAGGGAGACATGAAGTTGATAATGAATAAGTGAGAGGTACAATCAAACATTGCCTGCATTTGTGGAAATGAGTCATGAAAATACAAATTCAAGAACAACATAACATGTTCCTGAAACACCTCATCCTACAAGCCAAGACAAGATAAATTTAGGTGGACAAGGCAATAGAGAAAATATACAAAACCCAACTGCATTTCTTCATGATAATTTCTATAGATTATAAATGTAGTTTTGACAATAATTGGATAGCTTGACAATGCCACATATGTGTTATATTTGTTAGAAATTCTATCTACAAATGAAAGTGTTCCATACATTAGAAGGTCTAATATGCAATAAATGACAACAAGAAAAGGGAAACAATATATTTTCTACTTTAAATAATATGGATCCAGGGCAACAACCTAAGGAGCTTGCAAACTTGACCCAAGTTGAGGAAATGCTAATTGCATGTGTTAGTCCCATACTTCAAATTACAAATGCAAGAGCTGGTCAATATAAATATAAAGGGAATACAATAATTTTCCCACAAAATATAGAACATGTTTCCAATATATTGTGAGACACAATAGGTAATTTGCCAATTATTATTGTTAGATAGAGAGATCAACATGAAACACACTATAACTTTACTATGAATAGGGATCATATCTACAAAGCACTCAAATACAAAGTAAAGCATGAATTTTTTTTTTCAAATGTCCAAAAAAATGAAAATACACTCAATGATCTACCTATAAATGCAGATGAAAATATCTTTACTATATTAAAGATGATCAATATGGAATTTGATAAAGATGCAAATGAGATTATTTTTGTTGGTCTAGTAATGGAGTCAGATGAAGGAAATATAATAGAGGATACAACATCAATGGCTTCAAGACAACCTAATGCCCAAAAAAAAATGGAACTTATTTGTGCATGGGTCAATAACCCTGATGTGAATCCAACATCATTAATAGATTGGCTAAGTATAGATGTATCTCCTATTAATCAATATGTCACATTAAGATTACTTGATATGGAATTTCCAACACTGTTTCTTGATGGAAGATGTGATTAGCTAGAGCCATGATTGTGGTAGGTTTATCTTCATGAATTTGTGAAACATCTAATGCATTATAGCGATCATCATTTTGGTAAACATCCCAGATTTAGATATTTTGTGTTGAACATGATAATGAGACATCGTGCACAAAACTCATATTCAATGTTTGTGAAAAGAAGCTTTAAAGACATTTCCATTATAATCCAAGAGTTGCGAAAACATATGGGAAAAAAACCCCACTCTAGTCTGGCAAATACATTGATGTGGTTTGAGAGATCATTAAGGGGAACATGCTCTTGTTGGACTAAATCTTGTGCAAAATTGACAAATTTGCTTCAAAAAATGGGTACTCCTACAATTTTTTTCACATTAAGTGTAGCATATATTTATTGTCCTAATTTGTATGCACTTATGCCAAGAACAATGCCAACTAATCAACAAGAAGCTCAAAATTGGAGAAGAAAAAATATTATTGATAATCCTCACATAGTCACACACTATATATGCACTTAAGATGCTCAATGTTTAGACAAGAGATTCTATAAAATGAAATGAATGTCAAGGACTTTTGGTGTAGATATGAATGCCAACATAGGGGGTCCCTGTACATACATGGGTTCATATGGATCGAAGGATCACCTAATGTAGAAAAAATTGACTAGTCAAATGAGGAGGCAAGAAGAAGTATTATAAGAAATTTTAATTCTATTATTCATGCATGGAACCCTAGAAATGATCCTCATCAACAAAATATATAGGTGTGTTAATCAATATTTATATATATATTTATGTAATGTGATATTAATTAATGTACTTATTTTTCTTACCTTCAATTGTAGGCATTCATCAATTTTCAACAACATTCATGTCTCAAAAACACAAGACAACTTGCAGAGGTGGATTTGGACCGTGACTATGAAGTAATATTAAGTTGTGTGGAGTGGCACACAATCTATAAGGAGGGCGCTTGCCTATGAAAAACAAAGGGAAAGATGGTTTCTAGGTAATTATTTCATCCTAATGAATATATATATATATATATATATATATATATATATATATATATATATATATATATATATATATAATTACTACAAAATGATGGGGCTAAATATAATCTTTCTTACATGGAGTGTAGGTATAATTCTTCATGGCCATTAAACCTAGGGGAATCAAAATTATATGAAGACATGGAAATAGGGGAAAATAAATTTGAACTAGAGAGAAATGATGACAGAGTCAATTCACATAATCACCATATACTACAATTATTGAGAGCAGATATAGATTGGCAACATGTTCTTTCCAAACATGTTGTCATAAAATATATTGCCAAGTATGCATCAAAAGCATAGAAAGGCTTAGAAACATACCACCAAATGTGGGTTCATATATCCAACCTGGAAAATCTAGATGATTTAGCAGAACAAGCATATATGAGGCTTCTAACCAAGACAATTATAGAAAGAGAAATTGGTGCTTGTATTTGAACTTCCATTGGTGGAGTGCAGTAGAATATTTGTCAATCTAAATGTCTCACTTGAGATGTCCAAGTCTATAACTCTAAATAATGTAAATGAAAATGATGAAGAGAACAATGAAGAAAAAATGAAATCTTTCATTGATGGTTATAAAAAGGGGCCATTATGTATGGAAGGTTCCACACTAATTGATGCTACTAGATCATGGATATATAATCCTAAGAGAAAAAGAGACAATAAATGGGATCCTAGAAAAAAAGTCACAATTTTTAGAGTATTTCCTAGGTTTGTATCCATCCCTTCACATGAGTCAGGTAAATGGATTGAGTTTTTTTTATCAAAGTTACTTCCCTACAAGCCATTTTGAGACATTGAATGAGGTATTGGTCAAGATGATGCCTCTATCATAAAAAATTGGGAGACATTCAATTACAACCCTTGGCATGCTCAATGCATAATGTCTGTAGAAAATGTTGAAAACCCAAATGATTTTGGAACTAAAGACAATGAAGATGTTTAGAGAAATACTATACAACATGAATGGGAGATTATATCTAGGTTGCACCAGGGTTTAAATATATAGTGCTCAGAAATAGACATGTTGGGAAGAAGAGACATTGATAGAGAAACAAATTGGTCTTTTGATTATCAAGGAGAAGAGTACACTACAAGAGAAATTAATTTCATCAGCAACAAGAAGAATCATCGGTGCCTTATCTATGAAAAAATTCCTTAATGCATAAATACATGACCCTTGGTGAGAAACAAAGAAAGACAGTCAACATAATCATGAGACACTACCACATAAATCAAAATGGATAATCATTGTTTATGATAATTCAACAAACAAAATGAATAGGAAAATCATATCTAATTAGTGCCATTAGTCAATCTCTTCAAAATGCAGCAATGCCCTCCCATTCTCCCCTTCTATTACTTCCACCAATACGAGTTGTGGCATTCAATATGGTAGCTTCTACAATTTATTCAAAATTGATGATACCAATAATAGATTTTACTCAGTTGGGAGGAGGAAGACTCACAATTTTTCAAGAAGAAGTGTCACATATAAAATATATTTTGATTGATGAAATGAGTTTCATTTGTCAAAACATGTTGGAAAATATAGATTCATGACTATGACAAGAATTCCCACAATTTGCACATATAAGCTTTAGAGGTAAGATTCTATTTTTACATCATGAATAGCTAGCTCATGTGTGAAATATACTTCATTTGAATCAAATACATGAGTTGATATACATAGTTTTAAAAATAATTATTTTCCTCAATTGTATTTTATGTGCATCTATAATTGGTGGGAGATTTGGGCCAGCTACCCTCCTCTCAATAATAGAGCAACATATGACAGCAATAAATGGGCAAAGTTGCTATGGAAATAATTGAAGACTATTGTCACATTAGTATGTAGACAAGATGGGGAAGATATTGAGCAACAAAGATTTTGACAACTTTTGACAAATCTAAGAGATGCAAATCCACAAATTGATGATTAGAGGTTCTTGGTGCCAAGGACTCCTATTAACATAGATGTTGCAACAAATTGTGAATTTGATAATGTTGTTCATTTGTTCTCAACAAATGAAAATGTTCATGTTCATAATAAATAAAAAAATACTACATTCATTGAAGCATCCTGTTGCACATTGTGTAGCATCAAAAAGAGGTATTATCAAAACAATAGATGACTATTCAAATGACGAGTTTTATCTAGAGTTGTTACTATGTAAGGATTCAAGGGTCATGCTAAATTTAAATCTATGGATAGAGGTGGGTCTTGTAAATGGAGCTCTTGGAGACATTCAAAAAATTGTCTACAAGTAATGTAGTACTCCACTGGAGCCTCCAACATATGTGATGGCTATTTAGGATTGCCATTCAAAGATTATAATCCAAAGATAATTCCATTACCATCAATACAAAAGGGTAGAACACTTCAATTTCCATTAAGGTTGGCATGGACATTGACTATTCACAAATCTTAGGGATTGACTCTCCCCAAAGAAACAATTGATATAGGACCAAGAGAAAGAGCAAGATTGACATTTGTGGCAATTTTACATGTAAAATCTCTCCAATGTTTGAGAATTATGCCTTCTTTAACATATGATCATTATGAGAAAATGAAAAAGGGTACACAAATTTCCAAGCATACAGATGAACAAAATAGACTTAAGTGCCTTGAAGATAGTTGATGTGATATGTTATTCTTAAATGTTATGTTTATAAAAGTCTTTTGGAAGCATTAGTATTTTATTTGTAACACTTCCTACTATATTCCATGTTTGAAAAATGTACGTATTATACAATGATAACCAATTTTAAAAACTTGCTTGATTTTAATTTATTCTATTTTGAGAAACTAGATCTTTCTTTTTATGATATTTTATTTTTATAGATCTTAATTAATTGTAGTGATATATTAAGTAATAATTATACTAGTTTATATTTACAAATTATATTTACTTTTGCTTTAGTTTCTCCTAATTGTTTGATGACAATATTATGGATAGCTTTTCTTTACTCAAACTATTAAATTAAATGA
Organism: Cupressus sempervirens; assembly: GCA_028749045.1. Lineage (NCBI taxonomy): Eukaryota > Viridiplantae > Streptophyta > Pinopsida > Cupressales > Cupressaceae > Cupressus > Cupressus sempervirens. The sequence goes on along the minus strand of CM053789.1, from coordinate 141,284,742 downwards.
TTCATTATATAATTTCAAAGAAAAAATCAATGAATGTAATTTAATTAGTCTAATTATCCTCTAATATTAATTTGATTTTGTTTCACACTTTTTAAATTAGTGAACATAACTTTTTCTGATATGGTACAATAAAATATTATTATTATTCAAAATATAATATATTTCTTTTGACTTTATTTGGTATATATTTAAGTGCTAAATTTAATTTGTGTAATCTATATTTGACTATATTTTGTAATGGTTATATATACATTTATATTTATATTTGTTTAAAATTTTGTAGCGTATCATTTGAGCCATGGATTCTTTTATTGTAGAGTCAAATATCACTATTACGAGTCCTGTTGCTTGCTTGACCCAAAATAATTTCTTTGAAAGTAATTTAGATACATGTAAATGAATAATCTAGAAGTCATTCTCACATATAATCAAAGATTTGGAGAATATTGCATTATCAATTGATGCTATTAATGGAGTAGAAATAATGGAAATGGCAAATGTTGCCAAAGTTATGCATGGCACATCTACAAATACGGATGCATTTCCAAAAAATAATAAAATAAGTCTACCATGATCATTGCTCTAATAAAGGTTGCAACAACATCCTGATCATTGAGGAATATGTAATGCACCTACATCATTATGGAGAAATGTTCTTTTTAAAGTTTCTTGTCATATTTTCTATACTTCATCTAAATACTTCTAGTTGGGCTTATATTTCCTATTTCATCTATGTAAGTTTTATAAACAACAACATGAATAACTTATTTTCACTATTCAAGCTATGAACATATATTATTTATTTCATCTATCTGAGTTTTATGAACATAATAAATAAATAAATTCCACTCTTGAAATAATGTTTAAAGGTATATTTATGATATTTGATGTTATATTGTCTATGCATAATCATAAAACTAATAATAATACTTATAAAATTGATGCTGACATTGATATGTATAATATTTATAAAATTTATGCTCTCATTGATATGTTAGATGCTATATTATCTATGCACAATCATCAAAACTAATAATAAAATGTATAAAATTGATGCTGACATTTTGTTTAAAAACCATCTTCTATTTGTATGCATAATCATCAAAATTAATACTAATAAATATAAAATTGATACTAACCCTTTAAAAAATTAAATTTTTTATTAAGCCGTACAAAAGTAATTATTTGGATGCATTATGCCAAATAAAAAAAAAATTCATCAAAGAGATGATTACAAACCACTAGCAAATAGAAGTTAATTAAGCTTACTCAAATTTATTTTCTCTTAAAATCTAATTAATTGATCTTTTATATATATAATAACATATAAAGATTAAAAAAGGAAACTAGTTTATAAGAAATGAACTCCACTAATTAAGACAACCAAATCAATTGTTTACTAAGAAATAAATATTTTATATTTATTAATACAATAGATGTAAGAATTTTTTTTTTTTTTTTAATTAGAAAGAAATTTTTATTTTTATTTTATTTTTCAAGTAATTGATAGTAGCCAAGAAGATGGGGGCCTGACCCTGAAGTACAAAAAGGTTGATGATATAGCTAGAGGTAAGCTCCCAATCAACTAACCAATACCAACTTATAGTTTCAGAAAAAAAAAAATGTCCATAACCAACTTAACAATACTAGTAGACTTTAAACCAATACGCATAATATACTATAAAATAAAATAATAGCCCATAAAAACTGATGCTATAAGTCCCCTTGATCAACATAAACATAAAGACCCCATGGGGTACTAAGTTCATAGGCATAATCATAAACACAAGAAAAAATAGGAAAAGACATAGGGCTAGTTGCCATTTTTGAGCCCATGGCTATCATCCTTCTCAGGCATATCCTTGTTCATTTCCTCTCCTTCCACTTTAACTAGTTTTTCTAGGATGGTCTTTAACCAATCCTCATTGAGTGGTCTCAATGACTTTACCCAAGTCCTTCTCCTCTTTGTTTGCCTGCAGAAAATAAAGGGTGATGTTTGCAAAGTGCATGACCTTGGTGGTAAACTCTACCAAGGTTTTGAACCTCTAGTAGATAGCAGTTTGGTTGGTAGTCAAGTCCCTCATGGAATTCTCTAGTCTTTCCAGTTTGACCTTGTTATGGCTATGCTTGCCCTTGTTTCTATAGATTTGTTTCTAAACCTAATTATAGAAATTGGAAATCAAGAGGAACAGACAAATCTTTCAAGGATATATGAATTGGTGTCATGCATCTTTGGTGGAAGATCTCCCACTCTCTTCAAGAAACTATTTAGGCAAAGTGTGAGTTAGAAAGAGGTATGGATCCTGGTGATCTTTCTATTTGTAGACATATTAACTTTCATTTTCAAGATGGGTTCTTAGGGGCTGTAGACCATTGATATCATAAAGTTCCAAACCATCCTAGACATCAAGGAAAGAGATGGGTGAACCATGTGGGTTGGTGGTCACCTCCTCCACTTGGAGTTCTCAAAGTCAACATTGATGGTTCTTCTTAGGGGAATCTAGGTCCTCTTGGCATTGGGGGTGTAGCCCAATGCAGCTCTAGAGAAGTTCAATTCTTCTTTTAGTTCATAAGGGTTGTCATACTAATAATCTCATGGAGGCTCTAGTCATATTACACTATGTAGAGAAATGTTGTTTCAGGTGATGATGCAAATTTATTTGTGAATCTGACTCTAAGTGGTGGTGAGTTCGCTTACTTCATAGTTGGTTGAAGGTGCTAGTTGACAATTGGCTTCAAATATTAATCAAACTCTTCTCTTTTGCACTTCTCTAGAGTCTATTAGTTTTAATTACATTCCTTGAGAATGGAACAAGCTGATGATTGTTTGGCCAAATGGACATCTCTCAGAATTTGAATATTGTAGATAAGGAGCAGCTTTCCATAGACCTGTCTCTTGAGTTAGATGAACTTGTTTCATAGGACAGAGCTCCTTGTTGAGCTCTCTTTTTGTCTTAATAATTTTTTACCCCTCTTTTAATATGGTTACCAATTTTTTGTGGATTCTTACAGATTTAGAGGAATGAAAAATCTTATTTAGAAAAAATTATATTATGTAATGAAAGTAAACACAAACCTAGTCAAAACTGTAGCCATAGTAACATTTGTAACACTCATCATTTATGTTCAGAATCATAATGACTGTCATGCTTCTGAAAAGGACCACACTTGATAAACTTAAACACTCTAGCTTTGATGACTACATTGGATAATAAAATCATTGACAATCTGAAACAGAAATAAATCGGACAAACTTAAAGAAAGAAATGAGGACATCCATCAACATAATTCATAAAATTGAAGGGAAAATAGATCTCGAAGAATTGAACAAAGATGAAAAAAAAAGTAGAAGATTCAGAAAAATTAACATAAAATTCCAAATTTCAAGAGCAAGTTGTTGGAAGTATTAGGATTCTAAGAGGAGTGGGGGGTGAAAAGAAGGACATATCTTTCCTTCTTATCTAATTCAAATTTTAGTTTTTCATTAACATTAGTGGGAATTGTTGCTGGGACAATATTTTTTTTTATTACAACATCCCACATTCTTACATCTAAGGATTGTATGAAAGCTTCCATCATAACTTTCCAGAAAGCATAATCATTTCCATCAAATAGCGAAGCCCTATTAAAAGAAGCTCCTTCAGATTGAGCCATGACTTCCACATAATATCCCTGGAAGAAATCCAAAAGGAATCCTATGCTCTGATACCACTTGTTGGAAGCATTAGGATTAAGAGAAGGGGGGTGTGAATCAGAACACTATTAAGTTATTCAACAATATATTTTCAGTAAATTCAATTCATAGTTTGCAGCAGTAGTGTAATTAAATCATACTGAAATATAAATATTCATTATAAACATAATAATGCCAACTCACAAAATGAAGAGACACCAATTTGTGCCAAGTGGAAAACCCTCGAAAATCCTCATGGTTTCGTCATAGGAGAAAAACTACTCCATGAACCTGTATTCTTTACTAAATTCCAAATCTTTTACAATCAGCAACTTCTACTGCTCAGGGTATTTTAACCCTTTTATCTATGCTTTAATTACAACCTTATACACACATATAAATGTGTATGTATGACATTTACACATGCATACAAGTTTATAATAAGGCTTTTAGTCTTTACAACCAGTTTTGAAATATCAATCTTCTTTTTCTTTTTCAACTCACTGCCTTAATTTACAAATGATCTCTATATTTATAGAGAAGAATTTTGAAATTGTTTAGTTACATGGAACCAATAGAACCAGTTAGGGTTGTTGAGAAACCTTCTTAAAAATTGTTTGAAAAACCAACTCAGAATTAGTTATAACTCGAATTTGTCTTTCTTTTATAAAACTGTTAGCCATGTCTTCCTTTTTTTTTAAACCAAAACTATACATATAGAATTCTGGATTTAATACCAAAAGAAAATTTAGCCTTCAAGAGAATTCTCAGTAACTTTCAAATCTTTTTCTCGAATATCAGAGCAATTTGACTTAATTCTTCACTTTTAGAAATAGTTTTGAAGAAGTCCTTAAAACATTTTTAAAAAATGCCCTAACATTATTGCAATTTGAATCAAGGCTAAACCAAACAGCGGTAAGAATAAGAACCTTCATTTTGGTTCAACAAGCTGTCTCCTTCAAGAATTTCTTTTTCACAAAGAATAAAACAAGACTTTCCTTCTTTTGAAACCCCAACAAACAAATGCTTGACAGTGACAATTTTTACCATCTTTCAGGACTGAACAGATTCCTTTACAACCCAATCCCCTTTTATAAAAAAAATCGTTGATAATCTCTAAAATGACTTGAGACTAACTGATTTAATTTCTCAAAACTTTCTCAAAGACAAAAGTAAATGAATAAGAGATATCTACCTTTGTATTCCTTTCTTTAACATAGCTGAAGATGCTTGAAAAAATTTCTTGCTTGAAGATACATGTTTCTTCTTTTCAAATGAACCCATTGTTCATCTCTTGAACATGCACAGGAAAGAAGACAAATGAGTATGTAAATATAAAACATGAAGACCTATTTTTGTACATTCACACACAAGCATATTTTTTTGTGAACCTTTTCACATATTTGGTAAAAATTGCCTTCTCTAACAGATTTCCATACACACCAAATGATCAGAATAGATTATGCCTCCTTAACAAATTTCCAAACACATAAAATGATCTGGGATAAGATCATCGAACTTGTAGAAGAAATGAATGAAAACAAAGTTCTCTTTGTTTAAGAACACAACCGAAAACCTTAAGAGTTTTAAAATTCAATTTGAAGTCCTCCACACAATATAGACATTTGGCGAGACTTCTTAAACCATGTAGACCTTCTTTAAATGGCCATGTACTGCCAGTGATAGTGTTAACTGTGCAAGAGCCACGTTACCATCTTGTTCTGCCATGTTACGATAGTGTTGCTGAAAACAATTCTACTTAAAAACTGCCCCTTTTATTTAATATGTGACATTTTCACAAAACGCAATGTATATGCCAATGATAATTACCTTTATATTTGCCACCTTTTATTTATGCATTTTGCCATATTTTGCAAAAGGGCATCATGGTCAATAATCTCCTCCATTTTTGATGCAAAATTTTTCACTATCTCATATAAATAAGTTGAGAGAAAAAAAATCAACTTATACATACAAGATATTATCTCATATATACAAGGTGACTTAAAAATTTTCAAATCATATATACAAGATAATGAATAGAAACAAAATGCTGATATACCACACAATGTTGATCTGAAAACATCAGACAAAAACTGAACTAACCTGAATAAAAAAAGTGATAAACTAATCTATGAAAAGAAACCTATGAACCAACTGAAACCAATCTGTAAATATGTGAACCAACTAAGAAAAGAAACCTGTGAATCAATTGAAACCAAAAACCAATCTGATTACTCCCCAAAAATTTTTGCATTAAAAATTTGACCATCTACTTTTCATGAATTCCTTCTATGAAAGGAGTAGAAGCCCAACACAAAATGATTAGGATGAAGAATTTTATGCTAGTATTGATTGAGAGAAAACTCCCAATCATTTTCTCAACTGTTCAAACAGTTCTCTTGGTAGTGCCTTTGTAAAAATATCAGCCACCTATCCTTGAGTAGGCACATCAACCAATTTGAATTCATTATTTTGAACTTTATCTCTCAAGAAATGAAGTTTGATGGCTATGTGTTTGGTGCGTGAGTGCATAACATGGTTTTTGCTTAATTGAATAGCACTCATGTTATCCAACATTATTGAAATAGGTTTTGAAACTTGAATGCCCAAATCAAATAATTGATAATCCTTCCAAACTAATTGAGTACAGCATGTTGTAGCTACAGCATATTCAGATTCACAAGTGGATAGAGTTACACAATCCTGTTTCTTACTATGCCAAGCAACCAGACACTCACTAAGAAAGAAAGTTGTAGCACTGGTGCTCTTTTTATCATTAGATCCACCCCAATCTGCATCAGTATAACCAACAAGAGTAAAATTGTTGTCACTTAGGTTTGCACCCTTGTCCAAGGCCCATGCGCGAGGACATCCTAGTGAAACATGGAAACAACCTCCAAGCTGTGGGACTTGAACTGCGAGGTTGAGTCTCTGGAGAAGGCCGGCTTCCTCTTACTATCAGGGTGCACCTAACTACTCTTGGAGAGGAAAAGGGAGAAAGAGAGCACGAAAGAAAATCTACCTAGTTCTAATCTAAGGAGGTGATGCACCAAAATAGAGTGTTCGGACCAATTCTCTGCCCATACATGCGCTACTAAACTAGAATGAAACTAAGGATATACACATCTCGACTTGCTTTCATCAAATAACCACATATAGATCAAAAAACCAAGATGAATGACACAAGGAAGAAGTTCACTTATATATCATTCACAGGCCAGCAGAGATACAGTCATGCAAATTACAGATTTCCACAAAACAATGGCACAGGCAAGGAATTTTTGCACGTTAATACCAATGGCTAAAGGAGATAAATGGAGAACTAGACAATTCAGAGGTACAAGGGAATTCACACTAAAACTGCAAAGCAAAACCAGAGGAAAAATCAGAGAGAAAAGTCCCCTTACAAAAACTACAAAATCTGCCTTTATAGTTCAAGCATAACTAAGATCTCTTTTTGCTGAAGTGACCCTACAGCTACCTGACATTAAGTCCTGTGGAGGACAATCATGGAAATCTAAGAAAAATCTGATCTTTGTTGCAATAGGTGTCCTAAGAGGACTGAAAATGGTGCCATCGATATTCTGACTGGGTAGATGGATCGACTAAGATGGTGGAGTGTTCTTCCTCATTCTGCATTCATTTCAGGTAGGGCAGGATTGATCATGAAGATTAGATTGCACAACAAAATCAATCACCTTCGCTTCTTGGTACATGAGTCAACAGGATCAATGAGGTCAAATGGTTCCACATGCTAACTCGGCCACGCGGGCCAATCACATTCCTTCCTTTTGCCATTCTAGACACCTTTTCCATGTTGACCACCCCTAATATTGACTGGGTTCCATGTTGCTATTGAAATTTTTTTCAAAAATCCTAATAGCACCATAGCGCCTAGTGGTCTCATCCTTACTACACCACCTTTCCACCATCTAGCCGTAGCATCAAAATTAACTGCCATGTTGACTATGTCGATTGCACCGACTGTCGGCCGTTAACTATCAACCTCGATCTGTCAGCAAGACACGCGTCAGCAAGACGCTATGTCGCTACGGTAAAGATCGCACAACTTTACCATAGCGAGATGGTACCTCCCGTTGATCTACACTGATTTGATGATCGTGAAGACTCATCATGTTTCGTGCTAGCTTTTCAACTTTTGGGCCCATGAAATGCTTGTCAGCACACCTGGCATCACCTCAGCGACCGTACCTTGGGTGAGACCTGGCCCCACTGACACATGGCGAAAGGATGCCATGTCGGTATAGTAAAGATCGCACAACTTCACCATGGCAACATGGCACCTTCTGTCGATCTGCCCTGATTTGACGACAAGCAAGATAGATACTGCCCCCTACCCCTCAGTGTATTAATCAATGGGAACCGGCCACGTGCCAACCATTTGTATTTCTTGCGGCTTCAAACCTGGACCCACGAGGACACGTGTCCTCTAGGCGCTAACTCGCTATCGTAAATTTTGTGCAGCTTATCCACAGTGCGATGGTGCCAACCATTGATCTCTACAGATCTGACAGTGGAGAAGTTAACCTTTTACTGCACTGGTCGTGTTGAAGATCTGGTCTCATGCGCTGACTGTATTCTGACCTGGCATACGTGGTTTTTCCCCATTGGACTAATGAAGCACCAAAGTGGAGAGTCTGTACTGCTTTGACCCTACTGAGGGAACACGTGGCACCTAGGCATTATGTCGCTATGGGAAAATCGAGGCCAACTTTCCAAAGCGCCATAACACCCAACGATGACATGTCTTCTAATTCGCACGTGTCTTAAAATATTTTGCCACCTTGGCAACAGACTCCACCAACTGGGTAGATGAGGTACAAAATGGGACCCTACCACTTTCCTAAAGCTCTTGTCGTTGATCTCTTCCTTTGCTATGAACCTTGCCACCAACGCTGGGACTCACCGTAGAAACAACCTCCGGCCAGCCAGGCGCTATGTCACTATCGAAAAACTCATGGGTTTTCCAATGGCGACATGACGCCTTGCTGCCTTTTGTACTTTTTGGCCCATGAAAACTAACTCTCTATCATAAAACTTTCTCAGTGACGTAACCTACCCATCGTGAAACCTTTTCCATCAGGCGCTATGTCGCTATGAAGATTTTTCGGCCAACACACGATAGCGACATAGCACCCATGGTGCCGTGGAACTTTTTCAACCCCCCAAAACATGTTTCCCGACCCATTGGACCCATCGAACACGTGTCATTAGGTCACCATGTCGCGAACATAAATCTCGTACAACTTCACCATAGCGAGACAGTGCCAACCGTAGATCTGCCCTAGATCTAACAATAGAGAACCTGCGGGCCGTAGAGACATGTTATAAGGCTTGGCATTAAAATAGTATTATCTTTGGGAATTAGCCATTGGATGAGCTGAATGTTTGAAATTTGAATCTTTGGCGGGTGAACAAATGATAACATTTTTGGCAACTCACAGGGGGCACAAGCCTGCTATGTGTATGACCAGTGGCCTCATGTATCCATTGGGCTATGGAGTCAAAAAAATGGGTTTGTGTATACTGTGAAATACTAACCCTTCTTGTGAGAGATTAAAACATGTGAACACCCTAAAAAAAACTGCAACTACAACTGGAAACAAGAAACAAAACTTCCTCTGCAACCTAAGACACCACAAAATCTGCTACCTCACAGGGAGACGGCTGTGCCCACACACTTCTTGAAAAGCAGGAAACAACAGAAAAGAAACTAAACTATCTATATACAGGAACTTGACCCTCATTAGAAACAAGCTTTAAGATAAATCCCATTGACTAGAATGGACAAAACTTCACCATTGGGTCTGCTCAGCTGGAATGCATTAGCCTATTTGCTACTGGCAATCAGATAGGGGCCACTCCATAGTGCATCAAATTTGGAATGTCTTCCTATTTTTGCCCTATCTGCATCCCACTTTAGACCTAAATCTCCTTCTCTAAAGGTCCTAACCCTAGTTTTCTTATCAAAACTCTTCTTCATCTACTGTTGATGTATCTCTAGGGTTTGCATAGCCTTATTTCTTTGTTCTTCTAGTTCAATCAACTCTGCAATTCTTACTGACATGGCATTATCTTCAATCAATTCCAACTGATGAGCCAATTCCAAGGATGGGAATTCCAATGAAATTGGGAGTCTGGCCTCCCTACCATATACCAGCACAAAAGGTGAATTCCCAATAGATCTCTTGGGTGTTATCCTATTAGCCCACAGAGCAGTTCTTAATTTCTTATGCCAAACACTCTAATTGTGTTCTATTGTCCTCTTCATGATTATGATCAGATTCTTGTTGGAAGACTCAGCAAAACCATTACCTTGGGGATAGTAATTTGATGACATGCTCAGGTAGATATTGTGACTCATTGCCCATGCACATATCTGGGTTCCAACAAAAGACTTGGCATTGTCTGAGATGATAGTAGAAGGAGCACCAAACCTAGATACAATTCCATCAAGGAATTCAACAACTGATGGTTCTGTGGCATCCTTCAAGGCAAGTGCCTCTGTCCACCTAGTGAAATAATCGGTAGCAGCCAAAATCCACTTATGACCTACACTAGATGAAGGATTAATGGGGCCTATAAAATCTAACCCCCACTGGGTAAAGGGTTGATCCACCTAAATAGGACGAAGGGGGAGAGCTACAAGCCTCTGTTTGCTTTAGAAGAAAGCACATTTCTCACATTTCCTCACATATCCATAACAATCATGAAACAAGGATGGCCAGTAATAACCAGCCCTCATGATCTTCATGGCAGTTGTTCTTGTAGAGAAATGGCCACCATCAGGGCCATCATGAAGTTCCTTAATCATCCTCTCAGCCTGATCCTCTTTAATGCATCTCAATAGGGTCCCATTAAAATCCCTCCTGGATAAGATACCATCAATTACAACATAGGGAATGGACTATAGTCCATATTGTCTCCTTTTTGTTCTGTCCAATCCCTGAGGGTATCCATCCCCTAATAAGAAACTCCTCATATTATTTATCCAGCTCCTTGGACCATTAACATTTCCTTCCTCCTGCTGCTCTATTATTACCATGCAACCTCTTCATCTGAATCCTGACCTGATAACATTTCTTTGCATAATCCTCTCCCTCTTACCAGCTTGGTAATCTGAATATCAACATCATATTTCATTACCCTAATGATCCATCCATCTCTCTTTTCACTAATATCCTTTCTTAACAGGAAATCCTTTACATTGGCATGGTGCACCAACAAATGGATCCTATTGTGGGATAAGAGGTGCTTGAATTTCTTCAAGGCTCTGATGACCGCAAGGGCCTGCTTCTCAACAAAGCTATACTTATCTTCATATTCCTTGAGCCCTTCACTAAAGAAGGCTATGGGCTGCTCCTCATTCTTGTCATTTGTTTGAGTCAAGACAGCAGAGATACTTGACTCACCACCTAGAGTGTAGAGGATGAAATCTTTTTCAAAATTTGGGTTCATGAGAGTAGGGGCTGAGGCTATGGGTGTCTTGATCTCTTCAAAGCTCTCCTTCCCTTCCTTGGTCCATGAGAAGACCATACCTTTCTTCAGCATAGCTGTAAGAGGTTTCACCATGGTAGCAAGATTAGGAATAAACCTTCTTACAAAATTTATTCTACCAAGGAAACTTTGCAGCCCCTTCTTGTGTTTAGGAAGAGGAAGGGCAAGTATTGCCTTTATTCTTTCTGGATCAATGGTTAGCCCATCTTTGGATACAATGTGTCCCACTAATTTTCCTTGGTTTGTATTAAAGATACACTTGGCTGGGTTGAGGGAGACCCCAAACTCTCTACATCTTAGAAATACATGTCTTAGATGATCAAAATGATCTTCTACATTTTTTGAATATACAGTTATATCATCAAGGTATACTAAGACAAACTTGTCAATTAATTTTTTGAAGGCCATCTCCATTGACTTCTGAAATGTGGCACCTACATTCATTAATCCAAATGGCATCTTGCAATAAGCATAGGTGCCCCATTTAGTAGTAAATGTTATCTTATGTCTGTAAGATTCTTTAACCAACACCTAGTTATAGCTAGAGAATCCATCAAGAAAAGAGAATCTCCTTGACCCACTGACTCTAGACAAAATTTGCTCCATGTAAGGGAGAGGATGGTGATCTTTAAGAGAAGCCTGATTAAGGTCTCTAAAGTCCACACACAATTTGATTTCTCCATTTTTTTTTTCTTACAAGGACAAGGTTAGCTACCCATGATGAGTGTTTGATAGGAAATATTATATTAACCTCTATCAACTTGGATAGTTCTTTTCTCATTAGAAGTTCAATTTTAGGATTCACTGGCCCTTTTTTTTGCCTTACTGGTTTGGACTTATCAATTAAATCTATGGTATGCTGAAATAAACTAGGGTCAAACCCTTTTAAATCATCATATGTCCAAGCAATGACATCATTAAATTCTTGACATAGATGAATGAAGTTTTCTTGCTCAGTTTCAGAACATACCTTCCCCATATTCAGAGATTTTCCATCAGCAATTGTGACTGGGGCATAATCATACTTTTCTGTAGCTAGATTCATTCCTTTGCCTCTTCTTTGATTGTCAGGATTAAAGACACTCTCCAAGGTAATGAGACCCTTGCGCAACTTGTTAGAACTGAGATGAATGATCTGATCACCATACCGATCTTGTAGTCTTGACTGGTTTCTATCTGAGAATTCTGCCTCATTCTGCAAGAAACTCACTATTTTCTCATCAGAATCAAACACCTGCCAATGAGTGTTGTTTTTAGGGATGGCAAGCCTCACTACCACCTTTATTTGTTGCTTCTTTTCTTCCTCAATATTCCCTGGTACATCATAAGCTGTACCCACTGCTGCAAGTCTATCAGCATGTTTATTTTCTTTCCTAGGAATGCTCTGAATATTAAATGCATTGAAGCCCTCAAGCAAATCCCAAACTCTATGTTTGTAAGACTTGGGCAGACCATTTTTGGTGATATTCTAGTTTCTCACTTGGTTAACTACTAACTCACTATCCCCATATACTCTCAAGGCTTGAATTCCTCTCTTTTGGGAAAGTAAGAGACCTTGAATCAAAGATTCATACTTGGCCACATTATTGGTGCAACTGAATTGGAGCCTAAAAGAGAAGTAGTATCTTATTTGTGCAGGAGAGATCAACATAACACCAGCCCCTAATCCATTTCTATTCCTTGAGCCATCAAAGTACATACTCCATGTTCCATTTATATCATCATTAGTTCCAATCAGATCAGGAACTTGAGCATCTTTCTCTATTATGCAATATGTACTAAGGCCTATCTCAAGAATCTCTAACATAGGCTCAAACTGATATGCATTTGCCCACTCATCGAAGAAGAAATCAGAAATCTCTGCTATGGAAGTGGCAAGCTCATTTACTATGTCATTTTCATCCATCTCTAGAATAGAGCAATTCATGTTGATGGGGTTGGGGTTGTAAGATTCAGTATGATGAAGGGCTTGAGGTTCTACTCTGATTGAGGCATTGGCTCCATATCTGGTCTTAAATGACATATATGACCAATCAGCAGATATGAATCCACCAATTTGAGCAATGAAGTCACTAGAAAGACAGATAGCAAAATAGGGCTTGACTTCAGCAATAGATATGTCTTTAATCACAGTGCAACCAGGGCATGCATGTAGGGCCATCTCCACATTCCTAAGGATACCTACAGTTTTGACAGTACTACCATCTAATTGTAACACATCCCTAACAATGGGCTCATATTTCATTCCTAAAGTATCAGCAACACACCTAGGCATTACTGAGCTACTAGCCCCTGAATCTATCATGCAATTGTGGACTAATTTGCCCCCTATAATTAGAGAAACATAGAATGGAGGGGGTCTAACCTTTTTATTTGTCTCCACATCCCCTGCTGGTTGCACTAGACTTGTGGCACTCTCCATGGTAGATGGCTGATCCTTGGGTTCAATCTTCTCTAATTCTTGCTACAGCATCCTCTTCTGCATTGGTATGGTAGTAACAACATCCCACATAAAAATATTCACATTTGTCTTCTTCATTTGCTCTACCACATTGAATGGTGTATTGGAAACTTTGGTAGAAACTTTGGGAGCTGCACTTATAAGAGGTTGAGATGGGGTAGCATAGAGATCACTTGCATCTTTCTTTATAGAATCTTGTCTTTGCTGCTGTGAAGCACTTGTTTGTTGATTTGCTGCTTGTATATGAGGTGTAGCACTTGAAGTTGAGGCCTGCATAGGAGAAGGAGGGACAACATGTTCCATAACTCTCCTCTTACTTCTTGTGTTACGAGCAACAGAATCCTGGTTTACATTACAATGCTCCTCAATCTGATGATTCATGAAAGAGCAATCATCACGTCCTTGAATATATGAGGCCTCCTTGGGATGATCCTCCTTGTATGATTTCTTTACTGCAGGTTCTTGGTCAGTTAGGGCCAAATAAGATTCTGCCTTCTTGCACATGTAATAGGCATAAGAATAGTTGCAGGAAGGAAAAAATCTTGATCTTGGGCCAAGTTATTTTGAGGGACTATAGCTCTGTTATGATTTGAGCTTGAAGTAGAAGCATGACTATTTTTCCTACCCTGATCAAAAGAGCTATTCCACTAATTAGGAGACCTACCACCATTTGGACCTTGATATTGCAGTTGGGGAGGCTTGCCACCTTGAGCTTGCTGCCTTTCCAAGGCCACCACCTTGTTACTCATTTTTTGTATCATAGAGAAACTATCCTCTAATCTCGTTCCTTGGTCCTTCAACTCCCTCCCTTGCTCTTGCAACTTTTTATCCAGGGTCTTCTCTCTTTTATCTGTATTCAGCACTAGACCTTGGAGCATCTCTTTGAGTTCATCTATCCCATTTGAGGATGTGGAAGCCTGAGGGACCGGAGTGAGGGCTTGTGATGTAGAAGTTGTAGGAAGAGGGGTTGTTGCTGGTTGGTGGTTGGGAACATAAGGAAAGAAAGGCATAGGGGGCCTTGGAGCCAACTTTTCTCCTTGTATTAGGATGTTCTCAGCTTTTATGGCTATCTCATAAGCATTAGGCAAGGTATCTCCTCCCATAGTTTGGATTGTAGTGGCAATATCACTATTAAAAGCTCTAAGGTAATGCAAGAAGGCATTACCAGGGGTAGGTTTCACTGTAGTAGGTATTCTATCCCATGTCTTTTGAAATCTATGATTAAAATCAGTCATCCATTCATGGGGGGCCCTTTTAATAGTAGTCAACTACTCTAAAAGTGATAGATGGTCACTCCTATCTTCAAAATGTTTGCATAACCCTGCTCCTAGTCCATCCCAATCAGTTATAGAACCATGAGCTAAGCCCCTATACCACTGTAATGCTTTTCCTTTTAAAGATGAGGCTAGAAGTCTGACAGCAACATCATCCTCTGTGATACCATGAATATTACAGACATTTGCTACTTCTTGGATATGCTCTAAGGGGGGGATGGAAGTTTCACCAGTAAAATTAGGTATACTTTTGAGTGCAAATACTGGTATATCATGTCTTTGGGCTAACAATAGAGGAATTTCACCATTAAAGGTGGAAAAAGCATGGACTCTTGGCTGTGCAATGTAAACGAGTGTTCTATTGATGAGTGTTGATGGCAATCTAGGCTGAGTTTGAGCAGTAGGAGGAGTAGAGATAGACCTTATAGGTATATTAACTGTTATTACACCCCTAACCGGTGATAATAAAGTTCTAGTCCTCCTTCTTCTAGGATTTGAAAGAGAAAGCTCTTGATATTGAAATTTACCTCTAGAAGATGCCCTCGTTTCAGCTTTGGACATGAATTGCTGCAACTTTGGCCTGGAACTAGATTTGTTGATGTTCAGAGTCACCAAGTACTTTGAAGAATCAGCCTCTTGAAGGCTCGAATACTGAAGCCAGCACTACCTCTTCAACATTAATCTCTGAACTCTTTCTTCTTGAGACCAATAGACTTTAAATTTTGTTTGAAAAGTGTCCCACCGGGCATGCCAAAAACTGTTTTCACTTAGGTTTGCACCCTTGTCCAAGGCCTATGCTCAAGGACAACCTAGTGAAACATGGAAAAAACCTCCAAGCTGTGGGACTTGAATTGCGAGGTTGAGTCTCCGGAGAAGGCCGACTTCCTCTTACTATCAGGGTGCACCTAATTGCTCTTAGAGAGGAAAAGGGAGAAAGAGAGCACGAAAGAAAATATACCTAGTTCTAATCTAAGGAGGTGATGTACCAAAATAGAGTGTTTAGACCAATTCTCTACCCATACATGCGCTACTAAACCAAAATGAAACTAAGGATATACACATCCAGACTTTCTTTCATCAAATAACGACATACAGATCAGAAAACCAAGATGAATGACACAAGGAAGAAGTTCACTTATATATCATTCACAGGCTAGCAGAGATACAGTCATGCGAATTATAGATTTCCACAAAACAATGGCATAGGCAAGGAATTTTTGCATGTTAATACCAATGGCTGAAGGAGATACATGGAGAACCAGACAGTTCAGAGGCATAGGGGAATTCACTCTAAAATTGCAAAGCAAAACCAGAGGAAAAATCAGAGAGAAAAGTCTCCTTACAAAAACTATAAAATCTGCCTTTATAGTTCAGGCATAACTGAGATCTCTTGCTACTGAAGTGATCCTGCAGCTACTTGCCATTAAGTGCCGCGGAGGACAATCATGAAAATCTGAGAAAAATTTGATCTTTGTTGCGACAGGTGTCCTGAGAGGACTGAAAATAGTGCCATTGATGTTCTAACTGGGTAGATGGATCGAATGAGATGGTGGAGTGTTCTTCCTCATTCTACATTCATTCTAGGTAGGTCGGGATTGATTGTGAAGATCAGATCGCACAACAAAATCGATCACCTTTGCTTCTTGGTACATGAGTCAATAGGATCAACGAGGTTAAATGGTTCCACATGCTGACTGGGCCGCGTGGGCCAATCACATTCCTTCCTTCTACCATTCTGAACACCTTTTCCACGTTGACCACCCCTAATATTGACTGGGCGCCACGTCGCTATTGAAAAAGTTTTCAAAAATCCTGATAGCGCCATAGTGCCTAGTGGTCTCATCCTAACTATGCCACCTTTCCACCATCTAGTCGTAGCATCAAAATTAACTACCATGTTGACTACATCGATTGCACCAACTTTTGGCCATTAATCATCAACCCCAGTCTGGCAGCAAGACATGCATCAGCAAGATGCTATGTCACTACGGTAAAGATCGCACAACTTTACCATAGCAAGATGGTGCCTCCCGTTGATCTGCCCTAATCTGACGATCGTGAAGACTCATCATGTTCTGTGCTGGCTTTTCAACTTCTGGGCCCGCAAAATGCTTGTCAGCACACCTGGCATCACCTCAGCATCCGCACCTTGGTGATACCTGGCCCCACTAACACGTGGCGAAAGGGCACCATGTCGCTATAGTAAAGATCGTGCAACTTCACTATGGCGACATGGTGCCTTCCATCGATCTGCCCTGATTTGACGACAAGCAAGATAGATACTGCCCCCTATCCCTCAGTGTATCAATCAATGGGAATCGGTCACATGTTGATCGTTTGTATTTCCTGTAGCTTCAAACCTGGACCCACGAGGACACATGTCCTCTAGGCACCAACTCGCTATTGTAAATCTCGTGCGGCTTATCCATAGCGCGATGGTGCCTACCGTTGATCTCTACAGATCTGACGGTGGAGAAGTTAACCTTTTACTGCACTGGTCACGTTGAAGATCTGGTCCCATGCGTTGACTGTATTTTGACCTGGCATACGTGGTTGTTCCCCATTGGACTAACAAAGTACCACCTTGGTCTGACAAGGCACCAACCTGGGGGGTCCGTACTACTTTGACCCTACTGAGGGGACACGTGGCACCTCGGCATTATGTCGCTATGGGAAAATTGAGGCCAACTTCCCATAGTGCCATGGTGCCCAACGATGACATGTCTTCTGATTTGCATGTGTCTTCAAATAATTTGCCACCCTGGCACCAGACTCCACCAACTAGGCAGATGAGATACAAAATGGGACCTAACCATCTGCCTGAAGCTCTTGCCGTTGATCTCTTCCTTTGCCATGAACCTTGCCGCTGACATTGGGACTCACCGTAGAAACAACCTTCAGCTGGCTGGGCGCTATGTTGCTATCGAAAAACTCATGGGTTTTTCGATCATGACATGGCGCCTTGCTGCCTTTTGAACATTTTGGTCGATGAAAACTGACTGTCCGCCGTAAAACTTTCCCAGTGACGCAACCTTCCCGCCATGAAACCATTTCCATCGGGCGCTATGTCTCTATGAAGAATTTTCGGCCAACACACGATAGCGACATAGCGCCCACGGTGCTGTGGAACTTTTTTGACCTGCCAAAACATATTGCCCAGCCCATTGGACCCACCAAACATGTGTCATCAGGGTGCCATGTCGTGAACATAAATCTCGCACAACTTCACCATAGCGAGACAACGCCAACCGTAGATTTTCCCTAGATCTGATGATGGAGAACTTGTGGGCCATAGAGCTATGTTATAAGGCTTGGCATTAAAATAGTATTATCTTTGGGAATTAGCCATTGGACGAGCCGAACATTTGAAATTTGAATCTTTGGCAGGTGAACAAATGATAACAAAAATCATTGCTGTTAGGATACCATAAACCATAATCAAGAGCGCCTTGAATGTATTTCAATATTCTATGCACTGCATTGAGATGTGATTGCTTTGGATCAAATTGAATTCTTGACACCATACATACAACTTGTATTATATCAGGTTTAGATGCAGTTAGATATAGTAAACGTCCAATCATAGTTCTGTAAAGAGTCTGATTAACTGAAGGTGAATCATCATTCTTCATTAATTTACAACTAGTTTCCATAGGAGTGCTAAAATGTTTGCATTCTGACATATTGAATTTCTTCAACATTTCTTTGGCATATTTTGTTTGGGAAAGAAATAATCCATGTTCTAGCTATGAGACTTGTAGACCAAGGAAAAAAGTGAGCACACCTAACATTGACATCTCAAATTCAGATTCCATGATTTTCAGAAAAATGTTTTACTGAATCATCTACATAGATTTCTACAACCAAAATGTCAGCATTAATCACCTTGATATATAAAGTGTTGTCTGCCTTCCCATGAGAAAAACCATTTGAAATTAAATGCTTATCTAACCTAGAGTACCAAGCCCTAGGAGCCTGTTTTAAGCCATACAAAGCCTTTTTTAGTTGATAAAAATAATTAGGTTTTTTAGAAGATTCAAAACCTTCTGGTTGTTCCATATAAACTTCCTCTTCAAGATACACATTTAAGAAAGCGAATTTAACATCCATATGGTAAACAGTGAATTTTTTATGGCTAGCATATGCAAGAAAGATTTTGATTGATTCCATCCTTGAAACTGGTGCAAAGGTTTCACCGAAATCAATTCCTTCTTGTTGAGCATACCCTTTTCAAACAAATCTGGGTTTATTTCTGACCACTTTTCCTTCTTCATTCAGTTTGTTACGAAAAATCCACTTTCCACATATGACATTTTTGTCACTAGGTCTGGGAACAAGTTTCAAACTCTTATTTTTCTCTATTTGATTTATCTCTTCTTTCATAGCATTTTGCCAACAAGAATTTGATAAGGGTTTAGCAACATTCTTTGGTTCAAAGTCAGTTATTAAGCAGAGATGTTCTGCAATATTTGCATGTTCTCCTATTTTGGCTTTTCTTCTGGTTAGAATTCCTTTCTCTACATCTCCAATAACTTGAGACTCAAGATGTCTCTTAGCTATTATTCTGGAAGAGGTTTTTATTTTTGAACCGTTAATAGTTATTTTAGAACTTGAGCAATTTTTTGATTCAGTTTCATCAGCCATTTCATTTTCATCAGTAAGTTCATGTTTATTATTTTCAGTATGTTCATCATGTACTATTTCTAATCTCTGAAAAGATGAATCTTAATGATCTTCTTGACCATTACAGCATACAAAATTTTCATCAAATATGACATTTATAGCTTCTACAACTTTGTTTAGCCTTTTATTATAGCATTTATAAGCTTTTCTATGCATGGAATACCCAAGAAAGATCCCTTCATCAGACCTTGAGTTAAAGTTTTCTAAAAAATCATCGTTCTTTTCGATAAAACACTTGCAGCCAAAAATCTTAAAATTATTGACATTAGCTGTTTTTCCATTCCATAATTCATATGGAGTGTAGGCAGTTCTAACTCTAATTTGAGCTCTATTGAGAATGTAAACAGCTGTATGAACAGCTTCTTTCTAGAATTTATCAGGTAGTTTAGCTTTGTTTAACATGGTTCTGGCCATTTCATTTACTGTTCTATTCTTTCTTTCAACAACACCATTTTGTTGTGCTGTCCTAGCAGTAGAGTATTGCCTTTTTATTCCATTCTTCTTGCAATACTCAATGAATTCTTGAGAGGTGAATTCTCCTCCCCTATCTGATCTCAAACATTTTAGTTTTAAATCGGTTTATCTTTCTACCATTTTTCTAAAAAATTTGAACCGTTCAAAAGCTTCTGATTTGTGTTTCAGAAAAGTTACCCAAACCATTCTTGAATAATCATCTATAAATAGCATGAAATATTTTTCACCATTTCGTGAGGTTGTTTTAGTTGGAACACACATATCAGTATACACTAATTCAAGTGGTCTATTTGACAAGTATTCTTTTGATTTAAAAGAAACTCTTGTTTGTTTTCCTTTAACACACTCTTCACAAATATTTGCTGGTTTAGTAATCTGTGGTAGACCTCTAACCTTTTTATTTTTGTTGTTTCTAGCAAGATTATCAAAGTTTGAATGTCCCAGTCTTTTGTGCCATAGCCAATTTTCTTCTACTTGACTCGTTAGACAAGTATTAACTAATGAATTTTCTTGGATAGTTGAATCTATTAGGTTATAGAGATTACCATTTTTTCTCAACCCACTGGCAATGACTCTATTCTTTCTATTTTCTATATAACAATCTTTTGCATCAAAAGAAATAGAATATCCACTATCACAGATCTAACTTAAAATTAGTAAGTTATGTTTTAAACCTTCAACAAAGTACACATCATGAATTGATGTATCTTTATTCAGAATTATTGAGCCTTTTCCCATAATGTGTGCTCCTGAGTTATCACCAAATCGAACAAACCCTCCATCAAAATTTTCTAGGGTCTTAAATTTGTTTTTACACCTAGTCATATGGTGTGAACAGCTGCTATCCAATACCCACATTGCAGGATTTTGAGCGAATAGAGTTGTTTCAACAATTAAAGACTTTTCTATTGTCCTTACTTGCTTCCAGACTTGTTTTGGTCTCATATTCAGTTTACATTGATTTGCATAATGACCATAATGAAAGCATTTAAAGCATCTAACCACTTTTCCTTTTCTTTGATTTATGCTATTTTCACAAAAGATAGCCTTGTGCCCAAAAATATTACAATTAAAACAATAACCACTGAACAAGAACTTTGTTTTCTCACTCATAGATTCTTCTGATGAACTTTGCAAGACTTTTAATTTTTTATCTTTTTCCTCAAGCAAGATTTTTTGATTTTCTATAATCAAATTTTCTTCCTTTAACTCTTCTTGAATATTTTAATTTTCAATTTCTTGATTAGAAATCAACTTCTTTAGTCTGTTAAGTTCTTGCACCAATTTTAGAAGTTCTTCTTCTAGATCTACTTTTGCATCTGAATCAGATAATGATTCAGATTCATTGGGTTCATGTTTAGGGGTATGGACTATTTCAGCCATGAATAGTCTTTCCCCTTCTTCATCAGCATCACTGGAATCTTCATTTGAATCTTCTTTAGAAAGAAGACTTTTCTTCTTATAATCCTTGAATCTTTTATTCTGATTCCAAGGCTTCTTTTTACAAAACTTCTCAGTTTTCTCATGACAATCATCAAGTTCGACATTTGGGCACTTTGCAACAAAGTGTCCTAATTGACCACAGCTAAAGCATTTTGGTTTGCCTTTATATTTATTTTTCATTCTCCTAACTAGCAATGCTTCTAAAGCATCTATTAGATCTGAGTCACTCTCATCATGTTTTTTTAGCTTTAAAAGTTGATTCTTTTGATGAGGAACTAGCTTGATGGCTAATCCTCATTTCATATACAGTTAATGTGCCTTGAAGTTGATGCAAGGTCATTTTTGAAAAACTTTTCTTTTCTTCTAAAGTGGATATTTTTGTTTCAAATTTAGGTAACACTGGCCAAATGACCTTTGAGACTACATCATGTTCTTCTATTTCTTCTCCTAGACCCTTTCTGGCATTTACAACTTCATCTACTCTTAAAAAATAAGTAGTAATAGTTTCATCTTCATTCATTTTCAGATTGTCGAACTATGTTTTAAGAGTAATCAATTTAGATTCTTTTACTTTATCATCTCCTTGATATATAGTTTCAAGTTTAACCCATATATCATTGGCTGATTTACAATAAATGACTTTGGAAAATATGTCTCTACAGAGACCACAAAGAAGGGCATATCTTGCCTTCTTATCTAATTGAAATTTTAGTTTTTCATTAGCATCAGTGGGAACTATTGTTGGGACAATATATTTTGCTATTACAAAATCCCTCATTCTTACATCTAAGGAATGTATGAAAGCTTCGATCATAACTTTCCAGAAAACATAATCATTTCCATCAAATAGTGGAGCCCTATTAAGAGAAGCTCCTTTATATTGAGCCATGACTTCCACATAATATCCCTGGAACAATTCCAAAAGGAATCCTATGCTTTGATACCACTTGTTGGAAGTATTAGGATTATGAGAAAGTGGGGGGAGGGGGGGGGGGGGGGGGGTGTGGGTGGGCGTGTCAATCAGAACACTATTAAATTATTCCACAATCTATTTTCAGTAAATTCAATTCACAGTTTACAGCAGCAGTGTAATTAAATCATACTGAAATATAAACATTCATTATAAACAGAATAATGCCAACTCACAAAATGAAGAGACACCAATTTGTGCTAAGTGGAAAACCCTTGAAAATCCTCATGGTTTCGTCATAGGGAGAAAAACCACTCCATGAACTTGTATTCTTTATTGAATTCCAACTCTTTTACAATCAGTAGCTTCTACTGCTTAGGGTATTTTAACTCTTTTATCAGTGTTTTAATTACAACCTTATACACACATATAAATGTGTATGTATGACATTTACACATGCATACAAGTTTATAATAAGACTTTCAGTCTTTACAACTTGTTTTGAAATATCAGTCTTCTTTTTCTTTTTCAACTCACTGCCTTAATTTACAAATGATCTCTATATTTATAGAGAAGAATTTTGAAATTGTTCAGTTACATGGAACCAACAGAACTAGTTAGGGTTGTTGAGAAACCTTCTTAAAAATTGTTTGAAAAACCAATTCATAATTAGTTATAACTTGAATTTGTCTTCCCTTTATAAAATTGTCAACCACGTCTTCCATTTTTTTTAACCAAAACTGTACATATAGAATTCTGGATTTAATACCAAAAGAAAATTTAGCCTTCAAGAGAATTCTCAGTAACTTTCAAATCTTGTTCTCGAAGAATATTAGAGCAATTTGACTTAATTCTTCACTTTTAGAAACAATTTTGAAGAAGTCCTTGAAACATTTTTAAAAATGCCCTACCATTATTGCAATTTGAATCAAGGCTGAACCAGACAACGGTAAGAATAACAACCTTCATTTTGATTCAACAAGCTGTCTCCTTCAAGATTTTTTTTTTCTTACAAAGAATAAAATAAGACTTTCCTTCTTTTGAAACCCCAACAAAAAAATGTTTGACAGTGACAATTTTTTACCATCTTTCAGGACTGAATAGTTTCCTTTACAACCCAGTCCCCTTTTATAAAAAACTTCTTTGATAATCTCTGAAATGACTTGTGACCGACTGATTTAATTTCTCAAAACTTTCTCAAAGACAAAAGTAAATGAATTAGAGATATCTACCTTTGTATTCCTTTCTTTAACATACCCGAAGATGCTTGAAAAATTTCTTGCTTGAAGATACCTGTTTCTTCTTTTCACATGAAGCCATTGTTCATCTCTCGAACATGCATAGGAAAGAAGACAAATGAGTATGTAAATATAAAACATGAAGACCTATTTTTGCACATTCAAACACAAGAAGATTTTTTGTGAACCTTTTCACATAGTCAGTAAAAATTGCCTTCTCTAACAGATTTCCATACACACCAAATGATCAGAATAGATTATGCCTCCTCAATAGATTTCCAAACACATAAAATGATCAGGGATAAAGTCATCGAACTTGTAGAAGAAATGAATGAAAACAAAGTTCTGTTTGTTTAAGAACACAACCCACAACCTTAAGAGTTTTAAAATTCAATTTGAAGTCTGCCACACAATATAGACATTTGGCGAGACTTCTTAAACCATGCAGACCTTCTTTAAATGACCGTGTAGTGCCAGTGACAGTGTGAACTGTGCAAGAGCCACGTTACCATCTTTTTCTGCCATGTTAAGATAGTGCTACCAAAAACAATTCTATTTAAAAACTGCCCCTTTTATTTAAAATGTGACATTTTCACAAAATGCAATGTATATGCCAATGATAATTGCCTTTATATTTGCCACCTTTTATTTACGCATTTTGCCATATTTCGCAAAACGGCATCACGGTCAACACAAGTCACAATGAATATGAATAGCAAATTGAAACATGTTCACATTCTTAGTTTTAGTTTCTACAAAGTTAAATTTAAATATGTTAAAATTCTTAGTTTCAGTTTCTACAAAGTTAAAATATGCTATGCTTTATCATGTAAAAGAAACCCCAATTTCAAGTTCAAGCCCTGGGTTTTTTACAGGAATACGATAGACGCGAGGATAGAAGATTAATTGGAAATAAACTCAAAACAAAACCCCAATACTGGAAAACATTCTCTTCTTCCAGAAGAGCTCCACAATGCATACAAGAAATAGACAATTTATAAAAGAATGGCTGCATACCTGTTCTATTTTGTATCTGGGAAGCTCTATGGTCCTCTTCTGGATTCAAACGGCTCCGCACATATAGATGATCAAAGATCGACTTAGAGTGCATTAAATACGTAGAGAAAATCATATATATTTAATTTTAAATTGGAAAGGCAGATTTATTACTCTAACCAGGTCTCCTCACATCTTGCCACCACTTGCCCCGATTTTTACACCAAATTTTCTCAAGAAAATGGGAAAGATCCCCAGAAAAATGAGACTCGACAATGAGAAACATGGAAATTAGCAACATACAATTCAGTTTAATAAACAGTAATTAACAACCTTAGTATATAAGGTATGTTTTCTAATTTGCAGGGAGCCCAACATATGAACCAATGCGAAATAAAGCATCCAAAGAAACATCAATCCGGGCCTTAGACGGCAGGGACTAGTGACAAAACAAACTAGCTTCCAAATTTACTTTGGAGGCAACGTTAGGTTGTATACTATCAAGGCCTCGGGCTAATGATAGGATTGATGAAATTGTTCACCTCATTTAACTTTTCCACATCATATAGCCTAAAACAAGAGGCCGGCTACAAGAAAAACCTGGAAGGGACATAATTATCATCTACAATTTAATTTTATTGTTAATCCCGCCCGATCGAAGGCGATTCATTTGAAATCTCGTTGACAAATCCGTTTAGGAATTCGACCTATTACATCTGAGGCTTTTAAAATCCCTTCTTCCCACGCAATCTGCATTCGTGTTTCCAACTCCCTTTTTTCCCCTTGTTTACGGAGTTTTTCTTTCTTTTGGTCTTGTAGCCTTCACAATTCGTTGCGATGGCATTCATGGAGAAAGCAAAGACTGTAATGGCTTTCGTGGCCATAGTAGCTTTGATGGGTGCTGCTGACGTGGCTGCACAGTCACCAGACTGTGGCACCTTGCTGCAAGGCATGATTTCGTGCATTCCCTACCTGGCAGGCAACGATCCAAAGCCGACTGGAGAATGTTGCGCAGCCTTGATCACCGTGGTCAAAACTGACGCCAGCTGTCTCTGCCTGGTGCTAAATGGCAATAGTGGTGTTCCTAACCTCAATTTGACCAAGGCTTTAGCTCTTCCCAAAGAGTGTAATGTAAGAGCTCCACCTCCCAGCAGCTGCGCAGGTATTAAGATACACGTTTCATTATGGTTGAAGAGGTTTTTATTCTTAGAAATAAAATAATTTGTATGTCAATACATATACAAAACAATACAATAACTGATTTGAGCTTTCTTCTTTCATTCTGATTTTCGTGTGTGTATATATATATAGGTATTTTAGATCATTTTTAATTTAGCTGTAATCGCAAGAAATAAAAATAGGGCAATTAGTATTATATGACACAAGACAGAGATAATACGATGATCAGAAAGATAAATAACAGTCAATATCTTGTTATAGAGGGCAAACATAAGAGTTAACCAAACACGTTCTCCTTTATCGAGTGTATAATATGTGCTATACCTAATGGTTATTGCTCTGTTTGTACACTACCAACTTTAAATTGTTTGAATAGATTTGTTATGTTCAATAGTCTTTCATATTAGACTAAGAAGATTTAATTTTTCTAAGTTGATATTTAAATTAAGGAAAGAAGGTCCAAATTCATTACATATCATACTTAACTCACTAGAACAATAAGTTGTTGTAGAGTAGAATTTTATGGTTCACCATTTTAATTTGATATATATTTTCTATTTGGCTCTCTAATTTTATTTTTGTTCAATGATATTTCTAATTATATTCTATAATTTATTTCTCTTTTTATTTTTTTGTCCTAATTTTGAATTCCCTCAACACACCTTATTTTAATGTATCATGATTCTAAACTTTTAATGTTTCTTTGTTTGTTGTAGCTGCACCAGCACCTTCACCGATTGTCCCTCATACACCAGCACCTTCACCGTCACCTTCACCAATACCTTCACCTTCACCAACACCTTCACCGTCACCTTCACCGCCTTCACCAACTCTTCCCCATACACCAGCGCCTTCACCGTCACCTTCACCTTCACCAACACCTTCACCGTCACCTTCACCTTCACCACCTTCACCGTCACCTTCACCGCCTTCACCGACTCTTACCCATACACCGGCACCTTCACCGCCTTCACCGACTCTCCCCCATACACCGACACCTTCACCAAGTAAGATTTGCGCAAATATCATCCATACCTACTTCTATAATGTGTTATTATTACTTAGGTTATTATTTTGACTTTTATGCGTGGTTTTTATTCCTTCAGGTGCAGGCTCAATGTTCTCACCCTCAATTTTGGCGATCGTTTCAATGCCGGCTCTAGCTTTAATGAAGATTCTCAATTGAACCATATCTTCGAAATGTCTTGGTGGGCTTTACTGTGATTTAGTGATGGATTCAGCCAACAAATTGTTAATTAGGTTTATGTTGGCTTCCACATTGCATCTATTAGCTTTCTAGGGGAATAAAATGGTCTGAATTTCACTATGCATATGTTTCATCGTAGAGTCATGAATCTCAAAGACAATTAGTTTATTCAAATTGTAATAGGTAATTACTAATTATTATTTTTATTCATTAATGAATTATGATTAGAATTTAATTATGAAGTTAAGTGTTGGATTTCATTTTATAATCTATTTATTAAATTTAATTATGGAGGTCTTCCACAAAATATTTGAAATCACCTTTCAACTTCATTTGTGAAATTTTTATTAGTGTTAGAAAAATAAATATGATTAATTAAGAAGTATTAGTATTTATATTAAACAATGTATTAAATCAAGAATTTGTGAAATGATAGATTAGTGATTGTCATGATATATTTATACAATTCAATTTATCAGTTCAAAAATGTTAGAAAATGTATTCTTAAAAGTGGAGGAAGCTATACTACTTTAATTTTCACAGCTAATGGTATATTTTTCCATCTTTTGTACACTAAATTTAAAATAATATTTGAATATGACTTTATAAATTTTAAGTTAGGTATATTTCATAAGATCTATATATTATTAGTATATAATTATATATTTTTTAGAATTATTTCTTGATTGGTAATGTAAGGAAGTCTAGATTAATTATTATTATTTGTTAAAATATGTTAAGATTAATTAGAATCTAACCGAAAACCTCCTACATGAGAGGATGACAAGTTACTACAAGTTATTGGTGTGCTCTTGGCTCTAGCTTATTTAAGATTCAAGTGAGCCACTAAACACTTATTATAACTATACAATACAAATAAGAATGAAGTTTTAATTTGGATTACCACCCAAATAATAAAAATACTAAGAAACCATCCATACTAAGAAATCGTTCATAGTTTGAGAAAAACTCTTATATATCACTACTTATTAATATAAACCAATAAATTTAAGTTAACTATGTTATCAAACAAACCTATTTAATTTAGATTTAATATACAAGATAATAAACTTATTAGAAACACCCTAACTTAAAAGAAGTACATTCTAATAATCAAGACACCAAAAAATCAATGAATTTAAGTCAAATTGAGATGATTCAACTTTGAAAAAAAAAGAAAAAGTTCCATCATAAAAAAAAATCATAATGAAAGAGATGATTATAAACCATTAGCTAATAAAAATTAACTAGACTTAGTCAAGTTTACTTTCTCTTCAAACCTATTTAATTGATCTTTTATTTATAAAATAACATATAAACATTAAAAATAAACTAGTTTATAAGAAAAACATTCCACTAATTAGCACAACCAAATCAATGTATTATTAAGAAATAACAATAGATGTAAGAAAAACCAAAAAAAAAAAATTATAAAAGATTATTTTAAGAAAGAAATTTAAGATTTATTTCGTTTCTATAGAGACAATATAAATTTGATTTGTTTCTTAACCTAATTATACAAATTGGAAATCATTCTATTTGTTGTCAAAGTTCTTTTAATTTTTTAAAATATAAGTAATTTGGTCTAAATTTAGAAATAAGCAATCCCTCATACAAGACGACATGATATATTTCTGTTCAAGGCAGAAGGAAAATACCAAAAAGGCAATAAATCATATTACGGTCTGTTCAATACGAAACTACATAATACATATTACAATAAATTAAGGAGAAAGGCCGTAAAACATATTATGGTCTCTTCAATACAGAAGTCCAAATGAATACATTTGTGATTTGGTCATTCGTGGATTACTTTAATATCTACGAAGCGCCCATTACGAACCTTATATTCCCGTATTTGATGACATTTCCATATCATCATCTCAAATACGTTCTGCAATGATTTTTTTCCTCATACGACGACGGCTGAACGATAAAATACCGCATAAACCATAAGATAATATAAGCCGTATAAGCTTCGGGATACTTTTCCCTATAAAGACGACTATAAAACAATAAAATATCTCATATGCCATAATTATATAAGCTAGATCCAATAATTTCTATTCTGTAGTTTAGATTTCCTTCAATTTTTTCTTCGTCGCGATTTACAATTTTATTATTCCATAATTTAAAATTTACTTGCAATTTAAACTTTGTGACGACTTTGGATTATATTTCATAGACCTAAAGAACACGATGTGGAAAATATGGTGTAGAATAACGTAAAAAACTCCAGCTATTCCAGCTGTTTCCAATTAAAAGAGACAAATTATCGTTTTAATTTGAGGCCTTTAAAATCCCATCTCCTCGAAAGACTCTGCATTATTGTTTCCAAGGCTTTTATTTGTTCTTCGCTTTTGCCCTTCCTTTTGGTCTTCTCGTGAGTATTTATTCATTGCAGTAGCGTTAATGGCGGAAGCAAGGGCAATAATGGGTTTCGTGGTTGTGGGGTTTCTTCTGATTGGAGCTGCTGACGTGGCTGCGCAATCAAGTGACTGTACAACGGAGATCAGTACCTTGCTTCCGTGTCTTAGTTTCGTTGGAGGCAGCGATAAGGTGCCCAGTCCAGCGTGTTGCACGGCGTTCGGTAAGGCTGTGAGTACCAATGCCAGCTGTCTGTGCCTTGTCCTAAGTGGCAATAGTGGGTTTCAGATCAACCAGACCAAGGCTTTAGGCCTTCCCGCGGCTTGCAACGTCACCACTCCACCTCTCAGTAGCTGCAACAAAGGTAATTCGAAGAAATTTAAGGGATTAGGCTTTCTGGATTGATGTTTCATTAATTTGTTCCCGGAATACCGGAAATTGTCTTGTGTTTTTAGGTGGGTGAGATTGGGTTTTCTGATTTGTCGTCAGAATTAGGTTTTGAAAAGCAGAGAGGTAGATGTAGAGAGTCAAGGGGTTAAGGGAGAAAATGAAAAAAGATATCTAAATTGGGGAGGATGCGGAAAATTTATGATCGTGTGATTGTAATTAATATGCTGTGTGTCAAAATATTTTAGAATTTAGGATAAATAATTTATTTCAAGATCTAATAAATCATAAAAGATAAATTGGTTCTTAATATCCATCTGAAAGAAAAAAAATAAGGGTTATTTTTTATGGGATGGTTAGATTTACGAATTGTTGTTGTAAAATGAAGTTCAAATGTAAGATAGATAATATCATTAAAAAACGAAAGATTTTGAATGACTTGAGAAATGGAGATGTGGAGTTAAATATAATATCTTATTTATGATAAAATATTTAAAATAGTACAGATCTTTACATTTCAAGACAACCAATTAGAAAAAAGTTAAAATAGTATTGAGAGTTTCTGTCAAATGTCAATTTTGATTTTTGTTGGAGGGAAAAAGAAAATGAGAATTAGTGAAAGGCAGAAGTTTGTTAAAGGGAAAAGAGAAAATAAGTTTCTCACTATTTAATGAAGTTGGGTGATTGTCACTATATATGATTTTGATTTGATTCCCTGGGAGCTAGTAGTCACATCCAATTAAAACTTACCTAATCTTTATAAAATATGGTCCTTATCCAGTCAACATTAGTCTTCACAAATAAGAACTGGCATGGGAGATGCTGTAATTTATTTTTCTATGATCTACAATAATCCAACAATTTTCTTTAGCAATATTTTTGTTGTTGTTTTAGACCATAAAATATTTGGATCATGAAGAATTGATGCTGAAAATTCTATGAAAATCCATTGTGTTTTTAGAAGTTTGAAAATTGAACAATGATGAGAAATAGAAAATAGTTTCTCAAATTCAGCAATATTTTTATAGAATTTTGATTGTTCCTTATAACAGAAGTACCCATATAAAAACTATTGCCAAATTTTAATCTAGACTACAATGAAATAAAAATAACAAAACTATAAAACAAAAATAACATAATGGAGTAATAGAAACAAGTAGATGAAAATGTTAAGAATAGTAAGAGTAAAAAGATCATGGTGGATTAATACGAACAAGTAGATGAAAATGTTAAAAAAAAATTAAATATTGTGAAGAGATATAGAAAATGATTGCGCAGAGTTGATCTAATAAATGGAAAATTTGTTAAATTTCTTTATTTTTTCTATTGTTTTCACCAGCTACAGCTCCTGCCCCATCTGTGGTAGCGTCAAGTCCTGTTTCGAATCCCGGCTACGTTCCACCGGGTAAGAAATCTGCAACTTTCCTCTGTATCGACTTCCAGAATGCGTTATAATTACTGAGCATGTTACTTAAACCATTTTTGAGGGGTTTTGTTTTGTTTTCCAGCTTCTGCCGGAGCCAACACTAATGCAGGCGCAACTTTTGTACCGTCAATGGTAGGGATCGCTTCTATTGCCGCACTGATTTTAGTCAAGACTCTCAGCTGAGGGAAAACGTGGCAATGGTTTAATCCATTTTCATTTGCGGATGTATATGGTCGGGTTATTATCACGGAATTGTTCTTATCGCAATGAGAATTTATTAAGCATAGCTTTCCCTTTCATTATTAAACATAGCTTTCCCTTTCATTTTTTTTATATGTCGTATTTCCCATCTTGATTTTTTCTTTAAGACCCTTCAGAGGAGGACAAAAGCAAAGGTTAAAAGAAAAGACAAAGGGTACAATTATTATAAAGAAATATGAAGATAAGGTATTACTATTGAGAAATATGAAGGTAACATACAAGTATTATGAAGAAATATGAAATCATTTTTTAAAGTTAGTCATAAATTGATTTGGATTAGTGAATATCAATGGCTACTGATATTTTTGATAAGTGTTAAGAGCATTTCAAGAAGATTTTTAGTTGATATCTTAACAATTAAAATTCTTTGTACAAATGTACGTTTTAGATCTTTTGTCAATCTTCATTATAGGATTAATTTTAGGTGTTTGGATTGAAAATTGTCATTTATAAATGTGTAATGTTCTTCTAAATTTTTATGGACTTCATGCACGATACTACTCTATTGTTCCCCTTGTGAGTCTCTATTTGTTATGCTCTTCCTAATATTTTGAGAGTTAAAAATATTTAAAAATACTATGTAAAGGTTTTTCATTTTGTAGCAAGGATGTCAAATCTTTTATCCTTGACCATAACTAAAGATATTCAAAAGATAATAAGAAAGGACCATAACATGATAGGTATGGTCTTATTGTGATTCTAATACAAAAAAATACAAATATTGTATAATTAACAACTTTTTTAATGGTTTAAGATGAGAGTGTTCTTTGATGTGTGAGAAGACTACAAAATTTCAATTAAATGCTTCAAAAGTCAACACAAAACATCAAATGCAAAATGTGTTTAGCTAGCTGGTTGGAAAAACTAGAGGAGCTACATTTTATTAAGTAAAAAGAAGGTTTTAAAGGGGCCATGAAACCCTTTACATCAAAAGAAAGAAAGTTATTCCATTTAAGTTCCACATAGAAAAAACCAAAATAACAAACATGGTAGTTGACAAGCACATACACAAAGCTAGTGAATGAATAACCATCAATGGGACAATAGATAGAAAATAAAGGAGCAATAGAATACCCAACCATCAAAAGAGATATGTTTAATATTCTTGAGAAGCTTTTTTGCTTCCATCTTGAGGAGATCCATACTATATGCAACTTTCTGGAATATCCTCAATACCCTTGTTGGCATCATTTATCATTTTCCTAGTGCTTCCACAAGTTCTCTTTCTTAGTCCAATGGGAAGATCATTAGAACTGGTATCCTCCTCATCCACAATCTAGACAATAGTTTTTTCCTAGTTGGTATTCTCAAGCTTGGCAATGATGATCCTGAGGCACTCTATAGAGGCTTTAGGAGTTTTGTAACTTTGGTCACTAATTTTCTTGAGAGTGTCTTCAACTCCAAAAATCTTGTTATAAGAACTAGAAATACTACTTTCCACCTTCTTTAACTTGAAAGTATAGGCTTTAGTATCATTGAAAACCTTAGTGAGATAGATCTGTTAGATCTTCAGAAGAGGAATTATCTTTGCCAAGACCAATAGTTTCCAAACAATCCAACTTAGTATGAAAGGACCTTTGGCTAATTTTTATCTATTTCACCTTATGAAAAATCCACTTCACTACCCCATAGAAGTCCAAATCCCCATGTTTAGAAGTTTAAAGGACTGTAATGCCCTGCTCAGGAACCTAAAAGAAATAAACTTAATATGTTACAAAGTTTATTGAAATATATATTTTTAAAAAAGTTTAAACAACATAAAAGTAACAATAATGAGGAAGCAATATATACATACATATCAAGAGCACATAATCAATTACAAATATAGTTTCAATTCCTCAAGTATTCCCTCACAATGAGTCAAATTTAATAAAGTTTTATTAATAAATTTAAGTCTCAATTACAATGTACACAATCATAAAATGAATAAACACATACATAGTCATATAAGAAAATGCATAAGTACAACTAATAATATGAAAGCACATATAATGAATAAAATCCACCGCACATGTCACAAGGTACATGAAAATAGATACAAGTACATCCATATACAATACAATATCCTATAAGATCTCAAAATGATACATAGATACATCAAATGAATAGAAGTCTTCAAGATAAGAGGAATAATTATAATGGTGCCACTTTATCAAGGAGTATCCAACATCTATCAATCTAAGGGGGACCCAAATGGTAAGAATACACTACCTCTTGACTACATGGTCACTTAATAAGGATCCCACTCGCACCGTGTAGGAGAGATAATGTACAATCCACACAAAGATGATCAAATCATAAAATAATCCTAAACAAGGAATCTTGATAGCCAAATCTACCTCAAGGGTAATACAAACTACTTAAGAAGACGAGATAATCAAAATAAAAAGGACATTCATTCCAATACTAACATCTCTTTTCAAGTCAACATACAAATACCAAGACCAAAAATATACAACCACATTGAAGTCAATGTCAAGTGTCACAAACTCAATGATCAACTAATAACAATTGTTATCAATAAAAGTAAACTACCAATGAAATGTCCCTTTTCTGATTTTGTATGATATTCCCAACCTCTAATCAGATTTTCAAGATCAAACAACTAATATCACAAAGATCCACCAAATTTTTCAAGAAACCCCAAATCGGGTATGCCAGAAATTGTGCCAAAAGCTTCACAGCTTCACAAATTATTAATAAATCTGAAAGTGGAGATTTTTACAGAAATTTCAGCAGCATAACAGCCTACAAAATGAAATTTCCAGATCCGTATAGCCTTTACACAACAGTTCTCAAATGTAGGATGAAAACTATGCTCATCGGGCTCCCGAAATTAACACAAAAATGCCCGAAAACACCACAAAAACACTAATAATCTATCTCAAAAGTTTAATCATGTCCCAATACATATATTCAGCTCTATTTTAATACCTTAAAGTCTGAAATACAGCAGCAACCCAAACTGATATGAAATACTCAACTGAAAACACCAAACTCATACAAAAAACACACCCAAAAACCCACAAATCTGCACTGTTCAGCACAAAGGAAAACTTTGTATGAGCATGCACATGGAATGGCTTCAAACTCCTATCCTTAGCCTTCCTGGAAACCTACAAACTCCCGTTCTTGGGTCTCCCTGGAAACCTGTAAACTCCCGTTCTTGGGTCTCCTTCTCCACAGGTTTGGCAGCCTCTAAAGAATAACAAAGAAAATGAGCAAAATCAAGTTCTGGAATTTGCCCAAAATGCCTCCAAACCCCTTAAAAGAGGCCATAACCATAACTCATGTCCAAGAGAGGTTAATGAAACATATTTTAATAATAATTTCATTTATTAGTCCAACGGTTTCCAAAGATTAACCCCCTTTTTCCGAAACTTCACTTTCTTGGGCCTGCCTGCCTTAGCAAAGATTATTATTTTTTTATTATTTGAAAAGGGGACATGACAAGTCCTCCCCTCCCAAACATTTCTTGTCCTCAAGCAATGGCTAAACAATAAACCAAACAATCCACCTGGATCCCAAATGTAGTCATGAACTATACTACTACCAATTAACATAGGCTCCTGCAATATCGTCTGCAATATGACCAAGAGGAATCCATAATCAAACTGACAATTATAGCTCAACCAAACTCCAAAATCACCACCACCATAGTCAAAAACCCATGAGACACAAACTCTTAGAACATCAAAACCTAAGTAAAGTGGACAAATCAAACTACCAACATAGTAAATACCATCAACGCATCCCACTGGCCTATACAGAATGTACAATCCAACTCTGCAATAATGGTGAATGCTCTTGAATGAAACTGTACCAAGTATGGAGAATCCACACATTGTACAACTCCTGCAGTCAACATAACTCTGCAAATCACCGGCCACTATCTCATAACCATAACTCCCATGCACTGCTGATGGTGAAAATAAATTACAAGATAAAGAGTAAGAAATGGAATCCAAACCAAATTTACCTGCCATCAACTCCTCAAAACAAGGATCAAATGCTAACTGATGTACATACCCTGCAATATAATGTTGATTAAAAAAACCAACCTCAGTCAATAGCTCACCATGAACAAGTGATACAACCCACTATGATTGATCACTAGCTAAGTCAAGAGATGTCATAGCCAAAGGAGTAGAATCAATAACAACACCCACTGAAGCATCACTCCCAAACTCCTGCTCTGAGTCACATATTATCAAGCTGTCAACTGCAAAACCTATCACCATGTCATGCCCATCACAACTCTCATCTTGAGGCATCAAATTGTCCCATAACTGATGATAAGAACTAGGAACCAAAGTACATCTCTGTATCATTATCTCATCAACATGGTCATCAAAGGTAAATTGATGAGCATACCTCACAGTGTAATGCCGATAGAATGCGCCAATCTCAGTTAGTGGCTCAGACTGTAATCCAGATGAAACTAACTGCAATAGATCATTAACCATGTTGGAACTGACTACTACCTCTGAAGATATCACCAAGGGAGTAGTATTACTAGCAGGAACCATGCCAACTGTCGACTCACCAACATCAAACATGATCTTTGATACATCTCTAGTCTCTATGCCATCAATACTAGAGGCCACCACCATGTCAGGCATACAACAATTTGCTACAACACCCAACTCAACTGAACCTGACTCTAGTGGGAATGAACCTGATATGCCAATGTTAGTATCAAGAATGGATGCATCCCCATCTCCACTGTCTCTAACAATCTCGGCCATGGACATCCTCGGATCACCAAACACCACATCTTGTGACTGTATAGAATTAGGTAAAGACTGTAGTCACTCTAACTCCATGGTCACCTTAGCCAAATGAAATTGTGACTCCTTGAAAGCCAACTGTGTACTCTCAAGAATCTCAGAAGTCACTCAAGCTGCTCAGTAAGCTCACTCACCTCATCTTCCTTGGCCAACAATGCATCATATGCTGTACTGCCCCACTCCATAAGATAATCTCTATCGGCTACCAACTGCATATAATTCTATCTCAAAATCCGAATAGCCTCCCATAAAGAGTGGATCTCTGTCAAGGAAAGATAACTTCCTTCCTGCTCATCACTAGTAGGAGAACCCCATCCATAAACTGCTAACAACTGACGAGCAGCATCAAAATTTTGGCAAGTGATAGCAATGTCTCGGTCACTAACTCTCAACTGATTAGACACATGATGGCACTGGCTTGACTGTCTCCTATAAACCTCCTCTGATGCACTGTCTAAAGGAGTATAATCAAAGTCACTAGTCTCTAGAGTATTACAATCCATATCCTGTGAATCAAATCTAAAGCTCATATCAACATACGAAGTATCAAAAACATTAGCACTAATGTCCAACTCCTCTGTACCCAAGGAAACTAAGTTTTCAAAACTACCCACTACATCCTCCTAGATGTCATCAATGCCAATATGATCCTGGGACTCATATGTACACACTGCCAAATATGAAAGATCATCAACACATTCTAGCAAGTATGGTCGACTGGATATATGAACAAAGCCCAACATTGGTGTATAAAAACTAATACCAACATCAGACAAGATACTGGCACAAGAAAAGACAACACCATGTAATCTTCTAATCAAATCCATGATAGCACCCAAACAAACATTGCTACCAAAAAGTGTTAAATATCTCCAGTCAACTGAATCCCAAATGCCAATATAATAATCTCGAGTCCATATCTGTAAACTAGAATCAATTGGTAACTCAAGCAAACTCCTTACCTAAGTAATATGGCCAATACCAACTAACTCAACATACCTGTCATGATGAGATAATGAAGTCACAATACTATCTTTGTTCACCTTCAGCTAGCTGGACAAATCATGTTAAGTACTACCAGCCTTAACCTCATGTGGTGAAGCATCTAACTGTGCCTGGTACTCTTTCTCAGCAAAATCATGAATGCTCAATGTCTGCTCATCTCTACCAGGTATCTCACCATCTTGCACAACAACATCCTCATAATCATCATCTGAACCCACTACACTGTAGTCACTCCCTGTTATAACTATACCATCCTGAATACCTGTGGCATCACCCTTTGACGACCTGTAAAAAATTGTCTCAATTTGAGTATCAAGTTGACCAGTACTATCAATCTGTGTAATATCCTTTCCCACCACCTCCTGTGGTAGAGTAGAATCTGAGACCTCTACCTGGCTATTAGCTAGTTTCTCAAACTCCTCATGCAAGTTCTTGGGAATTGTGTCATCTATCTTGTGAGAAAATCTGCCAAATAGAAATCTAGTCAACTTATCTACCTTAGCTGGGTCAAACAACATATCATTCATTAAATGGTGGTGCTCAATCAATTGTTCAGACATGTCATAGCTTATTTTCATAAGTTTATCTCGAATGTCTAAATAACCATCCTTTCTACTGTTTTGACTCTGGATATCAATTGTCCAAGATCGTGTCCTCTGAGACTCTGTACTATACCTGTCCATTTTGGATAAAGTAGAGTGTAACCCCAATAGGATATAACTTCTTCAAACACCAAGAACTAACATGCAAATGATTTGAAGTAGCATGCAACCATAGATTTGACATGCAACTGATTAGAAGCAACATGCAACCACCAAATTCACCAAGAACTAACATGCAAACGATTAGAAGTAGCATGTAACCATAAATTTTGACATGCAGCTTATTAGAAGCAACATGCAATCATAAATTATGACATGCAAGATCTAGGTAGTTGTCAAAACTGACATGCAAGATCTGGGTAGTTGTCAAAACTGACATGCAAACTTCTACAACCACCAAATTAACTAAGAACTAACATGAAAATGATTAGAAGTAGCATGCAACCATAAATTTTGACATGCAAATGATTAGAAGAAACATGCAATCATAAATTATGACATGCAAGATCTGGGTAGTTGTCAAAACTGACATGCAAGATCCGGGTAGTTGTCAAAACTGACATGCAAGCTTCTACAAACCCTCAGGCTGGCAAGATCATGGCTCTGATACCACTGAAATGTCCCTTTTCTGATTTTGTATGATATTCCCAACCTCTAATCAGATTTTCAAGATCAAACAACTAATATCACAAAGATCCACCAAATTTCTCAAGAAACCCCAAATCGGGTATGCCAGAAATTGTGCCAAAAGCTTCACAACTTCACAAATTATTAATAAATCTGAAAGTGAAAATTTTTACAGAAATTTAAGCAGAATAACAGCCTACAAAATGGCATTTTCAGATCCATATAGCCTTTACACAACAGTTCTCAAATGTAGGACAAAAGCTATGCTCATCGGGCTCCCGAAATTAACACAAAAATGCCCGAAAACACCACAAAAACACTAATAATCTATCTCAGAAGTTTAATCACATCCCAATACATATATTAAGCTCTATTTTAATACCTTAAAGTCTGAAATACAGCAGCAACCCAAACTGATATGAAATACTCAACTGAAAACACCAAACTTATACAAAAAACACACCAAAAAACCCACAAATTTGCACTGTTCAGCACAAAGGCAAACTCTGTATGAGCATGCACATGGAATGGCTTCAAACTCCCATCCTTAGCCTTCCTGAAAACTTGCAAACTCGCATTCTTGAATCTCCCTGGAAACCTGTAAACTTTCGTTCTTGGGTCTCCTTCTCCACAGGTTTGGCAACCTCTGAAGAATAACAAAGAAAATGAGCAAAATCAAGTTCTGGAATCTGCCCAAAATGCCTCCAAACCCCTTAAAAGAGGTCATAAGCGTAACTCATGTCCAAGAGAGGTTAATGAAACATATTTTAATAATAATTTCATTTATTAGTCCAACGGTTTCCAAAGATTAACCCCCTTTTTTCGAAACTTCACTTTCTTGGGCCTGCCTGCCTTAGCAAAGATTATTATTTTTTTATTATTTGAAAAGGGGACATGACAACCAATCACTATCTCCAACAATAAAGACACCACCAATGAATAGCTGATCATTTGTTGATAAAAGTCAATTGTCAACAATAAATTACATCCAATCAATGAGTCACAACTTACAATAAATACACTATCAAAACTAATTTCCAACAAGTATATCACTAGAAGACGATATAAAAAAACTATGAAGGAGACTTGGGCTACATACTATGGAGTGTCATTACATGAGCCCACTCTAAGGTTACCCTAGCAGTCTCTTAGGATGCCAACCCCCTAGTGACACTATGCGAAACTAGAATACCTTCTCATGATGACAAGGAAACTAGTCATACCTGTCAAGATATACTCTCCATCTCATCCTTAGTCTTTACAAGCACTCAAAGGAAAAACAGGGAAAAATCTCTAACTTATCTTTTTAATGCATCTCAAAGAAAAGGCCTAGGTAAGATATTTTAATTGCTATGGTATTACTTGTTACACAACTTACAATGAGTTACCCTGGCAGCCACTTTGGACCCCAGCCCCCATTGCGAGCCACTCCCATAGACATGCACCTAGACTACTTTCGAAAAAATCACAAGCCACAACAATGTCTCATACCACAAGAGTAATATTAATCAAAGTTGGTTCCTTAATGGGAAAACCAAAAAATAACATTGGTTCTCAAAATTCCAAGTTCTCATAAATGCTCAATAGCATAAAGCTCATAAAACATAAATCACAATTCAAATCATAAAGTTCATCATGACATCCAGTCAAATAATCATAAAAGAAATCTCAAAAATGTCTCTAGTTCACATCCTAACTTGGCCAATTAAACAACTCACAAAGAAAATTTATCAAAAAAAAAAAACATCAGAAGAGTATAGATATAATATTAGAAAACACATAGTTTTTTGCCACATGATTTAATTCCACTAATTTCTCTTATTTAGTTTAGGTCATAAGAATGTGTTTAGAAATAAGGTAAGAATATACATGTTAATTGTTATGCTAATATACTTGTTTAAAACAATAAATATTTAAATATTCAATCTTTTTGTACATATAAAATATCATGCATATCAATAACATATATATATATATAAACATATATATATATATATATATATATATATATAATTTCTAAAATATTAATTTGACTTCTACTTAAGTCTAATATTAACATTTACTTTCCCTTTAATTCATTTAGAGATAAAATTATTAATTTAATTTAATTATTCCATAATTCTCTTAAAATACAATAAAATAAAAATATTTATTTATTAACTTCCCTCATTCATTAATAATTATAAAATCATTTATATGCAACTAGAGTTTAATTAGACTTAAATAATCACTAATACTAAAATTCACTTTATAACCAAATGGATAATATGTATTTAATTTTAGAAATTAATAAATTATGATCATTTAAAAAAAAAAAAAAAAATCTAGAAATTAAATGATATGAAATAAAATTATGCATGCAATTAGTATTTTCGCATGATTTGATCTCTCAAATCATGCAACTATTATATACTTAGTTTTTTTTTTTCTTTCTATTTTTAGTATTTTTTTTCCCATGCATGTAAGAATACTATACTTAGTTTCTATTTTTAGCATATTTTCTTCCATATGCATGTAATCATACTATACTTAGCTTTCTATTTTTAGCATAATTGTTTTCACATGCATGTAACCTTGCTATACTTAGATTTCTATTTTTAGCATATTTATTTTCACATGCATGTATATGGTTAATTACAATGTGCTTTCCTCTCAATTAATATTTTTTTTTCCAAATAAATATTACAATTAAATTATTTTAGATGTAAGAATAATATTCATCTATATTTAGAAAGTTCTTGATAATCACATATTTTAACAACAAATTTAAAGTTGAAACCCTAAGTGATCAATTTATTATTTTCTTCCAATTTTCAATAATCAATTTTTCATGATATTAGAAAGGGGTTTATAAGAATATAGTCATAATAATTTTCTATAATTTTCCATGGTCAAGTTTTCTTGATTAATAAGTTATCCTTTTTCAAAATCTACAGCATAATTCTTTATGCTCTAATTGCAAAATTAGCTCTTGATCTCTGATAAAGAGTTCACCACTAAATTGGGGCTTTGATTGTGCAATCACGAGAGGGAACTCATTGATCAATTATTGTTTATTACTTTATTACATTTTACCTTTTCATGTAATTTTTTTAAAAATATTTAATTACAAAATATCTTAATTTAAATAATTAGCTCTCTCTTTAATTAATTTTCACAGTGTTTCTAATAATATATTTATTAATTTAATTAATAACATTACTTAGAGTTTATTATTAAAATAAAATTCTTAAATAATTATCATTAAATTAAATAAATATAACTATGCCACAATTAGAACTATAACTATATCTTTAAATTTTATTCTCCTATATTTAATTATTCTCCAGTTTATTAATTAGTTCAAGTACAAATTAAAGCATAGTTTATTACTTTAATTAATAGTAACAATCAAAGCTCATTGTTTAAATGAAACTCTAATTTAATTATTATTAAATAAATAATTATAATAAAAAAATATTAAATCTTTAATATTTGAATATTTTAATTCTCTTTTTGTGCAACTTCTTAAATTAGACCTTTTAATTAAATCTTTTAAACTTCTTAAATTAGACTTTTAATTAAATCTTTTAAATTGAAGTACATATTTAATTAATTAGTAATTAATTAATAATTGATTAAATATCATCACATTATAATTTCTATTTAACCAATTTTCTAAATTTAGACTTCTAGATTAAGACTTCTAAATCAAGACTTTTAAATTAAATCACATATGTAAGTAGTTTTTTAATCAATTAACTATTCTCATAATTTAATATTTTCTTTTATAACTTATAATATTTAATTATATGATTAACTAAAATATTATAATTTAATCATTTACCAAATAAATTAGACATAGTAAAATTCACATAAAAGCAACATTACCAAAATAGACCAAAGCTCAAAATCAAACAACATAGAAAAAGATAAACTCACGGGTTTTAAAAAGTTTGGAAAGCCAATTACGAGTCCTCTTTGCAAGAAAAGTATTTAGGCTATGCTTGGGATTGGACCTGGACATTATCTCCCCATTCTTATCATTGAGTTATTGTGATAGAGCACACTCATCTTGGCAATTCAAGGAAGTCAATACCTAGTACCTGCAATCCTACATAAAATCTAAGCATGTACATGTGCATATATATATATATATATATATATATATATATATATATATATATATATATATATATATATATATATATATATATATATATATATATATATATATATATATATATATATATATATATATATATATATATAAGCTAAATAGGTAATGGCAGAGAGTGGTACACCATGTAGATTTCGACTAGCAGGTGACTATGACTCCCTCCCTTAACCACATAAAACATGACAAAAAGAAAGATAAAATAGACACACACACCATACACATGTAAGTATGGGGTATATACCACAATAATTATAAGTCAAACATCAAATTCTTAGATAAAATAATGCATCGTTACAAATATGAAGTAATCATCATTAAACCATCATTAATACACTAGTAACCATAATTATTAAATAACACATGAAATAAAGTCAGCTACGTAATCATCATTGATATATCTCTAGTATAAATTATGAAATAATATCTTTGAAACTAACACATCCATGAAATAGGCATAAAAGAGTTTGGTAAATATAATGGAAAAGAAAACTATAGGCGGACACTTTAGGACAATGGTTTTGGGCTCTTGGTTGTGGTTGTCTAGTTTAGAGAAGGTAGCATCCCCCTTTATGGTGTGTGTATCAACATAAGGATTGACATCACAATTGTGATATAGAGAACCACTCCCACCACATTCTTTAACATAATATCCT
The DNA here is from genome assembly GCA_028749045.1 of Cupressus sempervirens. Lineage (NCBI taxonomy): Eukaryota > Viridiplantae > Streptophyta > Pinopsida > Cupressales > Cupressaceae > Cupressus > Cupressus sempervirens. The sequence continues at coordinate 141,241,406 of CM053789.1, read as the reverse complement.
CTCACATCAAGATTTCAATTTAAGTAAATGTTAACTCTAAGTTCTGATCTAAAAAAATATATTCTTACTATTAAAAGTAAAAGGGCTACTAATCAAAACAACCTAATGAAATATATTAGCTCACAATCTTGAATACTAGAAAGAAACTACTGATTTGAGATCTCTGCACACCATGTGTACATCTTGTAGGAATATAGTACATATCTTTCAATTAGAAAGTGCAAGAAGAAAATAACAATCTAAATAGGGAAAGAAATATGGTAGAAGAAATTAATAAAACATAAATTTAAAATATAAAAAACTATTATAAGTATAGAAGAAAGGAAAGAAACTTCATCAGTGGGTAGAAGATTCCTTTATTTGTTAAGTCTACTTCTCTTTCAAAACCTACACATAAAACACTGAAAAAAGGTGTTGGATTGTTTGTTTTAGGGCCTAACAAATTCAAACTCTTGTTTTGGTGTTTTTACCTCCAACAATAGCTAAGATGCAATAGATGTGATAATAGATAGATTATTCATGATAAAAGGATAATAATGAGATAGAAAATAATATGAGTTAAATATTGTAAATCATTTAAAATAAGTGAGAGAATTACTAACCTTGGAAGCCAAAATATGAAAGTGATAATGACCTTGTGCTTTGAAAAGAAGTTTTTTTGAGTTGTACGAGAATAAGAGTAGGAAGATAATTATTGAAAATGGACAATGAGAGCTCAAGATGTTGAATAAAATGTTTACAAATTGTATGAGGACTATTCAAATGAATAAGAGAGGTAAAAGGAGGAAGAAGATGGAGTTCAAACATGGAGGGAAGATTCCTCACGGTAATGGACTAGCTATAGAGGAACTACACTAATAGAAATAAAATGTTTAATATTTTAATGACCACCTTTACTCTACAAAATCATACAATAGATATTTACTATTTTGAGGTGTGTACAACATGCATGTATATGAAACCAAAGAGGATGGATGGTCAAGAATATAGATAAGGGAAGTTGTTAGGATTAAACCATGGATAGAAATAACAATTACATGCAAATATAACCAATATCAAAAAATAATAGATCACATAGAAAAGAACACATGACACCAAGATTTAACATGGTTCACCCAAATCCTGGGCTACGTCCACCAATTAGCAAGTCCAATATTTTTATGATCCAGTGATTACAACCTGATTGTAATCCGTAATCCCTAACAATCTCCCACTTAGGGACTGATTAGGCTCCACACTACAAAAAAATCTCTCACTTGGAGACTAATCCTATAGCTATGTTGCTACTCCATGAGGCTCCCACTAGATCAAACCAACATAGACTCTACTATTTTTTTATCCATGTTCAGTCTAGAAGACCAACTAAAGTTGAAGAGAGGTTCAACTTCTCCCTTCTTACTACCTTTGTAAAGATATCTATTGGGTTGTCATCTATATGTATCTTGTCTAGCTTCAATTGTCCATCCTCCAAAACTGATCCAATGAAATGGTACCACAACTATATGTGTTTGGTCTTTGAATGCAGAGCTGAATTCTTCGCAAGATGAATGTCACTCTAACTATCTGTAAAAAAATAATTATCCTCCTGAGGGTGTCCCAATTCTTCCAAGAAGAACTAAAGCCATATCATCTCCTTGGCTACCTTTTTAGTAGCTACATACTCTACCTTTGTAGTGGATAAAGCATTAACCATTTGTAACCTAGCAAACTAGCTCATGACTGCCTCACCAATAGTAAAGACATAACCTATTGTATTCCACCTAGTATTAATATCCCCTACCAAATCTAAGTCAACATAGCCCTGTAAAATAGTAGTAGAGCTCCCAAAGTGTAAACACTTATTGGATGTGCCTCTTAGATATCTTAGAATCCATTTAACTCCATTCTAATGCTCAATTCTTGGATGAGTCATATACCTGCTAACAACTCCCACTACATGTGCAATATTTGGTCTAGTACATACCATAACATACATCAAGCTTCCTATAGCTGAAGCATAGGATACCTTGGATGTCTTATCCTCCTCTTCTTATGTCTTGGGACACATCTCCTTAGTCAACTTCAAATGACTAGGTAAAGGTGTGCTGACAGCTTTAGCATTCTCCATAGAGAAATGTTGCAACACTTTCTCAACATAATTAGCTTGAGATAGCATCAATTGTCTGTTCTTGCTATCTCTGAAAATCTTCATACCAAGGATTTGTTTTGTTGCTCCCAAATTCTTCATAGCAAATGCATGTGCTAACTGGTGTTTTAGCCCCTTAACATGATCCATGTTAGACCCAACTATGACCATATCATCAATATATAAACATAAAATAATGTAATTTTCATCATCCAACCTCCTAAAATAAATACAATGATCTAAATGACACCTATTGTATCCATGCTCATACATAAAACTGTCAAATTTTAAATACCATTGCCGAGGTGCTTGCTTCAAGCCATATAAACTTTTCTTAAATTTGCACACTAATTTGTTCTTATCTTTGACCTCAAAACCTTGTGGTTGAGCCATATATATCTCTTCATCCAAATCACCATGAAGGAAGGTTGTGTTAACATCAAGCTATTCTAAATGCAAATATTGAATGCCACAAGACTTAAAATAGTATGGATAGAAGTTATCTTAACAACAGGAAAAAATATCTCATCAAAATCAATGCCCTTTTTCTGTGCAAATTCTTTCACAACTAACCTAGCTTTAAATCTTTTCTTACTACCTTCCTCTTCTTTTAACCTGTAAACCCACTTATTTTGTAACACTCTTTTACCTACATGCAACTTGCATAAATCCCATGTCTTATTCTTTAGTAAAGAGTCCATTTCATCTTTCATTGTAGACTCCCACTGAATCTTAGTATCCACCTGCACAACTTCATCATAACATTCAGGTTCACTAGCATCACTAAGTAAAATCTAATACAAAGAGGGAGAAAATCTATCTGGAGGTCTAATTTTCCTTGTTGGAGGTCTAATTTTCCTTGTTGACCATCTAACATTCACTGGCATGTGTGGTATTTATTTTTTCAATTTTTGCACATCATGAGAAATGGATGGAACATCATCTTTTGGAGTATCATCCATCACTACATAATCATCCTCTTTCTTCTCATGTTGCTGCAACAGATCTTTGTACAATACTTTCTCATTGAATATGACATCCCCGCTTCTTACAATTTTATGATTTTTAAAATTCCAAAGACAATAACCAAATTCATTAATGCTATATCCAAAAAATACATTTTTCTTTTATTTAACTTCCTGCTTGGTTCTATTTTCAGAATCTATATGAGCAAAAGCTTCACAACTGAAGGTCTTGAAAAAAGAATAACTCACCTTCTTACCAATCCATGCTTCCTCTGGCATACCACAACCCAAAGGAGTAGATGAAACTCTATTAATGAAATATGCAATAGTATTGATAGTCTTTTCCCACATGTGTAAGGGAAACACAACATGCAACCTCATGCTCCTTGCATGCTCTGTTATAGTCCTGTTCATGTGTTCAACTACTCCATTTTCCTATGGAGTCTTTGGAACAATTTTCTATCTACAAATACCATTAGTGGAGCAACAATCTTCAATTTCATGACTACAATACTCACCACCATTATTAGATTTGAGACATTTTAATTTTTTACTAGTCTCAATTTCAACCAAGCATTTCCATTTCTTAAAACTTTGAAATATATCAGATTTTTGTCTAAGGAAATAAACCCATAATTTTTTAGTTGCATCATTAATTAATGTAACATAGTAATGAGAGCCACTAAGGGAAGATAACTAAGTTGGTCCCCATACATTTGTATGCACAAGCTCTAATTTTTTCTTTATTATTTTCCTTCACAGTCTTCACAAAAATCACTCTCTTTCATTTTTCCTACATGCAACTTTCACAAAAGTCCATATTAGCACATTTTAGACCTGGTAAATTTTTTTTTTGAATGAAGTACTTTTATACCTTTCTCACTCATGTTCCCAAGTCTATTGTGCCATAGCGTTGTATCAGAATCTACAAAAACTATTTTTTCTCCCTACTCAATTGATTCAATTGTTCCTAAACATTCATTTTTCTCTAAAACAATTAAAGTAGTAGGAATAATATGACCTGTAGAAAGATATAAGGTGCCTACTTTCATAACTTTTGGTAATACAAGGTAACCTTTTGAAACTTTTCAATTTTTATCATTAAAAGTAACTACACAACCCTCATCATTGAGTTGCCCTACTGAAATTAAATTCCTACTTAGTCTTGGAACATGTCTTACCTCATGTAGTAGCCAATGATTCCCATTCTACAACTTAATCTTAATTTTACCCTTTCCAATAATCTAATAAGGTTCATTATCCCCCAAATAAACAAGTCCAAAATCCCCTTGGACATAATCAATAAAATAACCTCTATGATGTGTAGCATGAAATGAAGCACCAGAATCTAAAATCCATGAATCATCAACACTTTTGCCTCCCTGTCTCCATCCAATTTATCTCCTTCATTTTTCTTTTGATTCCAACAATCTTTCTTTTTATGCCCTAGTTTCCCATGGTACTAGTAGTCATTTGACCCTCTCAATTGAGACCTCCTTCCCTTTGACTTTCCTCTTGATTTCCTATGATTTCTAGAATTACTTCCTCTCTCAGTCATTCTACCCTACTTTGTGCATTCAAAGCACTTCATGATGCAGATCTAGCTGAGGTTTTCCTACAAGTTTCCTCACTCAAAACATCACTAATCACATTATCATATTTTAGGGTACTAGATCTAGGAATAGAATTACTCATAGCCATTACCAGGCCATTCCAACTTTTAGGCAAAGAACATAAAATCAAGAGAGCCCTAATTTCTTCATCAAAATTGATGTGAATAGAAGATAACTAACTAGTAATAGTATTAAACTCATTTAAATGATCAAGAATAGATCCACCTTCTGTTATTTTTATATTAAATAAACGTTTCATGAGAAATACCTTGTTTGAAGCAGAGGGCTTTTCATATAGTTTCACTATGGTTTGCATGAATTCTTTTGTTGTCTTTTCTTTTGTAATATTAAATTCCATCGATGGTGCCAAGCATAATTGAATGCTTCCAAGTTCCTTTCTATCAAAAAGATCAAATTCATCATTTGACATAGATCCTTGATTCTTGGATTTTCCTTCTAATGGCTTCCATAAATCCTTCTGATAAAGATCGTCTTCCATTTACATCTTCCATAACTGAAAGTTTTTCCCATTAAACCTATCAACTCTTAGCTTACCCTTGTCTTCCATCGCTCCCACTCAACTATGAGACTTTCTTGTAGAGGATAATTGAAAAACAACCTCACTCTGATACCACTTGTTAGGATTAAACCACAAATAGAAATAAAAATTACATGCAAATATAACCAATATCAAAAAATAGTAGATCACATAGAAAATAAAACAAGACACCAAGATTTAATGTGGTTCACCCAAACCCTGGGCTATGTCCACCAAATAGTAAGTCCAATATTTTTACGATCCAATGATTGCAACTTGATTACAATCTATAATCCCTTACAACTCAATACCACTGCAAGAACCAATTTTCTCATCACCTTATGAAACAATCCCTAACCTTAAGTCCTTTTATACAAGTATTTTTACCCCCAAGCCCAAAAGAATTTAAGAAGTGTGCATAGTACTTTCCTGATCAGTTGCCACAAACTAACAGAACTGACAAGGAAAGTGATATGAAATGGAGGCTTATGTGAAGTTTCAGTTTTTAGCTAAAATGGAGCAATTATCTAATGAAGATTTATGGAAGGTATAATTCAAAACATTTGACTGGTATTAACAAGGAATTGGGAAGGAAAGTGGACAACTAACCTTGGGTGTGCTTTTTTAAAAAAAAATCTTTTGGATCCCACTAAACTTGATGCCCTTATGATTAGATACCATACTAATAGCAACAACATGTCTTCATCTTGCTGGTATTTTTTTCTATTCTATATATTTGTTAGAAATAAGAGTGATGGTAAGGACTACTCTTTTCTGGAGCTGGCCATTTTTTTTTTTAAAAGTTTAAAAATGGTATCGATTCTAGATAGGAGGGAGGTAAATTATGATTAATTCTTTAACCTTTTTGTACTCTGGGGTTAGCCCCACTTTCTATTGGTTTCTATCTAATACTTCAAAAACATTTGATTTGTATCAATAAGATATAAAAATTGAAATGAGAGAAAAAAATTGTATATTAGAATAAATATAATCTATAGATAGTTATCATGCCATCTAAAGTTCTAAGGACAAGTAATTATATTGAATCTAAACCCATTTTAGAATATATTAGTTTCCACATTATTTTAAATCCACATGCCACTTATTAGGCCTTTATTTATTTAAATTAATAGATCACAATTCATTTTTAAGAATTAATTCTTACTAGAATATTATAAAATATAACCATAGCTCTTCTTTGACTAGTCTCTAAGGAAAAATTCCTCTCTTGCACTTTCCTCTCCTCTCTAGATTTATTTTCTTTAAATTCACTCATATCCATATAAATAAAAACATCTCCTTTTGGAGGGGGATGAATACTATCTGTTCAACTCCCATGCCACATTTAATCATCAAAATACTTCCTCATATTATACATTATCTATGATACTAGTTGATGCAAAGATAAGGTTCAAATCAATAGAAATGATGCACATGCCACAAAAATGGTCTAGTATCTTCTATAGAACCCACACAAGAAATCATATTAGAAAATTTATCTTTTAAGGAAAATTTCTTAGTTATTGAAAACTTCAAAATGATATGAACTCATCATGGTTGGGTCCTAACCAAATGTCCATTACTACTCTTCACTAACACCAAGTTTTACCAAGTGAACTAGTTCCCTTACAAAGATACAAAACTCTAAAGATGCTTTAGGAGTCCTAAAAATTCACCCCACTCTTGAGACACCTTAAATAATATTAAAATTGTAGGTACATTCCAAGCATTGATCTCCAAAACATATAACCTCCAACTTCTTTGACATCACTCTCAAATAAAATAAGCCATGCCTCCTAGTAGCCCTTATGAATAACAAAAATAGAAACATCTTTTCATATAGACTAGATCCCCTCAAACAATTCATGGATTTATATAAATTTCTAAGTCCTAGATAACGTACCAAAAAAATGAGATGGATTCCTTTGCAACGTATCAATAAGAAATTGAGTAGTACTACTCACATAGGCCTATTAGGCCACTTTAATAAAGAATCCATAAGATTTCTTAAATCTAGGTCTGTAACTTGTAGACTAAAGGTTGAAGAAGGTCCCATATGCACTTAATCAATAATTTCCATGATTTAACAAGACCAATTTTCAATTATTTTATAAATCCCTCATTCATGTCTAGAATATATAAAGTTAGTATAGGATGCCATCCACAAATAAGCCACAAACACTATGCTCAATGATTTCAAGATTTAAAACCATAAAATACACTCTTTAATCTTTCATTTGGCCAATTAAGGGGAAATGTCATAAGTTATAAGTGTCATAGATCACTAATTTTTTATCCAATTCCTCATTAGTTAGGGTTTTTGTTGATGGTTTCTAATTTTACTCAAATAAATCATACCAAGATATGACTATATACATAATAAAACATTACATATAATTATAAGAGTTTCATTAGGTAATGAATAGACATGGGACATGTCTATTCTCCCACTCTCTTATTAATATAAGGAGATGTTGCTATTGGAAAACACATATTGAAGTAAAAGCAGTGTTATTACACTTGTAAAAATTCTTAGGAAATACAACATGGTATCAGAGCTAGGTTACTTAGCAGGTTTGTAAGAGTTCCAAAATTATAATAATGTACATGTGAACAAATATTGACTAAGTTGAATCTTTAGATTAATTAATTCAAAGTGTGATCTCATCTAAGTTTTGTGATTCAAGAAGTAGTCAATGGCTCACTCATCGTTCATTTGGTCATTTATTTATTGAGAGGCTCATCAAACCATTTAATGATTCTATTGCATCCCATGTTCAATAGTTTGATCCTTTGACAAATCAATCTTTTGTAGAGTCTGCATTATTGAGATTGACATATTAAGGTCTTGGGTGTTGCAAGAGTTAGTGCAAAAAAAAATTAAAAATCACTCCTTTGAAAGTCATATTGAAGAATAATGATACACTAACTTCACCTTCACAATTATCTCAATTTGGAATGATGAGTTAACTTCGTCTTCAACACCATTGGAAATAGTTTAGAATGCATGGTAATTATTTTTTTATTGATGCATGAGTTTTGGAGCTGATCTCTATGATCATGAATAATTATTTATATTGCATGCAATCAAAATTTAAACTCCTGTTACAAGAAGTTTATGTGGACATTCGCCACATTAATTCCCCAATTTTAGCATCTAATAAGACTATCTCAAATAGTGAACAAGTGCATAGTCATCGTATGTTTCATATAGTATAGTTTTCGTTCATTTTTAAGTTTCTATTAAATATACAATGATATAATATCTCTTTGTGTTGATTACTACTATTGTAATAAAGAGTTTTCTATTTTTTGCTCCTAAAATAGAGCATACTCCATTTCAAAACAAAGATCTTAGTTCTCTTTATTACTATGTGTCTAGTTCTGTTTCATTTTTAACATTCGGTATAAGAGATGAAGGTGTTTGGAAGACAACAACACGGAAAACAATTTGCATATCCCAGAGTTTGATGGAGTTGATTACCAATATTGGTCAATCAAGATGAAGAATTTTTTATTTGGGAAAGATTATTGGTAGATCGTTGAATCAAGATATGTAGAACCTATAGATTGGGATACTCTCCAATCTAATGATAGGAGATTGAAGAAAGAATGCGAGAAGAATAATGCAATGGTGTTGTTTTACATTCAGATGGCTCTTGAGAGAAGCTTTTTTCCTAGAATTGTTGATGCACCTGGACAACAAAAGAGACTTGGAAGACTCTAAAAGATGCTTACCATGTCAATGATTAGATCAAGGTTGTGAAACTACAAACCTTGAAAAGAAAATACAAGAACTTGAAGATGAAAGAAACAAAGAACATGAGAAATATTTGTGTGAGAGTTAACGATGTGATTCATAAAATGGCCACTTTGGGTGAACCTATGAGTCAAGAGCATGTGATAAAGAATGTATTAAGATCTCTAACCCCAAGATGGAATACTGTAGCAATTGTTATGAAAGAAAGAAAAAATTTACCTGCCATGGAGTATGATGAATTGGTTGGATCGCTTATATCACATGAGGACAGAATAAGGGACACTTCTACAAGCATTAACAAAAAATATTTCTCTTCCCAATTGCAAATTTCAAAGAATGATGGTGCTAGCAGCAACAACAACAAAGGCTCAGGAAGGGGTCAAAATCATAATTATTCAAGAGGAACTAGAGGATGAAGAGGTTCCCAATGAGGAAGAGGTAGAGGCTGATTTTATAAAAGGAACATCCAATGCTATCATTGCAATAAGTATGGACACTTTGAGAGTGTGTGTAGACTGAAATCAAGTAATAATAATGCAAATTATGCCCACCCAGATGAGGATCCTTCCTTACGAATTTTTTTTTTTGGTGTTATGGTAAAGGTGAGAGTAATGCGAATGATGTTTGGTATTTTGATTTTGGATGCTCTAACCATATGTCTAATAACAAGGAATTTTTTTCAAAGGTTGATGATGGTTATAGTTCCAATATTACTCTTGGTAATAACAATACAGTGGATGTTGTGGCCAAAGGAAACATGGATGTTTAGGCAAAGGAAGGTATTAGAAGTGCTTAGGATATTTATTATACTCCAAAATTGAAGCATAATTTATTGAGTGTTGGGCACCTATGTGAGAAGAACTACAGAGTGGTATTTGAGAATATAAAATGTACTATCTATGATAAGAATTAGGTAAATAGAGTTATTACAATAGTTCTTATGACAAAGAATATGATGTTTCCTTTGAAGTTTGGTGAAAATGACACTCACCTTGTCAATATGACATATGAGGATAAGAGTTGGTTGTGGCATCTCAGGTATGACCATTTGAATTTCAATAGTTTAAAGAGTCTAACATCAAATGTATTGGTTCTTGGAATGCCTAAGGTTGAAGAGAATTTTTTTTTTTTGAAGGATGTGAGAAAGGGAAGCATGCAAGGGAATCATTTCCAAAAGGAAATGCATGGAGGGCCCAATACCCACTTCAGCTTATTCATTCAAACATTTGTGGTCCTATGCCAACACAAAGTTTGGGTAAGTCATCATATTTCATTACTTTTATTGATGATTTCTCACAAATGTGTTGAGTTTATTTTTTGAAGATTGAGGATAAAGTCCTTGATACATTCAAGAGGTGTAAAGCTGATGTGGAGAAATAGAAAGGGAACAAAATCAGATGTTTGAGAAAAGATCATGGAAGAGAGTTTTTCTTTAAATATTTTAAGATTTTTTATGAGATGAATGGGATCAAGAGAAAACTCACAACAACATACACACCTCAAAAAAATGGAGTGGTTGAAAGGAAGAACCATACTATGGTATAAATGACAAGGAGCATGTTATAAACCAAGGGTTTGAATAATTTTTATTGGGTTGATCTAGTTGCTACAGTCGTATATATTCTCAATAGGAGTCCTACAAGTGCCTTGGACAAGATGAATTTATAAGAAGCATGGTATGAGAAAAGGCCTAATGTAAATAATTTTCAAGTTTTTGGTTGTTTGGCTTATGTTTGCATCCCTAATCAGAATATGAAAAAGCTATATGCTAAAAGTAAATCATGTATTTTTGTGTGTTATAGTGAGGAAAGAAAAGCTTACAAATCATTCAATCTTACTGATAATAAGATTTTTGATGAAAGGGATTTTATGTTCATAAAAAATCCATGTTGAAAAATTAAAATCAGTTTTGGATGATGAAACTATTGTTGATAATGATAATGAGCAGCCAATTAATGGATCTATTTCAAGATCACCAAGTCCACCAAGTAGCCCCTTACTAATTTCAAGAGAAATTCCATCCTAAGTACTCCAAGAAAGGTTATAATATTAAGTGATATCTATGAGAGGTGTGAAAATCAAGCACACAAAGAAGATCCAATAGGTGAGATGGTAAATTTTGCATTACTTGCTAAAGCTGATTTTGAGCCATCATGTTTTGAAGATGCATGTACTAATGAGGTTTGGAAGAAAGAAATGAATGAAATGATGGATTCTATTCATAGGAATGAGACATGGAAGCTTTTAGAGCTTCCACTTGAGAAGAAGAAGATTGACATGTAATGGATCTACAAGATCAAATATAATAGTGATGGGAGTGCTAAAAGATACAAGACAAGATTGGTTGTTAAAGGTTTCACTCAAAGGTATGGAATTGGTTATGAAGAAACTTTTGCACTAGTAGCAAGACAATAAACTATTAGGATGCTAATTTCTCTTATAGCTCAAAAGAAATGGAGTATTCATCACATGGATGTGAAAAATGTCTTCTTGAATAGGTACTTAGAAGAAGTGGTATATGTATGACAAACACAAGGTTTTGAGTTTCAAGGAAAAGAAGATCATGTCTACAAGTTGAAGACTTTGTGTGACCTCAAGAAGGCACCACATGCATGGCATGCAAGAATTGATTGATATTTCAGCAGAATGAATTCCAAAGAAGTAAGAGTGAACCTACCCTTTACTACAAACAAGAAGGTAATAATATTCTTATAGTGAGTTTTAATGTTGATGATCTGCTATATATGGGTAGTTGTGCTAAGAAGAAAGGTGAATTCAAGGTTGCTATGATGAATGAATTTGAGATGAAAGATCTAGGTCTCATGAATTGTTTTCTTGGCATTGAGCTTTATCACTTGGTAAAGATGAAATTTTTATTTGTCAAGAGAAGTATGCAAAGGATATGAGGAAGAAGTTTTATATGGCTGGTTGTAAACCTCTTTCCACTCTAGTTGGTGATGAAGTTTCATTTTGTAGAGATGATGGTACTAAAATTGTTGATGAGACATCATATAGAAATATTTTTGGGAGTGTGATAGTTTTAACTCATGCAGGGCCTAATATTGGTTATTCAGTTTCATTGGTTCAAGGTATATGGAAAATCCATCAGAGGAACATATCGATGCAACCAAGAGAATTTTGAGGTGTGTGAGAAGTATTGTATATTTTGGCATTCACTATTCCTATAATAAGTTTGAGCTTATTGGCTTTAGTGATTCAAATTGGGAGGTAGTTTGGATGACCAAAAATCTACATCTGGTAACAATTTTTCTTTGTGTTCTAGTTTAATCACATGGAGTTCAAAGAAGAAAAGCATGGTTTCTCTCTCTTCTATAGAAGTAGAATATGTTGTAGTCACTTTAGCTGACAGACAAGCATTATGGCTAAGAAATATTCTTGAAGAAATTGGAGAAATTCAGGTTCAACCTACTGCATTTTTTTGTGACAACATAAGTGTCATTAAATTGTCCAAGAATCCAATTTCTCACAATTTGATTAAGCACTTTGATTTGAAACAACATTTTATTAGAGACTTGGTGCAATAGAATGCAATTGAACTGAAGTATATTAACACAAAGGAGCAAATTGCCGATATCTTCACAAAGGCTGTTGAAAAAAATCAATTTTTGACACTACAAGATATGATTATTAGTCCTTTCATCATCAAGGGAGAGTGTGAAAATTATCTAAATTTTGAATGATGAGTTAACTTCACCTTCACTACTACTACAAATAATTTAGAATGCATGGTACTTAGTTTTTTATTGATGCATGAGTTTTGGAGTTGATCTCTACGATCATGAGTAATTATTTAGACTGCATGTAACAAAAAAATTAAGCTTCTATTATAAGTAGTTTAAGTGGACATTCTCCACCACGATTTCTCTCTTTCAACATGTAATAAGACTATTGCAAATAGTGAACAAGGACACGATCATCGTAGGTTTCATATTGTATAGTTTTCTTTCATTTTTGAGTTTCTATTAAATATACAATATTGTAATATCTCTTTGTATTGATTACTACTACTACAATAAAGAATTTTTTATTTACCACTCCTAAAATAGAGCATACTCTAATTCAAAATAGAGATCTTAGTTCTCTTTGTTTTGGCGTGTCTCTTTCTCTTTCATTTTTAACACATATTTAATAGAGTATGATTACAATATTTTTATTAAAAGCTTTGATTTATTGCTAAAGACTCTATTGCACCTTGAGGAATATTTGGTGAATAATATTCGGCACTCTATCCAATAATAAAATTATGGAAACTATAGAAGTTTTAATATATTTTGATAAACATTTGAGGGGAAATCCTTATGTCGTGACAATCTGAAATTGTGACATATATGAAGAGGGTGCTCACAGATAGATGATGGGATCGATGAGTGATATTTTGAATTTTCACCATGATTAGAACCAAATAACCATTCAAGGAAAGTAGAAATTAAGAACCACTTTCATATAGGGAAAGAGTTCCATAGTGAACAATCGCTGGGCAGAGAAAGTGGAGTTTCTTGTTCTCATTGACCTGGGCCTTCAATGTATAGAGATTTCAGTCTGCATGAGTGTATATCTAATTTTCTTGAGTCTTTGAAAGCTTTATATGATTTGGAGCTAGATTAGGATCACCATGACTGCATAGACCTGGTAGTCTTCAAGTTAGATGTGTGTATTTTGATGTGTTGGCTTGTGTCTTTGGATTAGTTTGCTGCTCAAAGTCTCAATTTTGCAATAAGAATATTGGATTAGAATGTCTCAAACCTTCATGGCTTCCAATACATTGTACACTAAGGGCTTGTTTGGCAAGTGGAATAGGAATGCAGGAATAGGAATACTTATTCCGAGTTTGTTATTCCAAGAATATAAAATTGGAATATGTATTCCTCTTTTCTATTTGGTTCACCCAAAATTTGATAGGGAATATGTATAATCTCTATTTGGTTGTGCAAAAGTAGAATTGGAATAACAAAAATAAATAAATAAAATAGAATTGGAATAAGATTATTTTTTATTGTTATTTAATATATTTTCATTATACATTTGGATTACTTTTATTTTTTAAAGATTAATTTTTCAATTTTTAAATTATGATTTAAAAAAAAAAAGAGACAATCAATTGAAATAATAATGAAACTAGTATTGCTTTCATATTTTTAAAGATTATTTTTTCATTTTTTAAATTACGGTTTAAAAAAAAAAAATTACAATCAATTGAAATAGTAATGAAACTAGTAATACTAGTATTACTTTTTTTTTAAAGATTATTTTTTCAATTTTCAAACTATGAACTTTTAAAAGAAATGACAATCAATTGAAATAGTAATGAAACTAGTATTACATTTTTTTTTAAAGATTATTTTTTCAACTTTTAAATGAGGAATTTAAAAAAAAATTAGAGACAATCAATTGAAATAGTAATGAAATTAGTATAATTTATTCATCATTTTAACAGAATTTGTGACCACAATATGATCCAAAACAAGTTCCAAACAAAAAAGTAGTCAAATCGTTATTAAATATGTAACCATTTCTATTCAAAACCATAAAACATGCCTCACAATGTTCAATACTTTTTTACCAAGGAAAACAAGTTTTGAAGGGTCCCTGAAACCCTTTTAGAATGTTCAATAGTTGCTTTGACTTTTAATGCATATGGTCCCAAAAGACTAGTAATATTGAAACAATTATAATTCTTAGCATGCTTCAAAGAAACAAGTTTTCACTCTCTCTGACCTTACACAACTTGCAATCAGTACTTTCAAGTGCTATAGATTTAGCTATGGTAGATGTGGGTGGGGCATTATCAACCCACTAAAAGAAATTAAAACCACCATCCCCCTACAATATGAAATCTAAATTAGTAGTCTCCACAACTAGTTGATACAAAAAATGTAACCATACAACAAAAATTAGTGATAACCTTTTTCCCATTTTGACAACAATAGAATTTATGATTGGGATTATTTTTTGTGTGCGAGGTCTTCAGTATTACATGGCCAGCGCCACACTCACACATTCACAAATTTAAATCCATCAATCCTATATAAAATATGAACAAATACAAATAAAATGAAACATTCAATTAGCAAGATATATTATTTAAGAAACATTCATTATAGAAGCTTACATCCATTGATTAATTGTATTAATTTTAACCTTGAAACTAAGTTACATAAATCATTCTTCCTCATCAAACTTGACTAAAATGGAAAATTCACTAGAATTCTAAAGGATATCTAATAAGAAAAGAATCTCTCCAGTTAAAATTTAAAATGAAAATACATACAATATTTGGTCAACTACTTGCTCAGTGAAAGTGAGAGTATAGGATAGAAGATCTCTGTGATGACACTAAAAGCTATAGCTAAATTAAAAAAACACAACCTTGCAAAATAGATAAATAAATACTTGAGATTTTCTTAGGTGGTTACTCAATCAAAGTGACAAAATTTCATACACAAAAGAGAGATGTAATTCACCAATTAAAATCCACTATAAAAGAGAAGCTACAACCATGAGGAAAACAAGGAATTCACTGAGTAATCAAAGTTGAAGGAAGGAAAAGTGAAGGACACTGATTTTGGCAACCTATTTCAGAAGCTTTTACAAACATCAAATTTGTCTGTGTTTGATTGTGGATCATTGAAGGGGGATAATTCTAAGTTTTGTGACTAATACAAAGCTAAGGGAGGGCCGAGAATAAGGTATCTTTAGACCAAAATCTAAACATTACCCTATATGGTGTGATTCTTTGCAAAAGTATTAGAAAATCCCAAGCAACCAAGCAAGAAAACTCACCCAAGTTTCATTGTAGGCAAAATTTAAAGGTGAAAAATTGAGATTTTATAACCAATTTGGAAGAGTCAAGGGGCTAATAAGTGTATTCAGATTTAATTCTAAAAAATGAGCGATTTTTGGGGAAATTCATGTAAAATTTACAAATCTCGAAAGCACTCCAAATTTGATTGTGGACTAATGACAAGGTAAATACCCATCTTTTTTGACTTAATGCAAGCATAAAATGGGTTGAATATGTGAGTTTTTAGATCAAGTTGGATAGCTCCCCCATAAATTTGATTTTCTTGGAAAATTTCTAAGTTTTAAATGATTCTTAAGGCTAATCAATACTCATTGGAGAACTTGCGGTGTCATTTCAAGGCTATTGGAGGGTCTTAAACTCAGGTGTGCAGACCAAAGCCAAAATACTCAGTGAGGGTATTTAGAGAGGAAAATTTGAAGTTTGTGGCCAATTTAGAAGCATGTAAGAGGCATAAAATTTAGTGTCTCAGGCTAAGTCTGATTTTTTTTCACATAGGGTTTAGTTTTGTCAAATCCTTTTAAGTTTATTCATTGCTTTTGAGGATAATGAAATTTCTTTGCAGACTTACAAAGGCTATTCTAAGTCCATCCCAAAGCCTAAATTTTTTCTTTAAACAACATCAACATATAAATATTAAAAATAAATGACAAAACTAGCATCAACATTACCTTTGAATTGAAATATTGAAACCAATATCTAAATATCATGTAAGTTTCTCTACATTTGAAGCCTCCATATAACAAAAAAAATATAATATTAGAAATAAATAACAAGATCAGCATCAGCATTACCATTATAAGAAACCATGACTAAGTTTCTTATGAGTAAGTAAAACATCATCAAAATTTAAATATTAAAACTAAATAATAGGATCAGCATCAACATTACCTTTGAATTGAAATCTCGAAACCAATATTTGAATATCATCAACAGAACAATAATAATTAATAATAATAAACCATTGTATAAAAAATAATAATAAACTACAATAATGAGAAACTAGATTTATATAGATCAACAGTTAAATACAAAAGATGACAACGTCTTTCAGCTTGAAAGAAAAAAGCTGACATTTAAATGCTTGTTTCTAATATGTAATATAATCTTCCAAATTTATATCTAATATAAAACCATTAAAATCCTCCAAATTTATATCTAATATAATCTTCCCTTGCTAAGTCATCTATCTCTAAGAACCAAATAGCTCTTGTTGGTTCTTGCATAAAAGTATCAGATGCAATAGTCATAGCCTATTGATTGATTCCGGGGATGGCTTTCAAGGTAGCAAACAAATCTATAGCCTATTTCTTAGTATCCTCTTTATCAAATTTGATGGTGTGTGACTTATTGATTCCCCCTTGTACTTCACGGATGCTTTCAAATATTACATCCAAAGAAGCGACCTTTCTTGCCTTCTACCTCTTTGGCCTCCTTGCCGTTGGTGTGAAAGGATTGTTTCTAGTGGATGTAGTGGATTGATTTGACTAAATATTGTTGGTGTAAATAAGTATTTACTTATTAAACTTACTTAAGTTTTACTTAGTTTAATGCATTATTTAATTATTTTTCATTATTTTATTATTATTTTAGGTGAGAGACTTAGGATTTTGTGTACTCTCATTGAGTTATGCAACTCTAATTATGCACATGGTGTCTAGAACACAGGAGTATGCATCATTCACTAAGTTGTCATGATGAAAACACAATTATTCACAATCCTTATTTAGCACATATTGTCTACACCACTGATTTGCATGCTACACCATTGTAGGCTTATCCTCACATCATCGCACTTAATCCCATGCTTAATGGAGGATAATCCATATTTGGTGGACATGTGCCTAGTTGTATGACATATCATGATGCTAACTTTTATGCATTTTAGAAGCTCCCTTGAGGCCTTTATATTCAAGCACTCCTAGTGTACTCTCAACAAGTTATTGAATGAATATCATCATTCTGATCATACTCTATCTATTTTGGTCTACTGTGTGCTTGTGTTGAGTTCTTTAGTTCTTGGGTGAATTTTGGCCTAAGCCAAATTCTTACATGGTATCAAAGCTGAGGAGGATTCTCATCACGTAGCTAGTCGAGATCATTCATGCTTTAGCACCTCGACATGCATCTAGAAGAACCACAAAATTCGAAGCATCTAGAGACAGATCTAATCTCACCGTTGCGTCTGAAGTGTTGATTCGGTGAAGATCAACTATAAATTTGCCTATGCTAGGTGAAAGTTGATCATGAGACAAATTTTTTTTGCAAATTAGAACCTAGAGGCCCTGATTTGTAATTGGGTATGATCGTTTTATTTGATCTAATTATTTATTTTTTCGGATCTAGTCTACCATTTATTTATGAATTTGTATATTTTCAGATTTTTTCAATTAGAATAACAGAGAAATTTTTTTTTCCAAACTGGGCAGTGAGACCCCAGCTCAGCTATTATTTGTTGGTGGAATATTATTCAATTTTGTAGGGAATTATTATTAAGTCGATAGCTATATAGGCTCTTTCCATAACCCATGGGTTGTACTGCACACATTTTTTGGCCATTGCAGAGAAAGTCGGTGACCACAATAGACTACACTGGTGGCACTCATTTCACTTCAAGTTTGTGCGCCATTGTTTTTAAAAAATGCACACCAACCTGCCCTCATGAATGTGGGATATTTCCAACACAATCCAGTGCAGAAAACTCATTCTCCGACGAATCTTCTAAATATTTTAGAGACGTTGACAAATAATCTGGTAGTGGAGCTTTGTTATACATAGCGTCTGCCCATTCATCCATGTCGATGACCAATCAGTGCTCACTTATGTGGCTACATAGTTAGCGATCCACCTAGCTCCACTTCATTGCGCCACGCAGGTCCAGATCAGACATGCGGCCTCATTGCTGTCTGACATGTGGAACAACACTTTACCCACAGACACTGCCAACTGTAAACCCAGTCAGCATCCACATCTGCACCATACCATCCACATCAATAGACATGCTATACGTCACTGTACAATTCATACAGTATGGTACCATACTGCCACATAGGCACTGATGTCATCTAGTGGGTCCAAATTTCTGTTGACATCATCAATTTGCTAACCTAAATTTGATGCCCATCTAGATGTCATTTTTGGGCCAAATTGGTCTTCTGCGATGGTCGTATGACTACCAAATTTAACCCCATGATTTTTTGATGCAACCCCTCACTAGATTCATTTTAATTTTTGCAGTCTGACTTCAAGAGGCCATAATTCGCACATTTGGACTCCAAATCAGGTTAAAGTTTTTTTGAAATTGGGTAAAATTTTCTAAATTTGTTAGTGGTTCAGCTATTTTTTGGTTTTGGTGCATGGATTATTCAGAATTTGCATTTTTTGTGACTATACTTGAATAATCCTACATTTTCCAACTTCAAACGCTCCGTACGGGCATATTTGGAGTTGAAAATAGGTTTCATTTTTTTTGAAAGTGTGTATTTTTTTGTCTAATTTCCAAATCTGGCATCAGATAGTAGTGTTGTGTGGACAAAATTGTCACTTTTAGCATAGGGCCTTTCTTTGCTTTGTAATGCTTCAAAATTGTATCACATTGTAAAGTTTCAGATTTGTACTCTATTAAGAAGTTGTAACAATAAAAATTAGAAGTCCACGAAGGCCAAAATTAGCAAGTGGCCCATTGTAATTGCACTACTGATAAAGTGTCCAAAGCATCTATTTTGGGGGGGTTTCTTGATTTAGTGAAAAGGGGGGGTATTCTTGGTGTTGTGTTCTCTCTTTTTTGCAATTTTCTTTCATTTTTTGCATTATGGGAAACTTTAAGTTTCCTAAATTAACTCATCATAACTATCAATAAAAATGTTATATCACTTAATGCATAATGGAGTTTCACAATATGTAGATGGTACTCTTCCTAAACCAGCAGGTGATAATGTATCAACAATTGAAATTTCAGATTGGGTAGCAATGGATAGGAAAACCCTAGGTGATATATGTTTGTGGGTAGATGATAAAATCATGTATCAAATCAAGAAATTTACTACATCCAAGGAAGCTTGGGATACCCTTGAAAGCCTTTATGGTAAAGTATCTGAAGAGGATGTTTTCAAAATTGAAGATGAGCTTGTATCCTTAGATCCTAAGTCATATGAATCCATACAAGACTTCATCATCAAGGTGAATGAATTAAGGACAAAGCTTAGTGATTGTGGGAGTTCTATAAAAGATGACAGATTAATCTATCTAATTCATAACAAGCTTCCATCAAAGTATTCCACATTTGTATCTTCTTTTAACACCTCAAAGACTACCTTAGGGTCTATGTACAAGAAAGTCACTTTTAATGAATATGCTAAATTGTTGGATGATGAAGAAAATAAGTTGAAATCAATGGGGATTCTCAAAACACCTCAATCCAAAGCATTGGTGGAAAATGAGGGTTCTCAAAATTCAACTAGCCAATCTTCAAATAAAGGAAAGGGTAAAAAAAAATGGAAAAGTAAATCAGAGAATGCAGAAAAGACAACACCACAATCCAATCAACAAGGCAAGTCCTTGAATTCCAACAAGAAAGGGGACAAGAATAAGGAGAAGAAGAAGTGTGCTTATTACAAGAAATCAGGTCATGAAGAGCATGAGTTTTATCTCAAAAAGATTAATGAGTTGAATCACATCATGAAGAAAGATAATGTTCCAATGCCTAATGCTTACAAGGCGAAGGGATCTTCTTCAGCTTCAAAGGGCAAAGGGCAAGCACTCATGGCTAATTGGAACTCTTCAAAGGAATGGATATTTGACTCAGGTGCCTCATATCATATGGGTTCTTCAAAGGAGGATTTTTCTTCAATGAAGCAGTCAAAGGTACTTCACATCTTCATGGGGAATGATACAAAAATGGAAGTTCAAGGAAAATGAAATGTGGAAATGGAAAATGGAGAGTTTCAAGAGGTTCTCTATGTTCCAAACCTAAGTTCAAATCTCCTTTCAATCTACCAAATCACTCACCTCAGAGATGGACATAGAGTTGAGTTCCTTCCAGACTCAATTCAAGTGCACAGTCTTAAAGATGATTCCTTGGTTGTAGTGGGAAAAGTGAATGATCACAAGAGGTTGTACTCTTTCTCGCATTTTGTACCCAAGTCTTCTTCAAAAGCCTTGTTATCTCAATCCAATTCAAACATGCAATTATGACATGAGCGGTATGGTCATCTTGACTATCACTATCTTTAGCAACTTTGCACATACCATATGGTAAAAGGTCTACCTCAAATCAACCTTTCCAATGGTAAATGTTCAATAGATTCAGTGGATATGCATCCAAAGGGGAAGTTATAGAGAGGGAAGTCTTCAAGAGCAACAGGTGTTCTACAAATGGTTCACATGGTATTAGCAGGTCCTTTTGCACTTAGCCAGGGCCGCTACATACTTACCTTAGTTGATTATTTTTCAAGGTTCACTTGGGTCTATTTTATTCATAGTAAGAATGAAGTGTTGGACACAAAACTGGCCTTCAAGGCTCATGTTGAACAAAAATCTAGAAAGGCCATCAAAGTACTCTGCATGGATAATGGAAACATGGATGTGAACTGAAGACTTAAGGACTTTTGTAGACATGAGACCATTGATCTTGAAATTCTGCCGGCATTTAGTCTGCATAAGACAGATGTTGCAGCACTGAGGATTAGGACACTCAAATCTATGGCAAGTTGTATGATTCATGCCAAGTCTCTAGATCCATCATTAGAAGTTGAAGCAATCTCTAGTGCCACTCACATTCTTAGTCGTTCTCCTCATCCAGCCTTAGATGGAAAAACTCCTTTTGAGGCATGGTGCAGTAGAAAATTTATTGTGACACACTTTAGAGTCTTTGGTTGTCCTGCATGGGCAAAGAGATCTTCCAGGGGGTGCAAGGCACAGTCACCTCAGCCTTGTACCTTCATTGGTTATGAAGATAGTGTGAAGACATATAGACTTCTAGATCTTGAGACACATCAGATATTTGTGGAGAAGGATGTATACTTTGAGGAAAGTTCACCAAGCTTGTCCTTTACTCCTCTTCGCACATCACACAATGTTGAAACTGACAGTGATTTCAGTGATAGTGCTTCAATAGATTCAAACACATGGGGTTCTATCGATAGATACAGTAAGAGATCACTTCATTAGTTTAGTCCACATGCATACATAGCCACAATGACAGGTCCATAACAGCAGGGTACATCCAGTCTTCCAGATACAGTTAGTGACAGATTTGGGGGATAGTATTGATGATATGCCTCTTCTTCTCAATGTAGAATTACCTTCTTTAGTTGTCATGAGGGTTCCATCTGAGTCTCTTGTTCATTCTCTACCTGATCAATTATCCCAGGTTGAAATGATTGTGGATACTTATGATCAGCAGTTGCAGCAAAGTTCTTCATCAGTTGCAGAGTCAGACAGTTCTTTGAGACAGGTTCTTTAGCCAATTGAGCAGGTTTCAAAGACATCACTTATCAATGGGATTCTTTCCACACACAAAGGAAGCATCTCCTTTTTACCTTTGGCACTATTTCTTCCAAAGGGGAGGAACACCAGTCTGCAGTCTTGGATCAACTTCTTCATCGAAGCAGTCACTATTCGGCATTCTTCTTTGGGGGGGGGGGGGAGCCCATCCTATCTCTCTACCTCTTCCCATCATTCTCTTATGTATATACTAGATGTATGTCATAATGGGGGGGTCCTGATTACTCCATCCATTCATGCATCCTTATTTAGCTCTCTTTTTGGGGGAGGGTTTTTCCCATGAGGTTTTCCCTCTTTCCCCGCTTTATGGGAGATTGCATATCATCCTAGATTTTGTAAGCTTAAAGGAATTCCCCTAAGTTGCACATAAGGGGGGGTGTTGGTGTAAATGAGTATTTACTTATTACACTTACTTAAGTTTTACTTAGGCTAATGCATTATTTAATTATTTTGCATTATTTTATTGTTATTTTAGGTGAGACACTTAGGAGTTTGTGTACTCTCATTGAGTTATGCAACTCTAATTATGCACATGGTGTCTACAACACAAGATTATGTATCATTCACTAAGTTGTCATGATGACAACATAGTTATCCCCACTCCTTATTTAGCACATGTTGTCTACACCACTGATTTGCATGCTACACCATTGTAGGCTTATCCTCACATCATCACACTTAATCTCGTGCTTAATGGAGGATAACCCATATTTGGTGGACATGTGCCTATTTGTATGACATATCATGAAGCTAACTTCTATGCATTCTAGAAGCTCTGCTGAGGCCTTTATATTCAGGCACTCCTAGTGTACTCTCAACAAGTTATTGAATGAATATTGTCATTCTGATCATTCTCTATCTATTTTGGTCTACTGTGTGCTTGTGTTGAGTTCTTTAGTTCTTAGGTGAATTTTGGCCTAAGCCAAATTCTTACAAATATAATCTTCATTTAAATCATCAGCAACATTAAGATGCATATTAAAATCCTCATCATCACCTAGATCAATAGCCTCATCAAAGAGGTTACCATCGTCGACATCTTGCATCATTGCAGCTACATTTCCTTCTGCCATGCCATTTCCCACAATGACCACTAGATCATTAAAATAGGTGAATGGTTGCCTCCTATACACTTTTGCAATATTGAATTCATTTCACTACACATTTGAAAAATTAAATAATTAGATATTTGTTTGAAATTAGAATCGGACATGACTTTGAAGAGGACATTACCTTCAAAAGTTCATCCCACACATTATCCTCAACATCCATGAACTGTGTTGTCTCATTCCAACCAAAACCACTGGTATTTTGTAGCTCTTTCAGTACTCTATACACTAACTTCCATGTTTTCAACTTATTTTTAAAGTTATCTCTCCCAAGGTTCAACTTTAAATCTTCATTAAATCTCCTCTCTATTGCTGTCCGCACTTCTTTCCTAAAACCTCCTTCAACTTTCCTTCCTAGAGTAACTTGCCCAAGGAGAAAGTCAAGAAGTATCCTCTCTATCTCTCTCATCCATAACACTTTTGGACTTCTAGAAGAACTACCATTGAGGGTAGCAATGGGGAGCATATGAACATCCTCATGTATGCTCATCAATAGACTAGTGAAAGACATTTTCACCTTCAAGAAAAGTAGCTATTAAATTGTTGCAAAGCTTGCAATAAGTTATTAGTTGTTAGTAATAATGAGTTGTTAGAGTGTGTGGAGAGCCATTGGCATAATATATAGATGGACCATAAAAAATGTGATTCACAATTCATAAATCATAGTTTTAAATCATAATTAATGCATAAATTTATTCATAAATTAAAGCATAACAATAATTGTGATTCACAAATCATAAATCATAGTTTTAAATTAGTCAATCAGCAGTTTTAATGTTCTACAATAATTCTAATTGGTAATTCATAAATCATAGTTTTAAATCACTCAATCAACTATTTGAAAGCATAACAATAATTCTGATTTGTAACTCATAAATCATAGTTTTAAATCACTCAATCAATAGTTTAAAGCATAACAATAATTCTGATTTGTAATTCATAAATCGCAATTTTAAATCACTCAATCACCTGTAATTTGAAAGCATAACAACAATTTTGATTTGTAGTTCAAGTATTGTAGCTGTTCAAAAGTGTAAATGCTAGTAAAAGGCACAGCTAATGTCGAGTAAAAACAACTACTATCGAGATCTATAGTCCTCCCACATCCTTCGTGCTATTTCATCTCAAAAATT
This sequence comes from Cupressus sempervirens, assembly GCA_028749045.1. Taxonomy (NCBI): domain Eukaryota; kingdom Viridiplantae; phylum Streptophyta; class Pinopsida; order Cupressales; family Cupressaceae; genus Cupressus; species Cupressus sempervirens. Next base: position 141,216,839 of record CM053789.1, on the reverse strand, counting down.
TCCCCAATCATCTCTATCTTGTTGAGTCATCCCATAAGTTTTAGGAATTGACATGTTTATCTCATCATGATCATCATCCTCTTCAATTTTGATATTGGGTGGAACACCATCCTCTATTGTAATGAAATTGTGTAGTATGCAACATGATAACATGCAAGTCAGATGATCACTCTCCTCAATTCGATCAATGACAATATTCTCTCCTTAACTGGTGTGTTCAAAGACAGAGGTTTAATGGTAGGCAAGGATGGAAAGGATAGAGGAAGAACCAGGTCTGATGATGATATGGCCACTAATATAACCTTTACTAGTTTGGACAAGAAACGAAGAAAGTCTAGGAGTAGATGGCCAAGGAGCACCAGAAGATTTATGAGGTTTCCCAAACCATGTAGGATCTCAAGAAGAAGAATGAAGACTAGCCATCTTATTCTATCTTTTTGTGTTTTTGCTATTTCACTTTTGGCTTTTTGTTTTAGATTTTGCTAAGTTTTGTTAAAGATAGCTTGTTCTAGCCTTTTTATTTTCCTCTATTGTTGACTGGGCCTCATGCTTATTATCAGCCATTAGACTTGTTTTATTCTAGCTGGGCTTCTTTTGCTTACAATCAACCTTGTTTATGTCGCTACTTTTGGCTTTCAAGGTCCCTATAAAACCTATTTATCTTATCAAAAACATGATCTTTGTTTGACTCGTGATACTATAGGATGTCGCATGCCTCAAGATAGGAAAATGTTGCTTCAAAATACCAAACGTGCACTTAATCACATTCCTAAGAGAGGAGTGTTGGTGGTTAAATAGCTCATGAGCACTATTGAATGGGTTTTCTTTGGAAAACTCGTTGAGGTGGTATAGTGTACACTAATAAGGCACAAGAAATCCAAGAACATTTGGATAGCCAACATCAACTAAATAGAATTTTCCTATAGAAAGGAAAGAGAATATTATAGATTTGAAATAGCATAAAAAACTATGGTAGATATTAATGAATACATAATCATTAAAATAATGATTTAAATATACCTGGGGGAACTAGTAGTGAATCTACTCTTGTCAGAGCCGAAGCAAGAACACGGCTATCTATAGTTGAGCCTTCCCAACTAGCAAGAACATATTGAAACTTGTAGTCAAACAAACAGACATCCATTACATTTTGTGATAGGTGACCTTTTCTATCACGATATTTTGGTTGGTTGTCGATATCAATGGTAACTATTATATGGGTTCAATTGATTGCTCCAATACAGTCCTAGTGTAAGAAATATTATTGTCAAATATGTAGAAATAGACTCAAGCAAAAAAATACATGACAATATGAGATTTACCTTGAAGTATGGATCAAAATAGTCCTTCCCAATAATTTCTAGAGGAATGTTTGGAGAAGGGGGCAAAAAGTAACTAGTATGGAGTGATATGATAGCCTTCAAGACCTTGTGGAAGTGGCAACTCACTGTCTCTCTTGAGTGACCAAAATTATGGCCAATCTTATGATTCCTTAGATTGTGACCAAGATTATATAGGAAAATAACTAGTTGTTCTTCCAATTTCATGTTTGTCATATCTTTAATGCTCCCTTTCTCCCTCAGAATATTGGCAAGTTTGAAGAATGCTCCTCTAGTCATCTTTATTTGGTCATCATAATCTGTCTCATTGGAATATATAATACATTTATAAAAAGGACAAGCAACCCTTCTTCTCTTGCGCCTTTGTCTTCTAGCATCTTCTGATGCTACTACTATGAATATCACTTGGGCTGCAAGCAAAATGGAGAGTACATGCAAGAGTGTGATCTTCCTAACAATGCTTCTATAAACTTGTACATCAGCAGTAGGATCCATTGAATGTCCTATAACATTTTAATGGAGATATTATGATCCATATACCTTTCTTATACAATTTAGCAAGAAGCATGAATCAATGGAATGCTGAACCAACATTACATAGTATCAATAAATCAAAGGAATTAATTAATCATTGCCCCTCCAAATATTAGTTATTTATTGCACCAGATTGGATGAAGAATGAAATGTCAAGGCTCATGAACATGAATCTACACACCATAGAGTAGAAACATGAATACTAGATCTTACCAGCTAAGAATAGATAGGCATATCCACTAGAGGATCTAATTATCCCATTAAATACTAAGATGATAAGATTTTTGATAGCAACATTTGAAGATCAAGGAAAGTTGGGTAACATTTGAAGAACATTCAGCAGGATGACACAATTTATACCTTTATCTAGAAAGTACTAATTAATAATAAAAGTTGTCTTAGTTAAGAAAGAAAGTTGGAACAAGCTACCAATGCCAAGGAAGAGGTACTATTTCTTTACCCTTTTAGCAAAACTCAAAGAAAAAGTATGAGATGTGTATAGTGTTGACCATGAAGATTTTAGCTCATGCAGTAAAATGAAAACTGCACCATGGCAAGTAATTTGCAGACTAAGGAGAATTAACCAAAGAAAATTCAAATAATTATGCCCATTTCAAATACCTGGCAGAATGTTAACCACTAATAATGGCAGAATATAGGATTTTAGAGATATTTTATGTTAATGTAGTAAACATTATTAGTGGTAGTTTTGATCATGGATGATCACATTTTTATGTAAACAACTAAATCATTCTATATTTTTCAAACCCCAAGCTACATCATGTTCGAACCATTCCATGTTGTTAAATATATAAAAAAATTTAAAATCACTACATCAAGTATTTTTTGGTATCTTTTCACACTAGCATGCTTAATTTACTTAACTCATGTTCCTTTTGCCTCAAGTCATAGGATTGAAACACTATAATTATCTAGCTTAATCCTCAAATAGTGTTGAAATTTAGAGTTTCCTTATCAAAGATATTCATCCTATTTCAAAATTAATCTTTTGTTACTGCATTGCATCAATAGAATTCTCAAGGTTTCAAAGTGATAGAGTTCTCAAGGTTTCAAATCAATGTTGGAGGCCTACAATAATCAAATTTTGACAATCAATTAAGTGGAGTAAAGTAGAAATTTTCTTCTTTAATACATGCTAGGACAAGCAAAAAGAAATTTCAAGGATTTTAAAAGTTAAGACAGGAACCTTACAAAATAAGTTCCTTGGAATTACATTTATTTGGGGGTTGGAAGGAACAATCTTCTAGACAACTGTAGAAAAAGATTGAAGGGTGGAAGAGTAGGTGATTACCTTTAGCAGGTTGCATCCTAATGTAAAAATTAGTTTTTCCAGCAATCCTTCTTTCTTAGTTGTCATGTTTAGAGATCCCAATTAATATAATTAAGGCCATAGAGAAAAGAATGTGTAAGCTTATGTGAAATGGAGCTAGGATCAAGATAAAATTCCCTTGCTAGCCATAGATAGAATATGTCACAACAAGTCAACTATAGGGTGTTGGTTTAATAAATTGGCAACTAATGAATGAAACCATGGGATCTAGATTGATATGGAATATGTACTAGAATCTAGATAAAAAATGAACAAAAAGCTTCAAGGAAAAGTATTTGGATAGCCAAAATAAAAGCCAAATATTAACAATTTAGTAATATAGTACCCTCCAAGAGGGTCTACTATCTAGAATTTTATGTTGTCATGCTGATCTTTTATTACCAATCATATATCCTGGCTCATTGGAGATGGAAATAAAAATGGCTTTTGACGTGACTCATGTGATGGTCATAGAATATTGAGAAAATATGTGAGATTCAGGAAGGTACAACAAAAACCAAGTATGGTATGGGGTTCTAGGGCTAAAGACTATATTGAAAGGAGATCACTGAATGGAGTGGATGTATTGGATTGGAAATCCCCTTGCAGTTTATTGTTGTGAAAACAAGATTGGCATCTGATTTTAGCATTCATTAAAGAAATGATGGCTATGTAATTGAATATGCTAATATTCAATAAAGAGTTTCCTATGTTGAGAGTGTAATTGGAAATGCTAGAAACAAACATGGTGTAAAAATAACATTCAATAAAGAATTCCCTATGTTGCCCCTCCCAATGTTTTCTTCGGTTATTTTTATAATGCCACATAACATTTTTCAAAATTTGCTATGAGGGAAAGCATCGATGTATTAACATGGATTTTTATTTTTTTAATCTTTGAAATTGTAATTCATATTTATTTAAAGCCACTTTATTTTTATGTTGGGTAAGAGAGATTGATTTGTGCATGTTCTGCAAAATAGGCTACTTTTTCTATCCTTTGAGAAGGCCCACTGAAAGCAAGTAAAGAGATGCTAAGAAATTTTAACAACCCTTGCAGCTTGGGGTTTTAATCAACGTGTAATAAATAACTAGATATGCCACAACAAAAGTTGCTAGTGAAGAGTGAATGATCACAATTAAATATTTATTCATACTTAGCCTCCAACCATGAGCCTTATATTCATTATTAGCCTACTCCCTCTGGCTTGTTAATTTCTTAGAGGTTGAAGATTTAAAGCTATACTTTAGATAGTTGGTTGCCCTCCCCATCCAAATCTGAGCAATGCAAGAAAACTTGTGTCATTCATTTAAGGTTGTTTTGTTTTGGGGATGATATTTAATGAAAGATGTCAGTTGTTAGAAGTAGGAAAGTTTGTGCCTATGCCCACATGATGCTTGGGGCGTTGTTTACACATCACGCATTTTGTCCACACTTTTGTATTTTACTCATAGTAGGACATAAGAAAATGGAACATTACTTCCATTTGAGATAAGTTATTCCCATCTACATCCAATTATTTGTATTTCATCTTTTCAAAAAGCTCAAAAATTCAAGTGAAATGATAACCCAAGATGAGTATGGTGGGTGCTATATGCTTATTTGGGTGGGGCACATGTTTTTGGATAGGCTCAAAGAGTCAATAGTTTTTTCTATTTTCTAGTTTATAGTTTACAAGTTCTTGGGTTAATAGGGTTTCATTTCTCACAGTGAAACTAATGCATGAATGTATATTGTGAAGGAAATCACTTTAAAAAAATTGCAAGTATTAGGTCAAGACAATTTAATAAACAATATTATTTGGGGTTTGATACTTTCAGCATTCACAATAGGAATAAATGTGGATACATTTACAAGATCTAAGAAATTCATATTTTAACAATTGATGTACATTGATTACAAGATATAAGAAACCCACATCAACAATTGTGAAGATTATACATTTTTAAAGCACTATTCCAATCTAAAACTACAAAAGAAAATTTGAGCTATGGGCTAGGCTTTCCTTCCATGGAAAATAGGGTTGCAAAATAAAAAGCTTCCAAGAAATGATGTAAAATAAACCCTTGCTTTTGAAAAATACCTATTGTTGGAAGACGATGGCAATGAAAGCAGCAGTGGCAACCAAGTAGCAGTGGACATGTTGAAGATGAAAACCCCCGTGCTCTAATGTTGCAAATGAAAACTCCTGTGTTGATGAAAACCCCCATGCTCCAATGTTGCAGATGAAATGTTGCATATGAAAACCCCATGCTTCAATGTTGCAATGAAAACTATCATGCTCCAATGTTGCAATGAAAACCCTTGTGCTCTAATGTTGAAAAAATGTTGCAGAAAAATGTTGTGGAAATCTTTTGGCAAATCTTACCGATGTGAAAAATACAATGTGTGGACCTAAAAAAATCATCAAAATGTGGAAAAGCGTAAACACAATGTAAGTGGTAGACCCAATGAAATTATCAATTGTGAAAAAAGAAACATTGGAATACGAATAACTATTCCTATTCCACCTATTTTGGTGGAATAGGATAAACCTATTTTGGGGGGGGGGACTACACCTGATTCTTAAAACCCATTCGATGCACCCAAACACAACATTAGATATTTTTAGAATTTATTAAATTGTATTTTTCTCATATTTCAGTCTCCAAACAAGCCCTAATAGATTGGGGTTGGTTCTCATTGCATGTAATGTTCTTATAGAACATCTATATGATAGAAGATATTAAATGAGCAATAATTTAGAGTATTCGAAAGGGTTGAATCCACATTTTAAATAGACACACTCTTATGTGGTCAAGGTAGATTGAATGCAAGGAAAGAAAAATTTAATGAGCCATATAAATCCCATCATTGGTGGGCACATGGGAACCCATCATCCAAGCAAGAAAGTAGATGGGAAAGAATATTCACATGATGCTAATCAAAAAACCCTTATAAGAGGAACAAAGAAATTATAGAAAAAGAGATTATAACAAAAAGTACAAAAATAATAATGTGTGAGATAAAAGAGATAAAATAGAGAAGTGAATCTAGCCATAGCCTTTTCAACCACAAGAGCTATGTGATATCGAAATCAATATTTTATTACTTAGAAAATATAAAGTAAGTATCTATCTTTTTTTTCATCTTCAATATGCATTTAAGTGAATTTTTGTTGAAAAATTATTATAAGAATATAAATGGTAATACATCATATATACATACATACATATATATATATATATATATATATATATATATATATATATATATATATATATATATATATATATATATATATATATATATATATATATATATATATATATATATATATATATAAAATAAAAATTAATAATATATTATCCTAATTTTATTATTGAAAATATAAATGAAGAGTTATGTTATGTTGTTGTAAGTAATAGACATGATTCAGATTACTAACATCTAAACCAACATTATTATTTGTATTTATATATTTACTATAAGAGCTATGATTTTTTCTGAAAATGTTCTTGCAGGAAAAAGAGAGAGATTGAGATCTAGAGGGAAACTGACATTTCTAGTAACCTTGAAAGAGAGGGAGTATATAGAGGATATGATTCTATCAAGCTTCAGTGGTCTCAATCTTACTAAAGGGACTAAACCATGTTGAGATGGATTTTCAAGTGATCAATTGCACTCAAGAGGACCGTGATTCATGAATATACCTGACCATGTGATTTTAATGGACCCACCCCCTATGTAAATCAAGAGGAGGTAATCACTTCCAAATGATGTCACTTTTATTTTTAGAAGTTATTGTAAGGTGATGATCTTACAATAGCTTGTATTACAAGATTAAACAAATTGAGTATATGGTGAATGTCTTGCACCCAATATTCTGGAAGGCCATTACTCAAAGAGTATTTGGCTAATATCATTGATATTTTGGGAGGCCAATACTCTTGATATCAAATGTGATATCAAAAACTTTTGAGTACTTGGTGAATATCATTGATATTTTGGGAGGCCAATACTCTTGATATCAGATGTGATATCAAAACCTCTTGAGTATTTGGTGAATATCATTGATATTCTAGGAGAGCAATACTCATGATATTAGAGGTGATATCAACACTTTTGAGTACTTGGTGGATATAAAATGTCAACATTCTTGGAGACCAAGAATAGTGATATCAAACCTTATTTGAGTATTTGGCAAATAAGTTGTGTTGATATTCTAGAAGGCCAATACTCTAGAATCTAGATAACAAATGTTGAATATCTTATGATCGAAGATATTCTTATATTTGATTGAGGTAATAGATGGTCATGTGTTTATCCTCTCTAGATAAGAGGGGGTGTTGATGTTTTCTAACTTTACTTGGATAAATCACATCAACACTTATAAAACTTGGACACTTATAAATCACATGCAATAATTCTTAGTAAATACAACAATTTTTAACCCCATTACAATTAAAATGCATTTTGTGAATCAACCTTATAATATTTCATGACACCCATTTTGATAGAAATATGAATCAATTTTACTCATTTTTCAGTCAATGACATAGTACAAGTCTATATAGCTAATTGTTACATCCACAAAATTCATTAAAATGCACGATCTATTAACTTTATTGGTTGATTGTCATTTTTTTATATTTCCAACCATGGGTTGATTCTATAGAGAATATATAGATGACCAAAAATCTTCTCAAATACCTACAACTTATTTTTACATCAAAGCTAACTAAAACTCATAATGTGACCTATACCTTTAGAGTTTTGCAAGAATGATGTAATGAGAATTTTTTCACAAACTAGACAACTTTTGTGGTATGAACTTAGGAGGTCCTTTAAAGAATCCTACCTATTAAAAAGACACTTAAAAGTGTCAAAATAACTTTATTAGATAATTATGACTCACAGAGACAAGATTGCTAACTTTTTTTAATATTATATGACAAATTTTCTCATTATTACACACTTATGACAAAGTAAACTAGCATTTTTTCTTACTTCCTATAAATAATATATTATAACCTTATTACATCAAATAAGACTCCAACACACAAAATTTTTCAAAAGAATTGAATTTAAAAACATGGAATAATCATTGTGCCCTTGTACCAAGTTGTAATTTGAATCATACAAAAAGATATCAATAAGATGTCTCACTCACCCTCTTCCTAAGGATAGGATTCTGAAAGTAACCTCTTTTATGTATAACAACTCTAAATTGAATCATGGGTTTATGGTGATCTTTTGTTTTCATTTTTTGTAGCAATGAATGGGTTTCTATTTTTGTGTGTGTATTATGTTACTTTCTATTTCTCTCATTTCTTCTTGTTGCATCATTCAATGATACCCCCCAATAATCTTTCATATTAGTGAAGGACTAGAGATAGCCATTAATCACTTGTTTTGATTCAATCCTATTCGATCATCCTCCTTCTTGTTTTTCAAGCAACAAAACTGAAAAGGGGAGTGAATCAATACCAACTTTAAAATCTATTGCACCCTTAAATGCCATAAATAAACCAACTAAAAATCTCTGAACAACTAAAGAAATGATAAATGTAGTAAAGTAGAAGCATGTAAACTTCCACACAAAAGAATTCATCAAAATGACACATATATTTATATGTAGAAACCCTCGATTAGAGGGTGAGAACCATAATATGGATAATTCATCCACTTGCCCTTATACTACATATAAGAGGTTTTTCGGTTAAGAGCTACAACTATTTATATTAAATCCAAAATGCTTTTAACAATGTCTATAACCTATTAGGGTTATTCAAACTTGTGAAAGATACCTTGTTGGAGGATTTACAAATATCCTTCTAAGAGATAACTTTTAAAAGGATTACAAAAGATTAGTAATGATTTTTTTCCTTTTAAGATCCACAACAAGATGTAATGGTAAGAAAGCAATCTAATGCATATGATCTAAATATAGAATTTTCTTTCCTTATAGATCTTTGTTGCAGATCCTCAAAGACATACTAATCTCCCTATTTACTTAGTGAGCTCTACATTCTAACATTTTCCTTTAGTTGTTCATAACAACTAGTTTATGTATCACTCCCCTTTGAAATTTCCTCTCTTTTTAGCTTACACTAGGAACAACTCTTTGAGTTATTTTTCAAAATCTTCTCTCTAATTATCTCCTTTTCCTTCACACAACTCTTTCAAAATGTAATTTGAGTGTCTACATGCACTCTTTGATGTCAGGGAACAATTACCCACAACAAAATATCCAAATAAATTTTGAATTTGAATTCTAATTGTATTATGCTTGCAGATGATCCATAACCCCTACTCCTAGGGTCTAGACTGGTAGCCATGCTAGTCCATTTTTGAACTTCTGTATAGCCTCCCTTCTTTTTCAATTCTTCCTTTTCATCCTTTACCTCTATCACATCCATTCTAACTATTCCTATATCCTATCACATCCATTCCAACTCACTTCTTCGATGATATGGATCAACTATCCTTTGCACTTATTTTTCGATGGTGGTGTAGCATGTATGTGCATAACAGTTTGATCTTCTACCACTGACCATGTTACCTTGTAACTTATTCTTCCTCTGAATGGTTACCAGTAAATGACAATACCCTTTTGTTGGAAATCTGATTCAAAAGCTCATTGTTGAAGATCAAAGAGGGAGATTATTGCAAAGAAGGAAGATTGTTGTTAAAATAATATTTTCAATCATTTTTTTGTCATTGATGTCAAACCTACTATTTGTAGGAATGTCATTTTCTTATAAGATCCAAGTACTATCACTTAGTTGATTGATGAAGAGGATTTGATCAACAAGATGTAAAAAGAGTACCTAAGGGAAAGGTTGAGTTATGATGTTGTAAAGAAGTGCAAGGATGAGATAAGACAATGGTTAAATGATGTATTCATAACATACTTAAAGATATAGAGGTTGGTCACACCTAGAAACATTGGAGGAAGAATTTGTAACAAGGTTAATAGCAAAGCTTAAACTAAGATCATTTGTCGGTGCCAAGAAAGTTAGTTGAAACTAAGATAATTCTCAATTGGAGTTTAGTAACAGAAAGTTCTAGTGTGTGCTGAGTGATCTTCAAGTGCCGAGTGAAGTTTAAGTGTCAAGCATCAAAAAAATCTTAGTTGATGCTAAGCATCAAGAAAAACACAGTTGATGCTAAGTAACGCAGTATGTGCCAAGCACCAGTATTTCAATAGTGCCAAGTTGCTACATTATTTCAAATGATGAAGATTCACAAAATCTAAGCCAATCAAGTGATTACTTTGAATTTTGTGAACTAGTTGGAAGATAAGGATGATGAGCTGGTGGCACAAAATTCTATGTAAACCATTTTAAAATAAATTCAAAAGGATTATTCAAGAAGTTTCTAGAGGTAACAAAATATGGGCTAGATGCAATGAATCCTACCTAATCCATATGAATTGAAATTAAAGAATGGAAGAATTGAGCGGAAAAGAACTCCAAGACTTCTATTTAAGGAGTCATATACCAAGAAACAAATGTTGATGATGTTGCTACTGAAAAGAGCCAAATTGTGAAGTGGTTAAGGGTGTCAAGGAGAAGAAATCTAAGAGAAGGAAGAGCACATAGGCTTTGCTTCGAAAGGTGGTCATGATGAGATGATTGCATTGGTATAGTGAGCATGAAAACTTAAGGGGAATAAGCTTGAAAGGAGGGCAAGCTATCAAAGTTGTAGAGATTGAAGGCCAAGCAATGGTATTAGTTGAGAAGTGATGTAAGATCTGCAAGATAAGTTGTATGTTGTAGTTAGGTCAAAGTTTGTTTAATACTATCTAGCAATTGTATTAGATATGAAAATCACATAAAATTAGGTTGGCCTAATAGCCATTTGTAAATCTTTTAATAGGGTGGCACTCCAAGTGAATATTCTGAAGTCCTCGAACTAGGCCTACTTCTAACAGGGTGGTTAAATCCTCTAACAAGGTCACATTTAACAATGTGTTGTAAGCCTTTAACAGGGAAGGCCTTTCATAGGACATCACTTCAAAAGAGTGAGAATTCAGTAGCATGTTACTAGTGGTTTTTCCCAAATTGGGTTTCCATTTAAATCACTATGTTATGTGTTGATTTCTTATGTGTTATTCTTGCATGTTGATTTACAGTAACTTTCTAGTTAAAAAAGTTAAAGCTTAGATGAATAAATGACTCGATGAGCTCACTATACTTAGTAAAAAGTTTGAATAGGACATTTAGACCTTGAATAAATGATTCATCCCCCACCCCCTCAGTTATTCTAAAACATTTTTAACAATTCATTATTGGTATTAGAGCCATCTGCTGATTTAGTTTCAAGTTACTAGAAGTAGGAAGATCAAGATGTCCAAGAGAGAAGTTCCTAAGCTCAACAAAGAAAACTTTGATACATGGAAGAGTATAATGAAATTGTACCTTGGATCAATAGGTGACTATGCACAAACCTCAACTAAAACAAAACATGTAAATCCAGTAGGACAGGCTGGGTGATCCCATAATAATGGGTTTCACTTTTTGACCAATTTTGACATTGAAATCAATATTTTTGCAACAAACATCACATTCAAGTGACTATATCTTGAAAATTATAAATAATTTCAAGATGACATAAACTAATGATTTTGAGCAATCTGTTCCTACTTTGTAACCATATGTTTTAATCTAAAAAAAAATTATTTATGTCAATTTTTTTATCTCCTTCGAAAAGTGGCACATAATAAAATTCAATATTTTAAAAGAGTGATAGTCCGTTTGACACACATAACATTTTTTATAAAAATGATAATGAAGTAATTCTTTCAGTGTTAGATTTGTAACATCAATATCTAGAGGATGCATTTGGTTTGATTCATTTTAGTTGAATATTGTATAATTTATGAAGTTTTGAAGTGACACGAATCGTAACTCAAACATACGTTCCATTTGACACAGATAATTCGAAGTCAATTTATTAGAAACCTTTTTTTTTGAATAGAAAGGTATCTCAATAAGCTAGTTCCTACATATTTTTACAAAAAAATTTGGCCTAATTTACTAATTTTCCCAAGGTGTCGAAGTCGGTTGATGTTCAATTGGTAATGAACCTATGATGAGTTAAACTCATATTTGAAAGCCTTAATGATTAAAATATTATTACAATTATAGTCATTAGAAAGCTTGCTCCGAGCAACACATTTTGACATTTTTTTTTTTATAGTAGGAGATCATTTATCTACAATTATGGGTGTCAAATGAGCAAAAAAAAAAGAGAAGAAAAAATGGCCCAAAAAAATGTAATTTTGTATGTTCACACGAACATATGACCCAAAAAAATTGGGTAAAAAGACGCTTTGAAAACTTTGGAAGTTGATGTTTCATATGTTTGCGCAAACATATTTATCGCGTATGTTTATATGAACATATAAAATATGTTCGGGCGAACATGATTTTAAAAAAAAGTTCATGCGAACATAATAAGTATGTTTGTGCAAACATATGGTGAACTCAATTTCCCATTTTGCAATTTTTTTTATTTTTGTTCGTCCCACTAAAGTGGACCCCATTATTATGGGTTCATCTTATTACAGATGACTTGAACAAAAAGAAGGAGCAAAATCAAGAAATGCTAGAGATTGTCTCTGCACTTAATTATGCAAAATATGATGACATGAAAGATTGTGACACTGCTTTCAAGATGTGGAAAGCCTTATTAGTTGTCTATGGATGAGATCAAAATTTCTAAAGAGCAAAGAGAGAAAACCTAAGAGGAAAGTTTGATGACATGAAAATGGAGGAAGGTGAAAATGCTGCTCAATATGCTGCAAGAATGAAAGAAGTGGTAAGCGCAATAAGAAGTCTAGGTGTGTTGAGATAATGGGTGTTGCACACATTGCATAATATTGTTATTTGATTATTTTATTTTTTATTATGTAATGTTGTACCTAGATGGACGTGCAACATGTAAAGATTTCCATAAAATATTCTTGATGAGTTGTATTGTAACATTGTGAAAATATTTCATGTAATTATTTAATATTGGGGAAAAGAATTAAATGCCCAATATTAAATGTGGGGTCTGTGGGTTAGGTAGCACATGGTTTTAGCATATGGTTTATGTAATACCACTTAGTGGTTTTGTGGGACTTGCTACTATATAAGCAGCTACAAGGGTAGTTGTTGTAGAGTGAGAGAGAGAGTGACAAGGAGAAGACGAAAGGAAAGAGTCAAGTGGGACAAGGCTTGATAGGTTAGCCAAGGGAGCATTTGTGAAGGTTGAAAGTATGGCATGGGATGTGTGGATTCATGCTTGTTCACATAGTTTGCTCGGTTGTGGCTATGGCCATGAAGGCTTCCACGGTTGTATGGCAATGGTATTTTTGGTGAATAATACATGGTGATGGATGCTTTTGGAGGCTGGGTTTTTCCCTCAATGAGGGTTTCCCATGGTATATCTTGTGTCACAATTTTGTGGGTATGTTGTCTATTCTCTTGCATGTGGATTTTAATTCTGTATTTATTTCAGATCTATTATGGGTTATGTGGAAACGATTATATTCTTTATTGCCAATTTTCCTTACAAGTGGTATCAGAGCTATGGTTTTATTATTGTAACCCTAGATTGAATCCATGGGAATGCATGAGAGGATAAAAGAAAGGGCAAGATATATTAATGATTTATTGCATATCTGAGGGTTTTGGGTTTGCTGTTATGATGGGATGTTAAAATATTTGGGCATGTGAAATTGTTGGACAAAAATATTTTTTCAGATGTTTCATTTAAATGAGGGTTTTGGGGGGTAGTTTGCAGAAATGACCTCTTGGGTAAAAACAGACCTCACCATTGGATTCGGGTCGACATTTCCATAAATTTTGATATATAATATGCCCTAGTTTGGCCATGTTCAGAGAAAATGAAAGAACTTTTTGGTTTCAGCCCATGATGGCCGTCAAATTTAATCCCGTCGAAATTTCTGTCACTGAAAAAAAATTAAAAATGAAAAATCGTACTGAAAATGGTGAAAAGACAGTTTTAGTAAAACGGCCATTACTTTCTCTTAGAATATCAGATTTTAGAGTTCTTATAGCCATTGGAAAGCTAATTCAGAGCACTACAAGATAGTGTAGGTTTGGTTCTATGATTTTGAAATTTTTTTAGGTTTTCAGAGCCCTAAAGTCATATGTTATTTATTTTGAGCACGGATTAGGGCATAACTTGGGCATACGGAGTCAGATTTTGGACTTCGAGTAGTCAACGGAAAGCTCTTGGAGATCTCTACATATTGGTTCAGATTTGGTACAGATTTGGCATATTTATTTAGTGATATATTGATATGAATAGTTTATTCATATATTTTGACTATGGTAACATTGTGAGTTTATGGCATTGGAGATTTAAGTTTTGATGTCATTGTATACTCAGTTTATATTTTAGATTGGTCTCATGATGATATGGTTATCAGTGTTTGATTTGGATATGCATGAAGACTTGTTGGGTCTACAAGTTGTGCAGTGTTGTAAGTGGTCTATACTTACAGGTTACATTTATGGCTTGGTTATGGGTTGTCTTTGCCCATTGATCTTTCATTATTGATGCATATTCAGATTGGTGGCTTGGATTTGGATTTTCTATGCCCTAAGTCACATAATTTTATGATTTTATCTTCATGTAAAAGGGATGAGATGTTATTACCAGGGACAGTCATGGTGGAGGATTGTGGTTGACTATGCTGACAGGTTGGACATATTGAGAGACAGATGCTCAGTTCATGGATGTGATCATGGTGTCATGGATTTTGGCATGACATGATTGGTTATACAGGTACATCCTTGATGTTCGTTAGCTTGGATTTTTTGATTCAATTATGGTGGTATATCTTCTTGGTTGAGGATCATGGTTATTTGGTTTCTTTTGAGGAGCTCATGATGTGCACTTTGAGTTCTTTGATGGTTTGATGCCTTGGTTGATTCTCATGGTTAGAGGATGGTATTTTCATCATGATGTCATGGATAACTTGAATACATGGTTTAGTGGGAGCTTGTGACAGTGATGGGGTGACAGTGTAGGATTAGTTCTTAGTTTGGTTTATATCTTCTTAGTTTGGAGAGGATTGATTTTATGATGCCATAGGTGACTTGGTACCACAGTTGAGTGGGAGTTATTGGCATTGATATATTTATTGAGTGTTTGCAGATGTTGGAGGTTTGTCTTAGATCCTATTGCTGCAAAAGCGTCTTTGACATTTGCATGGTGCACTTGTTATCTTCATGGTGTGTGAAGATGGATAGATCTTAAGGACTCATGAGGTTCTTGGTTATCTTCATGGTGTTTGGAGATGGTTCTTCATGGTATGTGGAGATGGTTTTCTTCATGGTATGTTAGCACATGGTTTATGTAATACCACTTAGTGGTTTTGTGGGACTTGCTACTATATAAGCAGCCACAAGGGTAGTTGTTGTAGAGTGAGAGCGAGAGTGACAAGGAGAAGACAAAAGGCAAGAGTCAAGTGGGACAAGGCTTGATAGGTTATCCAAGGGAGCATTTGTGAAGGTTGAAAGCATGGCATGGGATGTGTGGATTCATGCTTGTTCACATAGTTTGCTCGGTTGTGGCTATGGCCATGAAGGCTTCCATGGTTGTATGGCAATGGTATTTTTGCTAAATAATACATGGTGATGGATGCTTTTGGAGGATGGGTTTTTTCCTCAATGAGGGTTTTCTAGGGCATATCTTGTGTCACAATTTTGTGGGTATGTTGTCTATTCTCTTGCATGTGGATTTTACTTCTATGTTTATTTCAGATCTATTATGGGTTATGTGGAAACGGTTATATTCTTTATTGACAAGTTTCCTTACAAGGTGGTCAATTGGAAGAAGAAACTATCATCAACAAATACTTAAGAACTCTACTCCCTATCTATTCTATTAGATTTTCAGCCATTCAGGAGCTAAGGTGTGTACAAGGAAACACACTAACCTTTGAAGGAATAGTGGGAAGACTTACTACATTTGAATT
Source organism: Cupressus sempervirens (assembly GCA_028749045.1). Taxonomy (NCBI): domain Eukaryota; kingdom Viridiplantae; phylum Streptophyta; class Pinopsida; order Cupressales; family Cupressaceae; genus Cupressus; species Cupressus sempervirens. Next base: position 141,200,652 of record CM053789.1, on the reverse strand, counting down.
GTCCAATTTTGATAACTACAAACCTGAGAACCTCGAATATGCATTCAAGGGTAAGATGACAATAAAAGACACTAAGGAGGAGACATCAAGAAAGAAGAGAAGAAATGAAAAACATGCATCCAGTGATAGCAATGCAAATGAGGAAGATGTGGAATGGTAAGAAGCACTATTGGCTAGAAGATTCCATAGAGGCAAAGGTAAGTTCAAAGGTAAGCTCCCTATCATATGTTTCAATTGCAATGAAGTAGGTCATATTGCTACAAGATGTATACAAAAGAAGAACTACGAAGAAGGAAACAAGTACAAGAACAAAAGAGAACATGATAGCAAAAACTACAAGGAGAAAGGAAAAAGATGCTACATTGTTGAAGAAGATTCTAATGAGAATGATGATGAAGTATTCTATGTGGACATGAAGGATAAATCAGATAAAGATGAAGATGAAGAAACAACATTTGTTATCTGTGTGAACAAGAATGACAAGTGGATCATAGACAGTGGATGCTCACATCACATGACAGGAGATAAAAGTAATTTCATTACCTTTACTCAATATGATGGAAATAGTGTTAGATTTGGTAATGATGCTTGATGTCAAATCAAAGGAAAAGGCTTTATTAAACTCATAGAGAAAATTTCATGTGACAATGCATACTATGTTGAAGTATTGAACTACAACTTGTTGAGTGTGTCACAATTAGGCAATGTAGGTTGTAAAGTAGAGTTTGGAAATAAAATTGCCAAGATCTATGACACTAATGAAAATCTGATAGGAAAAGGTGAACAAACTAGGAGTAATCTATTTCACCTAGATATGGAAGATGCAACATGTCTTGTTGTTAGATTTGATGATGTGTGGTTGTGGCATAAAAGGTTGTGTCATGTTAACTTTGATAATCTAATCAGTATTAGCACAAAGAACAAGATCAAAGGGTTGCCCAAATTAAAGAAACCTAAAAACACAATGTGCAAAAAATTTCAACTAGGGAAGAAGATTAAGTCTAGTTTCAAAATCAAAACATACACTTGTAAAGAAGTGCTAGAGTTAGTCCATACAAACTTATGTGGTCCAATAGAAGTGCAAAGCTACCTAGGAGACATATACATAATGCTACTTGTAGATGATTATTCCAGGATGATGATTGTTATGTTTTTAAAGAAAAATCTAATGTATTTCAAATTTTTAAGTGGTGTTTGGACAGAGTTGATAAGGAAATAGGAAAGAACCTAAAATGCCTAAGGTCAAATAGAGGAGGTGAGTTCAAATCAAAAGAATTTGAGATATTCTACAATGAAAAAGGCATTGAAAGGAAAACATCAACACCAAGAACTCCACCACAAAATGATATTGCTGAAAGAAGAAATAGTTTAGTGATTTACTATGCTAGAACCTTGATGATGGAGAAAAATGTTGCACTAAAGTACTGGAGAGAAGCTATAAGCACTGCAATCTATACACTAAATAGAGTCCAAGTCAAGAAAGGTACTAATGCAACATCTTTTGAATTATGGTATGGTCATTCACCTAATGTTAAGCATTTCAAATTATTTGGTTGTAAATGTTACATTCTTAAAGACATTATAAATGGCAAGTTTGATGCAAAAAGTGATGAAGGCATATTCTTTGGATACTCCACTAGAAGAAAAGCATATAAGTGCTTGAACACTAACACTAACAAGATTGTGAAGAGTGCAAATGTATATTCTGATGAGCATATAGAATTTCAGGTTGATGAGTCCAAGAAATCAGAGGATTATAGATCCTTTGTACATTTCTATGAAGGAATGACTGTTGAAGACAATGTTGCAAATCAAGTTGGAAATCAACAACAAATTTTAGTATCTGTCAAATCTCAGCTAGTGAATGTCAAGCTACATTCAGAAGCCAAGCTATAGGATGTAGAAAACACATTCTAGTTCTAAAAATAATATACATGAGAGGAATGATGAAGTGCTAGATGAAGAAGAACAAAATGACTTTGAAGTTGAAGGATCAAATAGGAAAAGAAGGAGAAAACCAAGATTAGTAAAGTATGTGAAAAGACATCACCCTATAGATCAAATCATTGGTGACAAGGATGCCAGACCAATGAAAATGAATAGAATGAGGAATGAATCATGTTTGCTGAGCAAGGTTGAACCTAAAACAATGAAATATGCACTACAAGATGATGATTGGTATAAAGCCATGGAAGAGGACATAGATCAGATTGTGAAGAACAAAACATGGACCCTAGTTCCTAGACCAATTGATAAGAATGTGATTGGTACCCAATGGGTGTTTAGAAATAAACTTGATGAGAATGGTGAGATAACAAGAAACAAAGCCATACTAGTTTTCAAAGGCTATGCACAAGAAGAAGGACTATATAATGGGGAAACATTCATCCCTATTGAGAGAATAGAGGGAGTAAGAACATTACTTGTACATGCTACATACAAAGGTTTCAAAGTGTACCAAATGGATGTTAAGTCTGCTTTTCTGAATGGTATACTAGAAGAGGAAGTCTACATAGAACAACCAGAGGGATTTGTAGATGATAAGAACAAGGACATGGTCTGCAAATTGCACAAAGCACTTTATGGATTGAAGCATGCACCTAGACCATGGTATGAGAGATTGCACAAATATCTTGTGAAGATAGGATTTGAGAGAATAGATGACAATAGTAACTTTTATATCAAAGCTCAAAAAGGTAAAGACATTGTGATATTAGAAGTCTTTGTTGATGATATAATATTTGGAGGAAAATATGTTCTATGCAGAGATTTTGCTAATCAAATGAAACATGACTTTGAGATGTCAATGTTTGGAGAAATAAAATTCTTTGTTGGTTTACAAGTATATCAATTGAAAGATGGCATATTTGTGACCTAATCCAAAAACATCGAGGAGATACTCAAGACATTTGGGTTAGAAGACTCAAAACCAGTTAGCACACCAATGGCAATAGGACATAGATTATCCAAGAATGATGAATCAACTAAAGCAAATCAAACATTGTATAAATAGGACTTTTTATTGAGTATCTTTCTTTATTCATTTTGTATCCTTACCCCAATAACATGCATTTTTTCACAAGATTCTATCATGCTAGTTAGAACAACCCTTGTCGCTTTGTTTCGATTATCATTTGAAATTATTGCAAGTTTATTCCTTAAAATTGAATAATTATGAATTTTGATAATTTTTTCTATAATTTTTTCAATAGGAAGAATTTTATATTTCCTCTTATCTTTCTTCAGTTTCCTTTATGTTCTTAGCTTCTTGTTCCTTAGTTACCTCCACAATCACTATTGCTCAAGCTACTAAATCATCAATCTGTATCTCAGATGAGTCTTTATCTAGCTGAGAAGTCGGTGTCTCCTTCTCCTGCACTTTTTCATGAGTTGTATGAGGGGGACTCATTTCTAGTTCTTCTTCTATTTCTTCACATTTGAATATCTTAATAGGTTTATTCTTATATGGTCTTGAAGCTTGGCTCCTTGTCACACTCTATGGTGTTTTATTCTCAACAATATTCTTCTCTATAAGAAATCCATTTCTTATTTATGCACATGCTAAATCTTGGTAGGGTTGAACTCTCTTCCATTTATAATAGCCATACTATGTATGGCTTCACTTATTCTTCTTTCACCTCATAGCCAAATAGTGTTAACCAATGGGTTATTGATTAAAATATGCACATAATGCACTTGTTTGTGCTAACAATAAAGAAAATATTATCTTTTAACCCTTCCACTAGGCTAGTGGATATCCTTTCCCATTGTTTCATTTCCTTCTATAAATATTTGAATTAATTCCAAGGCATGCCATTTTTTGTAGCTTCTAGTTTCTTGTAGAGTTCAAATATCTATGCGATGACTGGTTGGTCTTCGCTCAATTTATAGAATGGGGGCCCTAGAAACTCTCCTCTAAGATAGACAAATATACATACTCATATAGAACCAAACCATAGACTATGATCTATGTTCTCATTCATAATTTGACTTGATTTTTCATCATCCTCCCATGTAGATATCCACACAAATTAGTTGGGTATGTGCAAGATCATGTGTGCCAAAATTTATGGTGATCTAAAAAATATGTAGTTCTGAAATAGATTAGAGCATTTCAAAATCTATTCCAATTTTTTTCCCACCCATCCTGATATCAAACCAAAAAATTAATACCTTTATAAGGCCTAATATATCTTTGGATACCAACCCTATGTGATCAACTTTAAAAATCACCAGAAACATAGTTTTTGTCTATTCTTGTATGTTTTTTACTTCAAACATGTATCTGACGACTTTTTTTCCACCAAAATTTGATGAAACAAAAATGGTTTTTTAGAAATATTTTTATCTTTCCAATGTAATGCCTATCAAATTACAACTTCAATAAGTAACTATTACTTACTTTCTAATGGAGTTACATATAAAGTGTTGATTGACACACTAATTGAAAAATAACTATAACTTTCAAACAGTACAACATTTTTCAAATCCAAAAGATGCATCACATTCTATGCTTCCTCTATTATAAGGAAAAGAAAAAAGAAAAAATAAAATTTATAGAGTTTTGAATTAGTTAAGGTGGTCAGACATGAAATTTTTTGTTCCAAAAATACTATAGTAGAAAAGTCATAATTAATTATTTATTCAGAATAAAAATACCTACAAATATGTGTCACATCTACGCATGAGTCTACTTCTTATCTTTATAATCGTAGTAAAGATATTATAATTTTATTTATATTAAGATGGTTAGAAATAAGTTTAATTCTTATGTTTGTGTTGGACATTTTGTACTATTGCATTAAAATTAAAAAAATTGACCAAAGAATTTTAATATATATTTTTAGATATGGCGTAGTAGTTTAGAAACTAAACTCAATTTGCTAGAGATTCTTTTCTCTCAACTTTTTGATAGAAAGTTCATAACAAGTTCAAACTTTCATGTCAAGTTAACATAACCTTGATTTTTTGATTTTTCATTGCCACATAAGGGTGTAGTTTGGTTGAGCATGATCCTGCACATACCTAGTTGGTGAATTGTTGTGGATAGCTTAGAATGTTTCATAAACTATGTTGAAGGGTATTTGATTTTCCCTACTTGTGTGGAACATATTGTACCCCATTACGATGGCCAAAACCCTTATCTTTAGGTCTACGATCCCATTCATTGTGCATCCTATTAAATCCTAGGTCAACTTTCCTTTAGTGATTATAGCTAGTTACTAACTAATATGAAATTCATATATAGAGTGATAAAATTCACATTAAACTAGTTACCCTTAGTACTAGGGCATTTTTGATCCTATAGGGTTTATCCATCCATACACAATGTTCGTGAATTCAACTCAAAACAAACCTTACCCATTTTTCATGGAAGAAATTGGGTATGTTTACTACTCTTCTTTGAATATAATTATCTAAGTCTTAAGGTTTATCTTTCAAAACTCCTTCAGAAAAGAATGAGTTGTATAGTTCATGTATTTCTTTGTCATACACATCCTATACCTCAACTTTGTGTTATCTTCTTGCATCCTCTGTAGGGAAAGAAATACCATGTAGTGATGAGAATCCTTCTTCATCTTCCACATCATTTCCTTTCAATATTTTCCCCTCATAGTCTAGATGATCACTTTGTTCACTATCAATAAGGTTGACCTTGTTAATTTCTTCTTCCATTATCCTATTTATTATCCTTTAATCTTATGTTGTGCTAGATTCTGTGTGATTCTTCTTGCAAATAATATTTTTGCATATCTTGTTTTGAGCTCTTAGGGTTTTGTAATATGAAAGAACAAGTGATTTTATATTTCTAAAGTACCAAATGACTTACAATATGCGTATTTATGTCATGGAATTGTAATGTTGGAGTTACAATGTTTACAAAAAGATTCACCCATGACTCGACATGTGTCATTAATGCGCTTAACGTACCTTGCAATGGTTAGTTTTTACCATTTGTTCTTCAATAAATAGCCTTTTTTTTCTTACCACATCAATGTCTTCACTTTACTCTTTGATTTCTACTAGTTTACACTAGGGGAGTGGTTTATGATTCATTCCTTTGTCTTTTAACCCCTCTACGCTTTGTAACCTTAGTTTTTTTGTGACGTCTCACCAATGACCAATGAGTTTATAACCGCACAATGTTTCAGTACCTCTATCACTTTACTATTATTCATCCATGCCCTAGTGAAGTCTTTTTTATACTGCTCAAAAAATCTATTGTTTTCTTTTCCAATAGGAGACTTTCTATTTGATCTTCTACTACTTCTACACTCTCTTACAAGATGGCCAATCTTTTGGCATTTTTAGTAGGATATTCTAGTGCTTTTCCATGGTTTAGTGCAGCTTCATTGGTCCATCCTTAGTCTACACTATGTCACTCAATGAACCATTATTTCTATAGGTGCTACAGATCAATGTAGGAAACTTGTACCTCTTAGTGGGATTCATTGCCTTTGGAGATGAATGGTTCTCTTCATCTCCTGCTCTGCAATCCTCTTCTTTATGTCCATACTAGTCATTGTAATATCAATCTCCATATATTCTCTTCTCATTAAGATACATGCATTATTGTATTCTATAGCCACAATGATGGTAGTTATTGTAGTACCCTTCATAGGTACACTGCTTAATAGATGTTATCTCCTTGAACCAAATCATACTAGATGTATGTCCTTTCTTACCACAATAATAATAAGTGGGTTTAGTTCTACTCTTACCTTTTTGATATGTGCTTCATTTTTTGTTGTTGTCTAGGTTCCTTTCTTTAGAGGTTGCAACTTCCTAGCCTTTATATGTCTTTCATAATCAAGATCGGTTGTGCTTTTATTTCTCCTTTGACCTTTCAATTGATCATCTATTTTCTCTAAGGTCTCATTGAATTTTCTCAACTTTTTATTCTCCTCATTTATACTCCTTATCTCATCTTTTAGCTTGAGTACTTTCTGTATTAGTTGGAAGAACTATTCTATACGAGGATGATATCTATATTATGTCTTTTATGCATCCTTTCTTTTGGTCACTGCTTGAACTTCCTATTTTCTTAAGATGGAAGTGTCTTTCTCATTCTCATAATTTCTCATTCTTCTCTTGAAAAATCTTCTTTCTCCTTTTTCATCTAAGTAATTGTGTCTTTTAGACTTTCATTATCAGTCATCAAGTTTGATATAGCTTCTTTTGGCACTTCAAAATTGCTATGCTCTTTTACCTCCTCAATAAGTTGTTGACATTTACTTAGCTTTTTCATCACCTTCTTCATTTTTTTAAGAGGTTATCTAAGTTTGTCCTTCAAATCTTCAATGGTGTCAAGTGATTCATCAAACCATCTTTGTAATTTGAGAGATGTTATTTTATCTTCCCTCAAGTAGTCAGGTTTATTGCAACAAGGATTTCCAATCTAATCCCAATTGTTGGTTGTAGTAGGTACTAAGTGTTGGTGGGGGTGAATTAATATTGATTCTCATACTGGTTACACCCTTACCATCTCTAAAAAAACTAGGTAAAAACCTCTTAATAACTAAAGAAATGATAAATATAGTAAAGTAGAAGTATGTGACTTGCACATGAAAGAAATCATCAAAATGACCTAGAGCCCTTAATTAGAGGATAATAACCATGATATGGATATTTCACCTACTCGCCCTTATAATGCATATAACAGGTTATCCATATAAGAGTTATAGTTGTTTCTTATGGAAACAAATCTATTCAAGAATGTCTATAACATGTTAGGGTTATTCAAGCTTATAAAATCTACCTTTTTAGAGGATTTACAAATCTCTTTTGAAAAGATACCTTGTTAAAGTATTTATAAAAGCTTATTAATGAAGCTTTCCCATTTAAAATCCACAACTAGATGCAATGGTAATACATGAATCTAATGTATATAATCTAGAAAATATATCACTGTCTCACCTTACAAATCTCTATTGCAAACCCTTGAAGATGAACCAATCTCTCTGATTACTTAGTGAACTCTATAGTCTCAACTATGGCTTGGTTGTTTGGAACCACTTGCCGCTATATCATTTCCCTCTACAACCACCTCTCTTACTCTCTTGCACTATGAATGAACCTTTAAGTTATTTCATGCGCTCTCTCACTATCTCCTTCTCCTTCACACCACACTTTGTACATGTAATTTGGGTGCATGTATGTAATGTCCCCTTTTTCTGTGACATTATAATTTTGTGTGTTAGCTCACTTTGCCTCGATTTCAGGGGAGGAAAGGTTCTTTTCAAGGTTCAGTTCGAGGTTTGACCTAGGCATTTCTAGTTTTAGACCCATCAAAGTAGTTTTGGTAGGTATTCTAGATACTTAATATTTTTAGTAAGTAAATAGAGCACAATATTTTTGGTACCTCAGTGTTGGTTTGAAAGTGTCTCGGCAAGAGCTTTCAAATAAGCTATTGCATGTGATTATCTGAGTTCACTTGCTCAATTGTTTTAATGTCTGATGATTATATGGTTTTCTGACTAAGTGACTATTAAAGTCATTTAATTTGTCACTTTATTTTAAAAAGTTACTATGTTCACTTAAGTGACTAAAGGACAAAAAAGGTGCTTTATCCCACATTGCTTAAAAGAGCATGCATCACATTGGGAAAAGGGTTAAAGGTACAACAATGCCCCACATGAGAGGGGATGAAGAATTTAATATCCAAGCAAATATTAATCTTGGAGCTAGAAACAATTGTTGGTTATTTCTTCTAAGATGCAAAACCTTGAAGAAGCTTTTGGAGGTCAGACGCAAATGTAGCCTTCTTATAGGTTCAATTTATATTTTCAATTTGACTATCTTTTCTATTTATAAGATTGGATTATTGGGATTGTTGCATGTTATTGTATTACTATTGTATAATACAATAACGTTACTGGACAATTATTTGTAGTAATCTGTTGGTTATGTATTAACTTCTGAATATTAGAGAAATAAAATAATCTTTCCTGAGTTTTCTTGTATGCAAATGTGCTGGTTAGAAATCAGTTTAAATTCTAGAATTGATATTGGATATTGGTTTACTAGTTCGATTTTAAATTTGCACTTTTATACCACAGATTTTTTAGAAAAATATCCAGAAAGAGATATTACAGTGGTATTAGAGCCAAGAATCTTGCCATCCTGTGAAATCACACAACACACGAAGAATTTATAAAATCAAATATTCCTAGTTCAGATTGCTTTGATGTGACTGGTCTGAGATTTGGAGCACAAAACCCTCAAATCTGAAGTCTCTAAGGAAGGCTGGACGACACCCCAAACTTCCTTTAATCTGCATTATACAGGGTGGGCAAATAATCGGGCAAGCAGTTAAAGTAAAGTGAAAACAAAATAGAAGGTAAGAAATTCTGAGCCAGTTGATTTCATCATAATCTGAATACTCTTGAATCGAGTGTCTGTGTTGTAAAGAAAATACTGGTTGGAGAAGTTTGTGTTGCAATTGCCTTACTCGGCATTTGTGGAAACTGCCACAAATTCATTAATAGGCCGTATTGGTGATTTCTAGAAAACTTGGCAATGTTTTTAAGCATTTCCTGAGACTAGTCGAACACACTGGTTATTCAGACAGGGACTAAGCTAAACTTGAGAGCTGGTTGGAAGTCATGCACAAGACTGAGGGAACTGTGGGTGCATCAAGAATCTCGTGAGCCGCATCTATATTGCAAGAAGTCACAGGAATTATACATTCCGCACAGAGGGAGGTCCGGCAGCAGAAAGTATTGGCATTATAGGTGCCGTTATTACAGTGAGTCGAGGGTTTAATTGCAAAACATCTCCAGTCGTGGCTCAGCGATTATTAACAAGATGAGTCAGGTTTCAGTATTCACGTGAAGGATTAAAAAAAGAGAGTTAAGAGCTAGCAGAGACAGTGTAAAATACGTGGTCACGGCACAGTTATGGAGTTGGTCTAGCACAGGAGTCCATTAATCACATTTCCAACAGTGGTAAGACACACGCTTTGAGAAGGAGCATATCACATCCTGCAAACGACCATCTTCACTAAGTATAAACCAGTTTACCTTTTTACAGCTGATACACATTTCGGGAATGACAGTGGAAAAAAAACGTGGAGTGAATACATACGTTATTGCCAGCAGTATTCATACATGACATTCTGGGTAAAATAACAAGAGCTGCAGTCAGGTCAAAACGGTGAAAGCAGTGGTTAATTACCTGGCACGAGTATGAGGAGGTGTACGTGTGAACAACTTGAACCTTTGGTGCATTCGAATCACTTGGATACGGTGGTAGATTGTTCGCAGACTGCAGATCTCAAGGGTCGGTGTTTGTTTTAAGGGAATATATGTAAGTTTGTAGCTTCCTGCGAATTACTAAGTTTCTCATTTGAGTAGTGTTGTGAGTTTAAGTTGGTACAGTTTACTCCTATAACTGCATCTAATCAATATTGGTTCAAGCAATTACAGATGGCTTTCCCAGTTGCCAACTATTTTACAAACTGTCCATGAAATCTAGCACTGAAACAGCAACATATCTTTGCTTACTGTTGGGTATCTTAGTTCTATCGGGAGAAGTAAAGACGGGTTTTGTGAGAGTGGCAGTTCAAGTAATAAATGTCTAAAAACTGATTGACAAATTGCCTATTAGTAACCTGTAACATTTTGAACACCAAATGTACACACAGGGTATCACAGCAAATACATATTACTATTTGATAAAATGCTAGTAGTAAGGATTGAGAAATGTGAACAGACTTAAGGTAGGATCATTATAGTGGCCCATTCTAAGACTGCGAACTGGGCATCATTAAATTAAATGTAAAAACTGAGTTCTTCTAAGTGATCGTCAAAACATCAAGGTAGTTGGAATTCTTTTGGTTATGCTCAAAATCAGAAAACTATCCATACAGTGGTTTTAAGATTGTTCCAGGGGGGCTGTGAACAGTTTGATTAAATTATTTAGCCAAAAATCTCATAACTTTGCTATTAAAGAATCAGCCAAGTAGGGATCAGTATAGTGGTATCACGGGGTTGGAAGTTTTGTTGGGTAATACCTTCATAGCTGTGAGGAACAATACAGGTGAAAGATCGTACATCGGAATGTTGCCCTTTTGTGTTTGTCTTTAATGACAAATAGGGTATTCATTTGCATTTCCATCATACATAAGCTGACATGGCTTGGCTCACAGCGATTCTTGTATTCTGCATGATGACATATTCAGATATCCATTTCAGGTGAGTTACATATTCAGTTTGGTGGCAGTGACGGAATTCAGATGTTTTCTTGTACTTGTTATATAGAGCTCCGTTTGCCAGTGTCAGTGAGGTTTTCAAACATTTAGATTATCCTGCCCGCTACGATCTTTGGTTTCCAGAGTACCTTTCAGTTATGCATTGTGAAATGGTTTCAAAAGAATGAACAGAATTGTATGGCAGAATAGTATTGCATAATCTTCATCAAAATGAGGTGAAAACCAAACAAGACAACACACTAAATGTTTGAATAAACAACTTGAGCAATTGCAGGTAATTCTAATGGATTATTCATGGCAACTATTTGATGTAAATATCCAGTTACAGATTTCAGAGATCTGCTATTGAATGCAGTTGAGTTTATTACAGTGGTATCCCATATAATAGTTGGAAGACCAAAATGCATTGGTCTTTATAAGAAGTCATAGGTCCCAACACATCAGACTTTAGAATCTTAAGAGAGAAACTATGGGAAAGATGCACAGTCTGAGAAAAGATCTTAAGCAGTTAGCCTAAAATTTCCAATCCGAAATGAGGACTGAAATAATAAGCATATATAATAAGTACAACAAATTTCCTCCTCAGATTAAAAAGGAATTTCCTTTCTTGGATTATGTGGACTTTTAGCTTGAGCTACAAAACAAGACGAATATGACAAGAAACAAATACCATGCATTGGCTCGAGATCTCCTTGCAGAGGATAGTTACAAAAATTTGCAAAGGGCCGATATCAATCAAGCGGATAGTAGCACTAGCAATGGCTCAAGTATACTAATAGGTAATGGGGAGACAAAAATATCTTATGAAGTTGTTTACACTAATCCTTCTGATGAGCATGTTGATGACCTAGATAGAAGATTTGACCAACCTGCCAACGTTGGCAACTCCCCATCCTATTTAAACATAGAAAACTCCAACGTATTATTTGGCAACATGGAAATTAGCTTGGATAAATTTTATGGTGATAATAGGCTAGAAATTTTGTCAAATTTTGAGGAGCAAATGGACCGCACTATTGGTAGGATGGATGATATGGTGCGCATTGAATTAGAGGACACATCTAAAATTGTTGTTTCCCTAGGTGATGAAAAATCAAAAAATTCTAGGGAAAGCAGCCCACTTGTGCTTGAAGGAGATGGTCAAAAACCATTATTGCTCCTTGACTTATTGGATATGCTTTTGGTCAAAGAGGACAAGATTGTCCAAGTGTTGACAAGAATGGATGATTCTTCCAAATTGGTTGAGGATCTCATGCAAAAGATTGTGATAGAAGAGAGGTAGGGAAATGTATTGTGTGTCACAAGTACTCTTCTACATACTATTTTTGAAACTTTGAAAATGATAAAATATGAGTACTTGCAACTATTAATGGATAGAGATCTAGCAATTAAATTTGGAAGGGACAAGGAGAGTGAGGTAGATGATCTATATCTTCAATTGAGTTTAACACATTATTCCATCCACAAAGCTGAAAATCAAACAAGTGAGGCAGCCACTTATGAAGAAGATGACAATGGATTAAGGGCACAAGAAATCATGCAAATCATTGAAAGAATTCATAAAATGGGTAGATGTGAAGGCAAGCAATGTGATTCAGTCACGTATTTCCCATTTGAGACTATTGATGGTGAGAAATTTTTTATGAATCAACAAGTTGATAAGACTAAAAATTCTAATTTTTATGACATCAGCTATACATTTTCACAGGAGGACATGGTTAGTGATACAACAAGTGAAGATAATTCAAAGTTTTCAGCTAATGGTGAAATATCCATTTATAAAGACTTTAACATAAGTGAGAGTACTAATGGTGGAATATGAAGTTCAGATTTATCCTTTGAATGCACTGAGGGATTTTTTAGCTTACCTAGAGTTTTATCACCTAGCTCTTATGAGATGGTCATGGGCTACTTTTTGATTGGTGATTTTACTTATTGGTATATTCTAGCTATTAGTGGTTTGCCTGTGTGTGATGGTAGTATATTCAATGATTCTATTTGGCCTTCAGAGGTCAATGAGTTATTTTTAGTTGAGTGGGGAGAGCATACATTACCCTACGTACCACATGAGGTGTCTACATTTTTTACTTAGTAGTATATTGGAGATAGGGTTACCATTCATGATGTTGGTGATTCACCAACCACTCTTTCCTATACCCAGGATCATGTTGATTGGGTGATTGGGGATCTAGGTGCTGATAGTATCTTACATCTAGTGGTTTATGCTATGTTGTTACATAGTCACAAGATTATGATCTATGCGTTTCAGCCTTTTGACATATCAAAGATCTAGAGATCAGGATTACTTCATTTTCACCTAGATTATAGAGTGATTGAGTTAGATTGGCTAGATCTATCATTATCATCGGTATAAATATTGTAGGGGCAGTATAGTGGCATAGTGGTGCAGATATTACAGGAGTTGGTCAAAGGTATCTCAGACAGCATGCGAGTTCTCACTTGGGATTTAGGGGGAGCATCCTTATGTATTGCCTTTCATTGGGAAGCTAGGAGGAGAATTTGGATGTTATCATCTTGTGGTGGATATTGGCATATTGTCGAGCTCCCATTTTCACTTGATAGTAGAGACTCACAAGGTCACTCATGTAGTGAGACATTCATTCTGACAGAGGGTACTAGTACACAGGGCCGTTGCAGATGGTAGTTGGTGACCCTTACTGGTGAGCCTTGTGATCTTGGCCTTTAGTTATTTGGCACATCGATTCCTCTTGTACTTTTTTTCCATTTAGGATTTGAGATGATGCATGTCGGGGTACATCAACTAAGGAGTAGAATCACCTTCTCAAGATGAGTATAGGATCCTAGCATTTGGTTTTTGCAGGTATGAGTGAATTTCTTGAAGGCAAGAAATCTTTGAGAAGGGAGGCTTTGTAGTGTCCCCTTTTTCTGGGACATTATAATTATGCATTCTATCTTGCTTTGCCTAGGTTTTAGGGGTGGAAAGGTTCTTTTCAAGGCTTAGTTCGAGGTTTTGCCTAAGCATTTCTAGTTTCAGATCCATCAAAGTAGTTTTGGCTGGTAGTCTAGATACTTACTATTTTTAGTAAGTAAACAAAAATTAGTGTTTTTGGTACCTCAATGTTGGTTTGAAAGTGTCTCACTGAGAGCTTTCCAACAAGTGATTGCATGTGATTATCTGAGTTCATTTGGTTAGCTATTTTAATGCCTGACGATTATATGATTTCTTGACTAAGTCACTATTAAAGTCATTTAATTTGTCACTTTATTTTAAAAAGTTACTTTGTTCACTTAAGTGACTAAAGGAAAAAAAAGGTGCTTTATCCCACATTGCTTAAAAGAGCATGCATCACATTGGGAAAATGGATAAAGATACAACAATGCCCCACATGAGAGGGGATGAAGAATATAATATTCAAGCAAATATTATTCTGGGAGCTAGAAACAGTTGCTAGTTATTTCTTGTAGGATGAAAACCTTGAAGAAGATTTTAGAGGTTGGACACAAACCTAGCCTTCTTATAGGTTCAATTTATATTTCCAATCTGACTATCTTTTCTATTTATAAAATTGGATTATTGGGATTGTTGCATGTTATTGTATTACTATTGTATAATATAGTAACATTATTGGACAATTATTTGTAGTAATTTGCTAGTTATGTATTAATTTCTGAATATTGGAGAAATAAAATAATCTTTCCTGAGTTTTCTTGTATGCAAATGTGTTGGTTAGAAATCAATTTAAATTCTAGAATTTATATTGGATACTGGTTTACTGTTCGGTTTTAAATATACCATGGATTTTTTGAAAAAATATCTAGAAAGGGATATTACAATGTATGCACTCTATAATGTTAGGGCACAATAATCCATAAAAAAAATCCTTCTCAATTTTGAATTCAAAATTTCAATTCTGTATCAAATATGTTCACAGAATACGGTGACCACTATTGCTAGGTTATAGACTAGTAGCCATGCTAGTCCATTTGTGAACCTATGTGTAGCCTTCATCCCTTACTTGTTCCACCATATTTCCCTTCTCTTGTGTCACATCCATTATTATTTTTCCCCTATCTTGTCACACCCATGGTGATTCACTTTGTCAATGATATGGATCAACTTTCCTTTGCACTTGTCTGTTGGTGGTTGTGTAACATATATGTCCATACCAATTTACTCTTCTATGGGAGACCATGTAACTTTGTAATTTCTTCTTCCTTTAATCAGTTTCCAATCAATGAAAATACCCTTTTCACAATTTTCATTCAAATGAGGCTGGTGGGATAACACCTGCTTAAGTGCAATAAGAGGTAGGGTTGATCTTTCTTGATCCCCATTTCTTTCTACACATATATGTAAGCATGTAACATAAAAAATAAAATGAATACATTGTGTGATAAACATGTGTAACATATTTTATTTTGGTGGATTCAAGTAATATACTAGTTAGAGGTATGACTTAAAGTGTAACAATTTTTTTAATACTTGTATTAAAAATCTTGATGTGGCTCTTGGTGGCTTTGAATGATACATGTGATACAATCCTTCCTACAAAATATTATCATGGTAAAATAATACAAAGTTATAATCTATGGATAAGGGGAAAAGATATATAGTGCATCAAAAAAATAATTTGATGTTGCAATGACTTAGGAGAATCTTTAATGAGGGAACTTACCTGAGTAAATGGTGTTATAATATAATGCACAAATACTAAAGATAATTTTAAAACCCTTTCTTTATATTAATAATAGTTTAAATAACTATTACCTTCCCAACATATTGAATTTAAGCTAAGATGGACAAATGGAGCACTTAAATCATATAATTTGATGATTTATTTAATTTAATATTAACAAATAATCAATTTACCTAAGATGAAATTATTAGCTTTTTTCTTTTGTAAGAAGCTCTTTTCCTTAAAACTATGTTTTCCTCATGTAGATAAGGCATGAAAGATATTGTTGTGATTGGAAGAGACAACCTATGTGGTATCTTTAGTCTTGAATGTGTTTCCATTGAATTAGGACTTTGGGATGGTGTTCCTATGGGGGTGGATGGACAATGCTGAATGATAGATTTAAGTTTCAATAAGAGAGATCCTTTAATTATTCCTTAGACAATGTCAATTGAGCATGAATGTGTTTCTATGTATATTATTGAAAATCTGGTATTCAACCAACTAAACTATTTTTTTGCATTTATGTTTATCTAGGATTTAAAAATATTTTTCTCTAGCTCCCAACACACTTTAATGTCTAGGGACAAATATTTGAATGGACGAAGGTGAAGCTATACAATGACACTAATGGATATGTGCATTATAGGGAATGTTTGTCATATTATTTCTTCATGTATCTTGTGTTAGTTGAAAAATTTATATGTTTAGAGTATGGATAAATATGTAATTTGTGTGAAAGGTAAAATACACTATACAAAAAATTTCAGCTATTGAGAGTATATGTCTAGAGAGATGGTGAAAATTATTTATAGATTACGTATTATATTATCTATGCAAAACTAGTTTGTGTTATATTGCTATTTGGTTGAATTATAATGGTAATTTGAACTAAAGTAGCAAATAAATGGCTTTAAGAATTTATTGACAATCTTAATATGGTCACTTCTTTCTAGATGATATTTATAGATAATTTTGGATTGGGTAAAAAATACTAAAATGTTTCTTAAAAAATGATTTGTGAAAATGGAATAATAAACACTATCTATGATTTAGGGATTTTGCAGAGGTAAAATATTTGGTTCATGAAGGTTTGGGCATTGATTGAGGAAGAGTGGGGATGGTATCAAAGCATAAAAAGGAGTGCATTTGCAATCATAGTCCATATTTAATTAAGAATGGACAAGGGTTAAAGTTGTATAAGGATCAATTACTTCAATTATCTTGCAATAAAAAAATGTCATATTCTACTTGAAATTTATTATTTGATGTTGTTTTCATCCCTTTACAAAAGTTGTACGATATTTTAACTATAAATTATTTTATATTATTTTCATCCCTTTACAAAAATTGTGATAAATTCATTCAAAAGTTTTAAAAAAACTTGAATGACCTTTCTATAATGTAATATTATACTGAAATATTGTATAAATTGCAAAATAATATACAATCCTCATATCACAAATAGTTCAAAATTAATATTTATTAACATTCCTTAACCAAACTAATATAAATTCATTAAATTCCAATGTTCTTTTATTTCTAATAAAAGGAGTAGAAATTGAAAAAGAGTTACTTGAGTCTTTCTTTCTTCACCAAATATGGATGAGAGCTTTCCATCTAGCCCGCTTCATGTGAGAATAACCTAAAAGAATGCAAGAAAAATTAAGTGGAGGAAATTATATACAACACAGCCAACGTCTAAATTTCACTATCAACCCTTCCCGTGAAGCACTTCTATAAAGTAAAAAAGTACAAACGATTTACCACTACTTGTAATATGGGGAACACTTTGGCCTGGTCAATATCAAAGCAGTCTTAGTTTGTCAATGAGTTATAAAATGTTTTCACTGTATGCCGTGTTTTTCTGTCAAAAATTAAAAAAAGTTAAAAACGGGGCTGATCCAGAAAATTAAAACACTGTAGAACAGTTACAAGTTCGATGCCATGTGTGTTTTGTTATCTTGTGTATTTATTTAATTTTTTTAACAATGTATTGATATGCGCTTGAAAAAAAAAAAGACGAAGAGTAGGTTAACAGAAAAGACAAAAGACAAGAGAAAATTAGGTACCAATATCCACGAAATAGGAAAGTAGGTTTGAATTTTTTTAGTGGGTAATTATCTTGCCTGGCATAATGTACGTTGTCACTTAAAACTTATTAACCCAATATGATTATTTAAAAGAAATACGAAGATCAAAGTAATTATTTGTAACAACAAATGGGTTTATAGTGAACTTAGGGCATTCTAGTTTTAAATGTACATAATAAAATATAGCTGAAAAAAATGATAAATGATGACTGATAATTTATACAAATATATTTTAGATTGAAGGAAAGTAATGCGGACGATGAGGGTTTAGTGGCTGCAGATTCCGGAATTAAAAAAATAGTTTTCATTAGATGAATGTTCTATATTTTTATTTTTATTTTTATTATTTTATAAATAGATAAATAAGTGCTGATTTTTATTGTTTAAGTCAAAGTCATTGTTGTATTTTATCTTTTTCTTGTTCTTTCAAATTTATTTATTGTTCTATAAATTTCAAGTATTTGTATATTTCTATATGATTTTATTGTGTAAATTTTCTGTAAATTCTTTGTGTTAATTCACAATATCTAATAGTTTGAAGGGTAACTATATATATATATATAGAACAAGGTGAGAATTCTTTGTACGGAGAAATATTCAGAAGAAGAGACTAAAGATCCTCAAGATGATATACATGCAAATTTTTACTTTTATAGGACACCAAATCTAAAATCTTTATGATTATTATTCTTTGATGTTCTAAAATAAGAAAGGAAGACTTGGTGTATGAGGATGATAAATGAATGCTACTAAGTTTCTTTAAATATGAAATCATAGTATGAAGTAAGAGATTTAATTTTTCAAAATTTTCAAAAAGGAAAAGCTCATGTCTAGAACTGCAGGCTAAAAAATGTTCTCATTAAGTAAAGTGAGAATGAGATCCAAACCTTCACAACAAAAATAATATCAATTCCTTAGACACATGGATGCTTGGTCACTAACAGTGACACCTACAAAATAGACATAAAACCAACTAATTAACTTATAATAGCAAGACAAAAAATCTAAGAACTACAATCCAAGTAGGAAATTTGAAATAAAAGTCCAGCCACTGCCAAAAAGACCAAAAAATAGACCAAACTGCATTCCAAAAAAGCCACAAACTATTCAAATATGGAACAACAAATGAAAATAAAGGTTCAAAATAACAATACAAAACTGACAATCCACTCTTTAAATAGAACAATAATTTAATTAATCTTTAATTCAGAAATTCAACTCCCACACATTACAATGCATAAAGAATACGCTTTTATAAAATGAACATTATTAGGATATGAACAGCGAAGAGGTTTTTGGAGAGAAAATTTGACTATTTAGTGTCATATCTTTACAATTCCTCATTTGAAATCCAACCACCAAACTAACAATCTTCCATCAACTCATCCTTAAAGAAAATTCTATTCACAAGCACTTCTGATTAATATTTTCTAAATTAAATCAGAATTAATAAACCTTACGATTATCATACTTTCAAAAAATAATAAATCCAAAACTTAAAACTATTTTTGTCATCTCTATTATCTGACATGTGCTCTTTCATTTTATCTTTTATCAGATATATAACTGTTGCATTTGGTTTACTGTCCTCATATTGATATGACTGACGCTCTGTTATTGCCCCAAAATAAATGCTAGTATACTTCTCTGAATACTTCTGAAAATCCCTTTCTGCATTAAACTTATATGTTGCAATAGTATTTACCTCTGCGAATCCGTCATTTTCTTTCTCATTTCTCAATGTCACTTTACGGTATATCAAAAGGACCATTGCACTAGATCTACTCTTTCTCACCATAACACCCACAATGCACCTACCACTGAGATCAAAAGCAAAAGCATAAACGACATACTCAAATAATTTTCCTTCTCAAAAAATTGAATAAGTGCGAATGAAAATAGCAGTTCCATGAGTAAAAGAGTTAATGAATACAGTCTTCCTGTCAGGGTGTCTGCGAGTATCCTAACATGATCAAAAATAAATTTCCCTGTGTTTAAATCAACATACTATCCAATGGCTTGGGGTTGGACATAGAAAGTGTCTATTAAAAGAACTACGTATGGAACGACAACACTTCCATGTGGGTTGCATGCTTCTTCGAATGTGAAATAAGAGAAAGAAAAGACTCTACTACAGGTGTAGAGGCATTAAGAGCTTCTCTCATATAAAATTTGCAGTCTGTAGTGGAACTGATGGAGTCCTTCTGGTTTATCATCTCCATAAGCTACCAAATGACTAGTGGCACAACCTGTATTTTCTTCACCAATGGCACAGACTGTATTTCCTTGTGAGAAATAGAAATCAAAATCATAAACTCACAATCCTAAACCAAAAAACTTTGCTCGGCACAAGCTATTGCCGAGTGCCAGTTTTGCTCGGCACATGAAGGTGCCGAGTTACAATTTGCTTGGCACTTGAAGGTGCCGAGTGACAGGAAGCTCAGCACACAAAGTAAATACTCGGCAACAATAGATGCCGAGTGAGCTCTGCTCCAACTGAGAAAGAGGATGCCGAGTGTTCTGTTCAAACTGTAAATATTATAGCTTAAAAAATTCTAATGTGAATGCTTTCACCATTAAAATCAGAGAACCAAAATTTTAAGCTTAAAAAACAAACTTGTCAAATGCAACATTCAAGGGAAGAGTAATGGATTCAAGTATGCTTACTTGCTTTACTATTCAATTTGATTAAACTATTACAAAATTTGGGAGCATTCGGCTTCAACTAGAAAACCTCAAAATAACCCTAAACTGATAATACTTCAAACTTCAATGAACTTTAAGCTTGCAGCTCTAATGGCTGCATACAATGGTGCCTGGAGTAGTCACTGCTTCAACATGACAAAACAAAACAACAACCAACTCATAGAATGAACAGAGGTGTCATGTGCAACTAGAGACACTGAACATACTTCCTTCTGTCTCTGCAACAAGTGGATCTGCTGACCACTTTCTTCTTCTTCCTTTTCTCTGCTCTGCTGAACTGAATCTTTGAATAATCTGACTGAATTAAAATGAATGTAGAAACATTCCCTTTTGTCACATTCCATTTTTCCTCTCATTTCTGATTTCAAAAATCTCACTCACCGTATTTATGTTTCTATCTATTCTGGACATTAGAAGTGGTAGGTGAGCATTTGGCTCTAAGGAAAAATGTCAATTACCACATTAAATATTCCAACACTCCCCTTTTGTCCTGAGCCAAACAAGCAAGGATCACTACTGATCCACATCAACTACACCAAGACACTCTCTTAGGTGTACAAAACTTCCTTTGCCTAATGGCTTGGTAAAAATGTCTGCTAGCTACTGCTCAGACTCACAAAATTCTATTTTGATATCTCCATTCTCCACCAACTCTTTGATGAAGTGATATCTGATCTCTATGTGTTTGCTTCTCCCATGAAAGATTAGATTCTTGGAAAATGCAATTGATGAGATGTTGTAACAATAAATTGTGGTTCCATCCTCTTGCCTTTCATTCAAATATGTTAAGATCCTCCTTAGCCAAATAGCTTGACATGCTATTGCATTTGTTGCTATGTATTTGGCCTCTACTATAGATTGAGCACCAATAGGTTGCTTCTTAGATGCCCATGAAATTGCACCCAATCCCATATGAAACATGTATCCAAAAGTGCTCTTCCTATCATCTATACTTTCAACCCAATCACTATCTGTGTATCCCACCAACTTGAGTTCGTTTGATACAATATACAAAATTCCAAATCCCTTGGTACCTTTCACATACCTTAGGATCCTCTTTCCCGCTTGCCAATGGAAATCCTTTGGTGTTTCCATAAATCTGGAAATCAAACTTACCGCATGCATTAGGTCTGGCTGAGTTGCAGTCAAATACATTAAACTTTCAACCATACTTTTGTATAATGTTGGATCCACTCTTTTGCTAGAGTCTTCTTTGCTCAACTTCAGACCTATTGCTGTTGGTGTGGGGGCTGCCTTACTATTCTGCATTTTGAATCTCTCCAAGATCTGCCTTACATATTTTTCTTGAGAGATGAATATGTCATCATGCATTTGTTTTACTTCTATGCCTAGAAAGTATTTCAAGAGACCTAGGTTTGTCATTTGAAATTCACTTCTCATGGCCTCTTTAAACTCACCAATTAGAGCCTTGTCATTTCTAGTAAAAATTAAGTCATCTACATCCAAGACAACAATTAATACATTACCATTTGTTGCCTTGATGTATAGAGTGGGCTCACCATTGCTTTTACTAAAGCTATTGCTCATCTAATATGAGTCAATCATATTGTACCATGCCCTTGGAGCTTGCTTGAGCCCATAAAGAGCTCTCTTCAATCTTCTTTTTTTTTTTCTTCTTCTGCAATTTCATAACTAGGTGGCTACTCCACATAGACTTCTTCCTTCAATACACCATTTAGGAAGGTAGATTTCACATCCATTTGGAATACCTTCCATTTGTGCTGAGCTGCTATGACAGCACACACAATTTTTTTTCTTGCAACTGGGGCATAGGTCTCATCATAATCTCTGCCATACTTCTGTTTGTAGCCCTTGACTACCAGCCTTGCCTTATAGGTATCAATCTTGCCTTCAACATTGCATTTGGTCTTATAGACCCATTTCACTCCAATCACTTGATTCTTGGGAGGCAATTCAATTAGCTCCCATATCTCATTACTTTCTATAGCATCTATCTCCTCATCCATGGCCTTACACCATTTCTTTTTCTTAATAGCTTCTTCAAAATATATTGGATCACTATGCGAAAATAATGCAAAATTAACACTCTCATCATAATTTTTATACCTATCATCTTGGTATATCTCCCTAAGACTCTTGGTCTTTCTTTGTAATAAGGAGGAGAGTGTGGGATCAGAATCTTCACTGCTGCTACTTTGCTAACTAGCTCGGTTTTCACTGGTACTCGGCACTGACACTTGGTCATGCCTAGAGGAGCTCGGCAATGACTGAACCTGCTTTTCTTTTCTTCTATTTTCTCTTCCTTCTTGCTATTCATCAACATCCTCTTCATTCATAATTCGCACTTTACTTGAAATGCTCGATGACTCATCAGTTGGACCATACCAAGACTGATTTTCAAGAAATTCCACATCTCTTGAAAGAGTCATCTTGTTGTTCAATGGGTCATACAATCTGTATGCCTTAGATTCTAAGATGTACCCTATGAAGATGCACTTCACACCTTTGTCATCCAATTTTTGTCTTTTCTCTTTAGGCACATGTGCATATGCAACACATCCAAACACCCTTAGGTGTTCAACTGTCCATCTTCCTTGTGACCATGCTTCCATTGAAATTCTATCATGGACTACCTTTATAGGGCACCTATTAATTACGTAAACTATTATTGTCATAGCCTCTCCCCAAAATACAGTTGGGAGACCTTTCTCTTTCATCATGGTCCTTGCCATTTCAACAATGGTCATGTTCTTTCTTTCAGCCACTCCATTCTGTTGTGGTGTGTAGCTGGCTGTGAGCTCTTTCTTTATGTCATGTCTCTTGCAAAAGTTTAAAAAAGAATTGGAGGTATACTCCCCTCCTCTATCTGATCTTAGGACATTGATATAGTGTCCACATTCTCTTTCAGCCTGGGCTTTAAATTCTACAAATTTATCAAATTCTTCAAATTTATTCTTTAAGAAATACACCCATGTCCTATGACTAAAATCATCTATAAATGTCATAAAATAAGTACTCTCCCCAATGGAAGTAACTTGCATAGGACCAACTAGGTCGGTATGCACTAACTCTAATGGATATCTAGCCCTCCTAAAATTTCCAAAATTAAAGGGAAGCCTATGTTGCTTATCCAAAATACAAGCCTCACACTTGTCACATGAATTTTCTATACACGACAAACCTTCTACCATTCTTTTATTTGACAATAAATTTAAACTAGCATAGCCTAGATCACCATACCTGAGGTGTCATAGCCATGAGGGGTCTTCAATCACACTCCTTAGAGTTGATTGTGTGGGAGGTATAGCACCAACTTGAGATGAGAAATATGTCTCTATCTTCAAGGGAAACATTCTATTCTTTGTCATTTGAACTGCTGCAAGTAAGTTCTTGCTCCCATCCTTTTTTTGAATAACACACATGTCATTCTCCATTTGCACTTTGTATCCATTTTGAATGAGCTGACCAATGCTCATTAAATTATGCTTCATACCAAGGAAAAAATACACATTTTTTATTTCCTTATTCTCACCTTTCTTGGTGTGAACCATAATAGATCCTTTTCCCACAACTGGTAGGGTTCCATTATTACCCATTTTAATCTCTAATTTGAAACTCTTGTCGATGAATGAAAATAAGATTTTATTACCACTCATGTGGTTGCTACATCCACTATCGAGATACCATACCTCAGGGCTTCCTTCTTCACCAACATTACACATGATGAAAGTAGTGGCATTGTTTCCACTTCCCATGTTCACATCAGCCACATTTGCTTGTCCTGACTGATCATTTTGCTTCTTCTAGCATTCACTTGCATAATGCCCATATTTAAGATAGTAGTAGCATTCTACATTACTCTTATTTGAGTTGTAGTTTTTCTTACCTCCTCTTGAAGTATTTTGTGAGCTACTTGCTCCATCTGCTCTTCCTAAGCTTTTTGCTATAGCATTTTTTTGTCCTCCATTACCTTGGCCTCTACCTCTGGAGTTTCTGCCTGAGCCATTTCTTCCTCTCCCTCTTCCTCTTGAATTCAACTAAGCCTTGAAAGATTGCTCTTGGGAAGAAGAAGATGAAGATTTGTTGATCCTATGCTCATGGGTTTGAAGGGTACCCATCAACTCATCCATTGTCAAAATAGTGAGGTCTTTTGCCTCTTCTATAGTCATGACCAAATTGTCATATTTATGAAGTAAACTCCTCAATATCTTCTCCACTATCCTCTACTCTTGATAGTCTTTAACATTTGAATTCAGTTGATTAATCACATTGGAAGTCCTTGAACTAAAATCTGTAACTGATTCATTTTCCTTCATTTGAAGGTTCTCAAACTCCCTCCTTATATTCTGTAGCTTTATAGTATGGAATTTATCAGTCCCCTTGAAGTTTGTCTCAAGGATATCTGAAGCTTCCTTTGCATAATTTGTTGCTGCAATTTTTGGGAATACTGTCTCTGTCATTGCTGCTTCAATAAGACTTAATGCCTTTGCATCTTTCCTCCTTGACTCTTTCAAATGAGTCTTCTGTGCATTTGTGAGAGCAACATACCGAGTTGGGTCAGTCACATCATTGAATCCATTAACCACAAACTCTCATAAATTATTTGCAACCATTATGGTTTTCATCTTCTTTGCCCATGTATCATAATTTTACCCATTAAATGGTGGTGGCTGCTACCATATCTTTCCTACATCTACTGCCATGTCAAATATCTCAAGAAAACAAATGCCCTAACTCACTATGGATGTGGGGCCTCAAAAATCTGATACCATGTGAGAAATAGAAATCAAAATCATAAACTCACAACCCTAAACCAAAAAAAAATTCTCCGCACAAGCAATTGCCAAGTGCCAATTTTGCTCGACACATGAAGGTGCCGAGTGACAATTTTCTTAGCAGTTGAAGGTGTCGAGTGATAGGCAACAAGTGCCAAGTGACAAGAAGCTCAGCACACAAAGTAAATGCTCGACAATAATAGATGCTGAGTGAGCTCTGCTCCAATGAGAAAGAGGATGCCAAGTGTTTTGTTCAAACTAAAAATATTATAACTTAAGAAATTCCAATGTGAATGCTTTCACCATTAAAACCAAAGAACCAAAACTTTAAGCTTCGAAAATAAACTTTTCAAATGCAACATTCAAGGGAAGAGTAATGGATTCAAGTATGCCTGCTTGCTTTACTATTCAACTTGATTAAACTATTAAAAAATTTGGGAGCGTTCGGCTTCAACCAAAAAACTTTAAAATAACTCTAAACTGATAATACTTCAAACTTCAATAAACTTTAAGCCTGCAACTCTAATGGCTACATACAATGGTGCCTAGAGTAGTCACTGCTTCAACAGGACAAAAAACAACAACAACCAACTCACAAAATGAACAGAGGTGTCACGTGCAAGTAGAGACACTGAACATACTTCCTTCTATCTCTGCAAGAAGTGGATTTGCTAACAACTTTCTTCTTCTTCCTTTTCTCTGCTCTGCTGAACTGCATCTCTGAATAATCTAACTGAATTAAAATGAATGTAGAAACCTTCCCTTTTGTCACATTCCATTTTCTCCCTCATTTCTGATTTCAGAAATCTCACCCACTGTATTTATGTTTCTATCTATTTTGGATGTCAGAAGTGGTAGGTGACTATTTGGCTCTAGAGGCAAATGTCAACTATTGCATTAAGTATTTCAACATTCCTTCACCCTCTCTTGCGTTTTGGGCTCCCTCTTCTAATTGTGATCCTCTTGTATGTCTTTGAACTCCAAAGACTATCTCCTTCATGCCATCTAGAGGGATCAAAATCTACACTTTTGGAAGATGTAGAATTTGTATACTTATATAATTAATTATAACTAATTATATCCTTCTGTTAGTCTTTTTTCTCAAATAGTTCAACTATTTTTTTAAGTTTCTGATTCACAATTCTTATTATACTCTCATTAGTAGGTTTTTTAACAAAAGGTTGTGAAAGTGACCTAGAACAAGTTTTTATGGGATGAATAAATCCCACTCTATTGTGACTCTCTACTTCATACAAGCTACTTATTTTACTGCCCCTAGTAGTCACCAAAGCTCCCTTCTTATCCTTGCATCTCTCTCATTCAAACCTAATTTCACACCCTTGAGATCCAAGTTGCCTAGCTGAAATCAAATTGTGGTTTAGTTGGGGAACATATCTAACCTTTTTCACAGCCAACTATTTTCATTCTTTAATTTCAATATCATATCTCCTATAACCAAAAAAAATCACAAGATTCATTATTATCCAAAATAACCTTACCGAAGTTACATATTTTCACTCTTTCAAAAAAAACTTCTTATGCAGAGTCACACTAAATGATGCCTTAGAATCAATCATCAAAACATGATCTACAATTTCTTCATTGGTTAGGATGAGAATGCCTATAGTTCCTTTAGTGGTTAAAATGAGAATACGTGTATCATCTTGACATGCAACATTGGCTTCAACTTCTTTTTGTTTAAATTCCAAAACCTTATTATATGTGCAATAATTCTTCTTGCCCTGATCTGATATGCCACGAAACCAACATCCAGTCTCTCTACTTCCAGATTTTGATGTTTCTTGCAATCTATCGTTATCACTTGATTCCTTCCACTTTACCTTGATTTTACTCTATCATTTGCAATAAAAGCATTACTTGTCGGTGTCTCAACCTCACTTTTCCTATACGTTTCTTTAGGAAGAACCACACCAACAACATCATTGAATTCCAAAGTATTCAAACCAGAAATAGAATTACCTTTTACCATAACTACACTATTTCAACATTATGAAAAAAAGTATATAATTAACAAAGCTCAAACTTCTTCGTCAAAAGTAATCCACAAATTCACCTTCATCCATTTTCATATTAACAATCTTCTTAATATGAAAAACATATTTGATGCTCAAAGTTTCTCATATAATTTATCTAGTATGGTCATAAATTCAACAACTATTTTTTTTTTAGATATATTAAATGTTGTGGATGGAGACAAGCAAAACTCCTAGTGCTTTTCTATCTAAAATTTCCCTATCTTTTTTGGATATGGCTACATGTTTCTTAGCCTTAGCTTGTAATGATCACAATAAAGTTTTTTGGTATAAGGAATCCTCCATCTATATTTTCCTCAATACATTATTTTTCCCATTGAACCTTTCAACCTTTATTTCTTCAAGTGTCATTGTTCCCACTCAAACTTGAATATCTCCTACTGAACTTGAGCATTGAACATAAAACAAAAAAGGATTCAAAATAACAATACAAAGTTGACAATATACTGTTCAAATATAGCAATTGTTTTATTAATCCTTAATTTAGATATACAACTCTCACAGATTTCACCATAGCAACAATATCCTTTTATAAATGAATATTATTAGAATGTGAAGAACCAAGAGGTTTGGAGGGAGAACTTGGCTTTTAGGTTTCATTTCTTTACACAAAGTACTAGCAAGGAGCTAGCCAAACCAAGGAGCATCAAGCATAGAACACTATACCAACAACACCAAACTAGTAGACACTACCAACAATTGAAACCCAAAACCATCAAGAACCAAATGTCAAGGAGCTAGCACACACCAACCCAAGGAAAAAGACAAGAAGACCAGCCCACTACTGAGTTTGTCTCACTTGTCTCCTAGGAAGCTACTAGATTTCCTTCTTCTTTAATTGAATTATCCTCCTTACACATTTTCTTGACCTATCTTTCTTCAATATGGAGATTCTAACCTTGTATGTTATCATCTATTTTTTCCTAAACATAATTTTGTGTGGGAAATTGTTAATCTTATATTGGTTTTGATATATGAGTGACAATACACTTAAGTCATTTTTTTAGTTCTAGTAGCAGAGCGCTAACCAAAAGATCATTGCTAAAGTATTCTGGTAGGTGAATCAATTAAATCTCTTAACATAGTATTCTTAATAGGCTATTGTAAATCCTATAATAGGGTGCTTACTTCATTGTAAGTTTTGAGTCCTTTAATTAGGCACACTTCTAACCAACCCAAGGAAAAAAACAAGAAGACTAGCCCACTACTAAGTTTGTCTCACTCTTCTCCTAGGAAGCCTCTAGATTTCCTTCTTTGATTGAATTATCCTCCTTACACATTTTCTTCACCCATCTTTCTTCAATATGGAGATTCCAACCTTGTATGTTATCCTCTATTTTTTCCTGAACATAATTTTGTGTGGGAAATTGTTAATCTCATGGGTATGTGCAGGATCACGGTGTACCAAACTATGGCCTTAAGTGGCAGTGAAAAACCAACAAATTAGGGTTATATCAACTTGACACATAATTTTAAAGTGGTTCTGGACTTTATATCAAAATATTGTAAGAAAATAATCTATAGAAAATTGAATTTAGTTTCTAAACTACAAGGCCTTATCTAGAGAAAAAATTATTTGATTGGTCAAAAGTTTAGATTTTAATGTAGTACTACAAAAATTTCAGGGCAAAAATAAAAAGTAGGTGTATGTCTGACCACCTTAATCATAATCAAATGATAATATTTTTAAATATAATTTTAGATCTAAAAATTAGACTCATGCTTGGATGTGACACATATTTTTGGGAATTTTTATTCCAAATAAATAATTAATTATGAATTTTCTACTATATTGTTTTTGGAATTAAAAAACTCTCATGTCTGACCACCTTAACCAGTTAAAAAAAAATCAAAATTAAGTTTTTTTTTTTTTCTTATACTAGTCAAAGCATAGAATGTGATGCATCTTTTGGATTTTACAAATCTTAAATGGTTTGAAAGTTATAGCTATTTTTCAACTAGTATGTCAATCAACACTTTGTAGCTAAATCCATTAGAAAATAAGTAATAATTACTTACTAAAGTCGTAATTTGACAAAACTTACATTTATGAAAAGCTAAGAACATTCTTAAGAAACCCTTTTCATTACATCAAATTTTGGTTAAAAAAAAGTCGTCAGCTACATGCTTGAAGTAAAAAACACATAAGAACATGCCAAACACACATTTTCGAGATGTTTTAAATATGACCATATAAGGTTGGTATTGAAAGATATAGTAGGAATTATAAAGGTATTAATTGTTTTCATTTAGTATTAGGATGGGTGGGAAAAAAGTTGGAATAGATTTTGAAATTCTTTGAGGCATTTCGAAACTACATATTTTCCAGATCACCACTTTTTGGCACACCATGATCCTGCACATACCCTCATAATGGTTTTGTGATGAAGTACTACTCTGATACCACTTGATAAAGGGCTGCTCTGATACCATTGGCGAAGGTACGCATTGGTACCACTGACGAAGGGCCACACCACCCTTACCAACTCACAATCAAGAATGCAACAATATGAAGACAATTTTATTATACTTGAAAATCCAATAGTAATTACAATAACATTTTTGCAAGATCTCTTAAGATCCAATCAAAACCCAAGCTAGTCCAGATCCACACTCTGGTAGAAACCTCCGAGATCTCAACTTGTGCTCGCAAGCCACCAAGCAAGCTCCTTGTTTCTAAACTGCAGCCACTAGCTCTTCTCCAACTTTATCCAAGATCCAAGTGTAAACTACCTCACATTCGACACTCTGTCTACACACTCACAATTCCACCACAATCCTGCTGTAAACTGCCTCACATTCGGCGCTCTGTTCACAAACTCAGGAAAACTCACTCTTCACTTCCTCTTTCTCTTTCACACCTTAAAACTTTCCAAGCTTTCCAACTTTCACCATCCACAACTTCTACTTCCCAAGCTACTCCTCCTCAAGCTTCTCCTTCTCGAGCTTCCACTCGTCAAGATTCTCCTTGAGCTTCTACTCCTCAAGCTTCCCCTTGAGCTTCTATTTCTTGAACTCCTTCTTGAGCTTGATTTAGAAATGCTCATATGCCTTGCTTAAATAGACACTTACCACCCCATGCATGACTTATCCACAACCTTCTAGAATTCCTCCACAACCTTTTACAACTTCCAAAACTTTCTACAATATTCATAACTTTCTAGAATTCTTCCCACACACGTCGATAAATGGAATGACAACCATTTATTTTTATTTTTATTTTTCCCATTTTTTTTTTTCCAATAAATTTTTTTTTTTTTCTCAATAATTTTTCATGCAAGATGCTCTTGCATCAGACTCCCTCGGTAGATAGAAAAGTGTGTCCCACATTTTTATGCCAAAAGAAATATCTACCACCATCTTCATCTTCACCAAAGGTTTCTACCTCAACAGAGACAAGAAAACCACCATACAAATCTTCCACACCAACATCTCAACCATCCAATCAACAAGCTCATGCACAAGAACAAACTAAATGTAATGCTTCATTACCAAACTCTCATTCACATCAGCAACTAGTGAATTCACACCCATAGCAACAAACCCCACATCAACAGCCACATGTAGATCTCCATCAACACATGCCAAACTCTCAACACCAGCAACCTCATTGCTCACAACAAGATGCTCTACAATACATAACTCACCTCCAACAACCAGATCATCCATGACCAAGTGCTCTGCAACATTCAAGTCACCACTAACATCAACTAGATCATCCACAACCGAGTGCTCCACAATCTCCATGTCAATCTCAACCATTTGATCATGAAAACCAACATCTGTCCCAACATCAACAACGTTAAGAATATCTTCAGCAACAACCTCTAGTTGCTTTGCAGGTTCTACATCAAGCTCCACAAATTGATCAGAAAAACCATCCTCTTCCACCTTGACCTTCTTAGCTTGATCAACCAATCTAGCATCTAACTGAGAAATCATCTTAGAAAAATTCCTCTCCACTATATCATGGATTTTTGCAATCATCTTAGGGTCCAATCCTCTTGGAGCCATCTCCCAAGATCTTTATAAACTCTCTGCAACAAATCCTTCCCACACTGCTTGTGACAACCTTGAATTGTTTGCAAGTCAAATCATAACCTACCACCTCGCATGAACAATTAGGAACCACATCACAAGTCTAGGACAACGGATTTGCAATCCACAAGCTCTCTATGATCATGCCTCACCAAGTTTAGTCTTCCATCTCCGCATCCATCGATCAATCTACATGTCCTCCCAAGGTCCTGGTGCAAACTGCCTCAGCTTCGACGATCTATTTACACGCTCAGGAACTCCCACTCTAATAAACTTCACCCAACCAAGGTCTTGGTACAAGTTGCCTCACACTTCAATGATCTACTTGTACACTCAGGAACTCTTTCTCTGATACCACTTGATGAAGCACTGCTCTGATACCACTTGATAAAGGGCTTCTCTGATACCATTGGCGAAGGTACGCACTAGTACCACTGACAAAGGGCCACACCACCCTTACCAACTCACAACCAAGAATGCAACAATATGAAGACAATTTTATTATACTTGAAAATCCAATAGTAATTACAATAACATTTTTGCAAGATCTCTTAAGATCCAATCCAAACCCAAGCTAGTCCAGATCCACACTCTGGTAAAAACCTTTGAGATCTCAACTTGTGCTCACAAGCCACCAAGCAAGCTCCTTGTTTCTAAACTGCAGCCACTAGCTCTTCTCCAACTTTATCCAAGATCCAAGTGTAAACTGCCTCACATTCGGCACTCTGTCTACGCACTCACAATTCCACCACAATCCTGCTGTAAACTGCCTCACATTCGGCACTCTATTCACAGACTCAGGAAAAATCACTCTTCACTTCCTCTTTCTCTTTCACACCTTGAAAATTTCCAAGCTTTCCAACTTTCACCATCCACAACTTCTACTTCCCAAGCTACTCCTCCTCAAGCTTCTCCTTCTCAAGCTTCCACTCCTCAAGCTTCCACTCCTCAAGCTTCTCCTTGAGCTTCTACTCCTCAAGCTTCCTCTTGAGCTTCTATTTCTTGAACTCCTTCTTGAGCTTGATTTAGACATGCTCATATGCCTTGCTTAAATAGGCACTTACCACCCCATGCATGACTTATCCACAACCTTCTAGAATTCCTCCACAACCTTTTACAACTTCCAAAACTTTCTACAATATTCATAACTTTCTAGAATTCTTCCCACACACCTCGATAAATGGAATGACAACCATTTATTTTTATTTTTTATTTTCCAATAAATTTTTTTTTTTTTCTCAATAATTTTCCATGCAAGATGCTCCTGCATCATTTTGATATATGAGTGACAATACACTTAAGTCATTTTCTTAGATCTAGTAGCAGAGGGCTGACCAAAAGATCATTGCTGAAGTATTCTAGCAAGTGAATTAGTTAAATCTTTTAATGGAGTAGTCCTAATAGGCTGTTGTAAATCCTTTAATAGGGTGCTTACTTCATTATAAGTTTTAAGTCCTTTAATTAGGCACACTTCTAATAGGGTGTTGAAATCCTTTAACAGGGTAAGATCTAACAATCTTGTAAGCCTTTAATATGGAAAACCTTTCATAGGGTAGATTATAGTTTATGATTAAATATTGTAACCTTCATTGGATACACTTTATTACTATAGTAGTGAAGATTTTTTGGTGTCATCCCCACCCACGTTTTACCTTCTCATTGGAGGATTTCTTGGTAAGCAAATATCTTGTGTCACATATGTGTTGAATGTTATTTGCTCTCATTCTATGGATGAATATATTTAGATAGCTATTTTAGTTTACATGCAAATTGTGAGATAGATGTGTGGTGAATGATATTATGGTTAAATTTTTGAAGGATTGATTCACCAAATCCTCCCTCCTCCCAGAGTTTACTTTCCTTATTGTATTTTCAACAATTGGTATCAGAAATTTGGTTCTCTAGAAAGGAAAGCTTTGCAACTTTGAGGAAAGATCTTGAATATGGAAGTATAAAAGTTGGGAAAGGTTATTGGTAACTAGAAGATTAAAACCTAGCTTTCCCTATATCAGTTGAATGAAGCAATAGATGAGTTAAAGTGCTCATTAAAGACAAGGAAAGAGATATTTATTGAAGAGAATGACACCCATTATCAAGATATTAACACTAATAAATTGTTTGTAGATGGAAACTCGAGTGAATTTGATGTAGTAGTTGCAGATATGATGGAAAATAATGGTGCCCTAATTGAAGAGGTAAAAAATCTTAAGAAAGAATAAGAAGTCCAATCAATGTGTCAGTGCTAAACATTTATTGTGAAGTTTTAAGGTCTATATGGTCAATTTTTGACTCATTTTCAATTATTCAAGATTGAAGAGAGCACGAGGAGCATAAGGTGAATTGGAGAAATTGATTCAAGCACTTGTGAACTGAATTTAGCTACTACTTGACTCCAAACATCATATTTTTCAAGGTATTTATCATGTGCTGAGCTATGCTGACTAAATTTATGCAAACCCTCATTAGTTATGATGGTGTCCAACTCTTCTACTACTATGGGTAAGAAAGGAAATGAAGTTTTAAATGTTCAATTTAATAGTAGTGAGATCAAACAACCACATTTTGGGTGATTCCTAATATTGCATATAAAAGAGACTCATCTGATGCATTATCTATGATACCACCACAAGTTTTAATGATACAAGATGTAAGGTGTTGCTACACTTGTAAGATAGGAAGCATTGGAGACATGGATTATTAATAGAGTGATAGGGTATCCAACCCTAGGTAGGGAAAAGACTATGAGGAGTGATGCAAAAGAGGCAATTGAGAAGAATAGGTGGGCACTATGGAACAAGAGAGGGATGACCATAGAAACAATTTCTATTCCCCTTATTACATGGAAGTGAGAGTTATTGCACATAAATTCTTTCAATCCAATTGGTTGAACAATGTATCATGTATGGCTATGGATTTGGGTTACAAGATAGTAAAGAAAGACCATTCTTATGACCTGGCTGAGTTATAACTTCAACAATTATCAAAAAACTTGGGAGCCATAAGAAAGACAAAAAATGCATAATGCAAATTTTGTTCAATACTTTTTTGTATATGTTTCTATGTTTAGAAAACCTTTTTCTCATTTGGCAAGGTAGCTTGAAAGACCAACAGGTCAGTTGTAGTGCAATTTGTTGAATTCATAAAGAAACTTGGAGATAATTTTGAGACTGTCAAGACTAGTTATTTTGAAGAATTTAAGAAGTCAATGAAACAAAGATTAAGAATTCCAATGTCACTAGTAGAGAAAAAATTCAATAATGTTTATTTTCTAGTTGATGTTGATTTCACTTATGTTAAAGTTGTTGCTCTAAGGGTGAGATGGCTCAAGCCATTTCCTTATGAGATTAATGTGGATAATGCATCTATAGCCATCACTTCTTTACTGGAAGATGACGTAGATAAGAATGTTACTTCATTTTGAAATTATGATGTAGAAAAGTGAAAGATCACAATAGATTTGAAGATAGCTTCTATGATAATAAAGAAGAACAAAATTGTTAAGAAGCGTAAGGAACAATTTGGTGAAGATGCAGAAGGAGATGAAAAAGAAGAGGACAATGTAGATGATGAAGAAGATATACCTACCCAAGCACCAGTGAATCTTACATAGGATCAAGGAGAGGACCAAGGAGAAGATGAAGCATAATTTGATGAAGGTGTCATGGGAGATGAAGCCAATGAAACACCTATTGCTACAAAAAAGAAAAAGAGAAAAGAAAAGAAGCCAACAACAAGAAAACCTAAAAAGGTTGTAAAATCTTCCCAACAGAATCCTACAGCTTCTATTACTAGGGCTAGCATAAGAGCTACTGCTAAGAAGACTTAGGAAGTTCAAAATCCTAAAGACAAGACAACTAGCACAACTACAAAAGAAGATGAACCTAAGAAAAAGAAAAAAAGAAAATCCCCCCCTCATTCTATAGAAGTACAACCTACCATGCCTATGCTAGTATATCAAAGGGATGACATAACTTCCTCACATGGTAGCATGCTATGGTACAAAATGTCTCAGTACCAGTAGTTACAATAATTGAGCAAGAAGGGATATCAGTCCAAAAAGGTCAAGAAGCCAGTCCTACAACTACACTACAAACACAAGGTGGAGTAGAAACTAAAGAAAAGAAAGAGGATATGACTAAAGATTTAGTCTTGACTATGAAACCAGAGGAAGTGATAGAAATTTAGACACTTACCTTACCAAGCATTGCTACTCCTATTTTGAGTCAAGTACTTCATAGGCCAAGTACATAGGCTACACCATTGCAAGAATCTAGGCCCAATCCTAGTACATCTAAGGTTGATGATGTCACAACCTATGATGATATCGACCTAGATGTGGTGATTGAATTACCAAAGTTTGATCTTGCATCAATGAAAATAGAGAAAATGAGCATATTGCAGGATGCTTTGACATGGAAGAAACATCAAGAACTACTTAGAAGGGAGCATAGGTAGAAACAAGCACTTCATGACATCAATATTATATTTCTTGATGCATTCAGCCTACCTACACCTGATGAAACAAATGCAGTCATTGAATAAATTGGAAAACATTATGGAAAAGATCAATGATGAAGACCTAGATACTAATGTCAAATTACTTGAATGATATGAGAAGAAATTTCAATCAAAGGTGAATGAATAGATATCAAGTGCCATTACACTACACTAGGTTGAGTTAGCAACCAAAATTGATGGTGTGAAGAAGATGTTGGAGAAATTTTTCTTTCTTTACACCAAGTTGTGTGATGTTCCCCTATTCGTAGAAGAAGTGTAGAGACACATTGACTATATGGAGGGAGATTTGAAGAAAATAGGTACCATCCTAGAATAATCTCTTGGTCAAAGGAAATCTCATTTTAGAACATTGTTGTCAGCACAAGTTTAGTTAGAAAATTTGCAAGCTCAAGATGCCAACATCAGGGTTACACAGATCATTATCTAGTACATGTTGACCCTTCACATGGAGGTGTTACACAAGGAACTAGCCTATGCAAAAGAATTGATGTAGAAAGATCCACATCTTTCCACTCATAAAGGCCTAGTCACCCTTGTTATGGAGTTGGAAATTCAGATCAAATCTCTTGAGGTAGCATGTGATAACTAAGATGCAACACTGAAGATTATGATGGTGGTTTGTATATCATTCTTGGAAAAAAACACAATTCATGTACCACCCATGATAGAAGTGTCAAAAGGGGGAGAATGAATGGGAGAATGAATGAAATAAGAGAATAAGTTTTGGGGGAGACCAAACAAATGGGGAGACTACAAAATTAGAACCAACATAGTAGATCTACTTAGGTAGAGTATTCAATTTCAAATTCAAAATAGAATAATCAACTCAAGGGGAGTTATAGAATTTTTGAGGTATGACTGGAAAGTCACAATTTTTGCAAAATTTTGAAGTTTTGAGATTTTGTATGTAATTTGTATAATGAATAGAGATTATCTAAGTTATGCTCATAAGTTAAGGTTATTCACGCATGACCAAGTGTTTTTTCCACTCATGTTAAAGGAGGATATTGTGAATCTCATATTGGGTTTGACATGTGAGTGACATTACATTTAAGTCATTAGCTTAGTTTATGCCGAACAAGTAATGTATGCCTAGAATAAGTTTTAAGATAGTATGTGTTGACTAACTAGTAAGTGCTGAGTCACTTAAGTGTTGAGCATGCAGCTAATGTTGAGTGATCAATAGATGTCAAGTCATTCAGAGGCTGAGTTACAACATTGAAGATATAGTGGATGCCAAGCATCAAACATTTCAAGTGCAGAGTAAACAATTTTGGACTTATTTGTTTGTAATACCACAAACTTCTATGTAAGCCATTTTTTAGTTAGTTTAAGAATTGTTTTGTGATTCTAGATAATAAGGACGAATCTATATTAAAGATCCCTATGTAGTACATGCAACCAATCAGTAAAAGAGATGGATTAAGCAAAGAAATGGGTGAATCACAATCATTGATTCATACCTAACCCTAAGTCACCTAAGTCCTATTTAGTATTAAAAACCCTAAAAGAAAGATAGAATGGAATGTGTGGAGAGAGAAGTTTGCATGCATAAATAGAGCATTCATGGTGGCTAAGGAATTGTGAATTAAGATACATTACATAATCAATTAAAGGAGAACAAAGGAAAGGAATTAGAGGGAAAAAGTGACACATCTAAGTAGAGATGATCAAACACACATCAAGAAAGAGGTGATATGTTATCTAGTAGCAGAGTATTAACCATAGGATCATTGCTGAGATATTCTAGCCAGTGAATCAGTTGAATCTCTTAACATAGTAGTCCTAAAAGGCTGTTTTGAATCATTTAATAGGGTGCTTACTTCAATGTAAGTTCTAAGTTCTTTAATCAGGCATAGTACTAATAGGGTGTTGAAATTATTTAACAAGGTAGACCTTACACAAGGTAGATCATAGTTTATGATCAAACATTATAACTTTTATTGGATACATATTACTGTTGTAGTGAATATTTATGGGTGTCACCCCCACCCCACTTTTACCTTCTCATTAGAGGGTTTCCAAGTAACCAAATATCTTGTGTCATATATGTGTTGAATGTTATTTTCTCTCATGCTATGGATGAATATCTATAGCTAGCTATTTCAATTTACATTCAAATTGTGAGATAGATGTGTGGTGAATAATTTTATGGTTAATAATTACAACTCCTTCAAAATGATACAACCCTTCATAATCATAATCCATGACAAAATTCATAGCACTTCATAGTGACAATTCATTCAAAAACTCAAAACACTTGATATTTACAACCCTTTTGAAGGAGTTATATTATATCTCTAAAAAATCAAGGAAGCATGTTATTTCATCAAACAATAATTTTATTTTTTGAAGTTTTGTATATAAAAAATAAGTTAAAAAATTCAACTATCAACTCTTGAAATACTCACTACCTTAGTTTCTTCACATTTCTTTCCTTGTCTATTAATCCTTCTTTAACTACTCATTTTTCCTCAACTTCTTTATTGTGTAGAAGCACCTAAAGCTTCAATTGAAGGTCCAAACCATTTGGGTTCCTAATAAGGGTACAAGAATTCTAATATGGTAAAATCAATCATGTAGACCAACTATGTAATAGGATAGAGTTGTTGCAAGACAAAGCTGGCCAGCACTAATTTATACTTTAGGACCAATTAAGGATTATTGTTTATATTTTGTAAAATGGGGTAAAAATGAGGGAAAAACCATTTGATCATGTTTTTCATGATCTCTTAAAGGTTCCACCTCATCATTACTAACATCATGTATATCAACTCTTCTTCTTTGCACAATCCTTATCATCCGATCATGTGTCTCATCCCTTCTAGAATTTTAATATTGACAACTTGCCTTCCTAGAACTCATCCTCTTCCTTGTACTCCAACTCTAAGTGCCATTACTTTGGAAGGAATTCTTGTGTTGCATTATTGAATGAGACTTTTCTTCTTTGAAAGACCAAAAATGGCGTAGGGATGAAAAATAATCTTCTCATACAAATTTTAATTTCTAGTAAGATTAGAATGCTCTCTCCTTTTCTTTAGATAATAGATAATTTAGAAAAAGATTTTGAATCTGCAACCAATATTATTCTTACACACGATAATTTTAGTAAAAATCATTAACCCTTTCCTCATTTACTAGAAGGAAGTCTTTAAAATGAATTAAGGCTTTAGATACTCCTCACTCCTACCTTTCAATAACAATTTGAATTTCTCAATTCCACTTAGACA
Organism: Cupressus sempervirens; assembly: GCA_028749045.1. Taxonomy (NCBI): domain Eukaryota; kingdom Viridiplantae; phylum Streptophyta; class Pinopsida; order Cupressales; family Cupressaceae; genus Cupressus; species Cupressus sempervirens. The sequence continues at coordinate 141,161,386 of CM053789.1, read as the reverse complement.
TAGAAAAGAAATGACAATTTTACCAATATTTTATATTCCATTTACAAAGCTAGCAATGGACAAACATGAAAAGAACAACCCAAGTATGCCTTTTTTGTATGTTGGGTAAATGTGAATCACAAGTTATAATGAAATGCGCAGGCAAGAATAATTTAGTGTCCAGAGCCTTCAACAGAAATTAGAATATGGCAATATGAGTTTGAAGAAGGGTTAAGCCATGGGAAATTTGATAGAGAAAAAGATTTATAAGTCGAGTCAATATCAAGAGGAAATGAAATTATTTACAAGTGTAAAGATTGCCCCTGCAAAACCAATGCCACATCAGCAATCCCCATTATACATACATACATACATATATAAAATATGTATATACATATTATAGACATATTATATATATACAATATGTATATACATATTATACACACACACACACACACACACACATACATAGATATATGTATGTATGTATGTATGTATGTATGTATGTATGTTTATACACACACACACACACATAGATATATATGTATGTGTGTATGTACATACATACATACATACATATATATATATATATATAAAAGTAGAGTCCAAATGATGATTTACCAACAGCAAAATATCTCATGATCAAATCAATCCGATTGAAGCTATAACCTTAACACTCTCTCTTAGCTAGGGAGGATTGTTGGAGAACACATTAAGTCAAGAATAGTCAAAACCATTTGAATATTGACCAATCAACATTAGTTGATTAATTGTCACTAAATTAAACAAAAGTGATACATATGCATATATGCTCAAATCTAAAAGAAATAATAATTTAGTTACCAAAATACCAAGATGAACTAATTATGTTGACCCAAAAGTTCCAAAACCTATCTAAAAACATAGGGGAAAAAATATTCTAAGAATGCTTTACCATCCTACCACAAAGCTATTAAGATTCCCTAGAATCTTTCCCTAACATTGAGGAGGTCTAACCAAGTAATACCAAGAGAGGTAATGGAACTATGTGATTAATTGAAAATAGGTGCTATATATGTAAGGAAAACTAAGCCAATGCACAAAAAAGAATCATTAGCATTTCTCAAACATCATGGGAAAATCTCTTTTTGTCACATTCAAATTTCCACTATGCTCTACCAACATATAGGCATACAATTAAAACATGCTTGAAAAAAAATGTAAATTCTTAATGCTCACATACAATCTATGCCATAAAGCATGGTGTTCATTTTTTGAGTAGTCAAATAGGATTTAGAACACATTTGATATCTTTGAAAATAATACTCCATATACATAGATATCCATTTGCAATACCAATTAGCATTTAAGTAATAACTTTATTACAAAAGGACTTCAATTGTATCATTAGGATTGTGAAATAAATTCCATAATTTTATAACAACTTCTAGTGTACCACCAATACATAACATTCTGAAATAAAAAGATTATAATTTAGAACACATGAAATAGCTATTATCCAAGAACCATGCCGAATATCATGGTGATGACCTCCGAATTAACATATTCCCATTATGAACTATCAACTCATAGACATGATAACAAAAAGTCATACATTCTAAACTAATTAATTGAAGAGTTCATATGATCAACATTATCAATAGCGATTGAAAGATTGTTTGAATTCAATGGAAGAATAAAACAACACAATAAGATATTGCTAATAAAGCACATCTCAGTTTTACTTATGAATAAACTTTTCTCAATTATAGTCTAAAGTGGAAATGTCCCTTTTTAATCCAATAGATGTTTTCAAACTTAGCACAATTACTATAAGAAATTCTCACAAGTAAACTTTATGCATCAACAAGAATAGACAACAATAAGATGAAACATCCTCAACATTGAAGCCCCAAACTTAGATTGGAATTACTATCCACAATGTAATATCATATCTTTCTAATCACACTAAAATGTCCCTTTTTCTGAATTTATATGATATTTCAACCCTCTAATCAAATTTTCAAAATCAAACAACCAATATTAAAAAGATCCACCAATTTCTCAATGAACCTCAAATTGGGTATGTCCGAAATAGTGCCAAAGACTTCACAACTTCACATATTATTAATAAATCTGAAAGTAGAAATTTTTATAGAAATTTCAGCAGCATAGCAGCCTACAAAATGAAATTTCTGAATTTGTATAACATTTACACAAAAACTCCCAAACGGAGGACAAAAACAATGCTTATCGGGCTCTCGAAAATAACACAAAATAGCCCGGAATCACCACAAAACACTAATAATCTATCACAGAAGTTTAATGACGACCCAATACATATATTCAACTCTATTTTAACATCTAAAACTTTGAAATATAGTATAAACCTAAGCTGATACGAAATAATCAATTAGAAACACCAAACTCTTACAAAAACACACCCAAAAATTCACAAATTAGCACTGTTCAGCACAAGGGCAAACTCTGCATGAGCTTGCACTTGGAATGGCTTTAAACTCCCATCCTTAGACTTCTTGAAAACTTGCAAACTCCCATCCTTGGGTCTCCTTCTCCACAGGTTTGGCAGCCTCTGAAGAAAAACAAAGCAATGAGCAAAAATCAAGTTCTGGAATGAGCCCAAAATGCCTTCAAATCTCTTAAAAGAGGGCATAACCCTAACTCACATCCAAGAGGGGTTAATAAAACATATTTCAATAATATTTTTTATTTATTAGTCCATTGCTTTTCAAAAATTAGCCCCTTTTTCTGAAACTTCACCTTTTTTGAGCCTACCTGCCTTAGCAAAGATTATTATTTTTAAATATTTGAAAAGGGGACATGACAAGTCCTCCCCTCCCAAATATTGCTTGTCCTCAAGCATTGAAGATTGGAATGTTCAAGAATATGTGCTCCTTCCCAAGTTGCATCCTCCAGTGGTAATCCTTTCCATTTGACCAAATGCTCTATGATGCTCATGTTTCTCAATCTTTTCTCTCTTGTATCCAAAATCTCTTCTGGTATCAAAACTAATTTCCCTTCATCATCAAGAGGTGGTAATTTTGTAGATACTATGGTGTCCTGGCCTAGAACCTTCTTCAGGCAAGATAAATGGAAAATATTATGTATTTTTTTGTTTGGTGGGAGCTCCAATTCATAAGCTACCTCTCCTACCTTCTTGGTGATCTTATAAGGCCAATAGAACCTTGGATTGAGTTTCTCTACCCCACTCTTCTTCAAGGTGCTTTGCTTATATAGCTGCAACCTGACAAATACCAAATCTCCCACCTCAAGAGATCGTTCAGTCCTTTTCCTATCAGCATACAACTTTTGTTGGTTCTATGTATGTTGTAGATTATCCTTGAGGGACCTTATTATGTCTTGGCTTTTCTTGATGAAATCACTTGCTGCAGGTACTCTACTATCTGAAAGTACTAAATCAACAAAGGAAAGGGCATCATAACCATAAAGAGCATAAAAAGGAGGCATACCAATAGAAATGCAATGAGATGTATTGTAATGATACTCCCCTAGGTGCAACCATTTCACGCAAGCATGTTGTTGATTTGAAACATAGTTCCTCAAATATCCCTCTATCCATTTATTAACTATCTCTGTTTGTCCATCTGTTTGGGGGTGATAGCTAGTAATGGGAATGAGTTTAGTTCCTGCCAAATGAAAGAGCTCCTTCCAAAAAGAGCTGAGGAATCTACTGTCCCGGTCACTGAAAATGTTTTTAGGCAAGCTATGTAATCTAAAAATCTCCTTGAAGAACAATTCGGCCAGTTGTGATGCCTTGAAATCAGATGTGATAGGAAATAAATGTGCATACTTAGTTAGTCTATCTACCACCACATATATACAATCCTTACCTTGAACCTTGGGAAACCCAATGATAAAGTCCATGGAAATACTTTCCCATTTTTGTTCAGGAATAGGAAGTGGCTGCAACAACCCTGCAAGAAAATTTTGTTCACTCTTGCTTTGTTGGCATACCATACATTCCTTAATGTGTTTAAGGAAATCCTCCTTCATACCCTTCCATGAAAACTGCTCTCGAATTTTCCTGTATGTCTTTAAGTATCCCTGGTGACCAGCCAAAGGTGTGTCATGAAAGGCCCTGAATATCCTCTCCTTAGTTTTTGATCCTGGCACTAAGAAGATCATGTTCTTGTAATAAATCAATTCATAAACAACCATGTACCTATTATCATTCACTAACTTATCCAAAATTTTGGTGGCAAAGAAATCTTTAGCATACTCTAAAATTATGGAGACTTTCCAATCAATGGAGATAGATGTTAAGGAACATACAGTGGGCTTTCTTGAGAGAGCATCAGCAACCACATTATTCTTTCCTTTCATGTATTCAATATCAAAATCATAAGCTTGCAATTTTCTTACCCATTTTTGTTGATGATAATTCAAATCCCTTTGGTTGAAGAAGAACCTAAGGCTATTATGGTTTGTCTTTACAATGAATCTCCCACATACCAAATATTGTCTAAACTTATGGAGTGCATGCATGATTGCCAACATTTCCTTATCATAGATGGAGTAACCTTTCTCTGATTGATTTAGTTTTCTACTCTCAAATGCTATTGGATGTCCCCTTTGAGTTAGGACAGCCCCTATACCTTCTCCAGAAGCATCACATTCAACAACAAAAGGTATAGAGAAATTTGGAATTGGAAGCACAAGGCATGAACTCATTACCTTCTTAAGCTGATCAAATGTTTTTTGTGCCTCTTTTGTCCAAACAAAAGCTCCTTTTGTCAAATCAGTCAAGGGGGTAGGAAGCTAAGAAAATTCCTTCGCAAATCTCCTATAGTGGCTACACAACCCAAAGAAACCTCTCAACTGTGTAAGGTTAGTGGGTGGAGGCCATTCCAAAATTGCCTAAATTTTTTGTTGATCAACCTGTACTCTTTTAGAACTTATAATATGTCCCAAATATAGGATCTCTGTCAAACCAAACTCACATTTAGATGGCTTAGCATAGAAAGATTGCTGCTCCAAGATTCTCAAAATAGTGTCTATGTGCTTTAGATGCTCTTCCCATGTTTTACTGTAAATCAAGATATCATAAAAAATACGAAAACAAATTTTCGAAGATGCTGGCTGAATACCTTATTCATACAAGATTGGAATGTTGTAGGTGCATTAGTGAGGCCAAATGGCATAAAAAGAAATTCAAAGTGCCCATAGTGACATCTAAAAGCAGTCTTTTCCAAATCTTCACCCCTCATTTGGATTTGATGGTACCCTGATCTTAAGTCAATTTTTTAGAAGTATACATCACCATGTAACTCATCAATGAGTTCAACTATGCGTGGTATGGGATACTTATTTTTTATGGTCTTCTTATTTAGATCCCTATAGTCTATACACATTCTCATTGTACCATCCTTTTTCTTGACAAGTACCATAGATGATGCAAATGGACTAGAGCTAGGCCTTATGAATCCCATGTCTAGGAGTTCCTTAATAGTTTTTTCAATTTCTTCCTTATAACCTCTTGGATGGCTGTATGGGGTTGTTATAACTAGTTTGGAACCTTGTTCTAACTCTATAACATGCTCAAAACCTCTATCTAGTGGTAATCCTGGAGGCAAGTCATTGAAAACTATACTATGCTTATTACGAATATTTTGAATTTCAAAATGAAAATTACCTTGATTCTTTGGAGAGCTTGTTGGATGGATTATGACTCTTGCTGCCCATGCTACTTGTCCTCTTCGAAAAGTCCTCTCCATCCTCTTTGTAGAGATTGCCTTAGGTGCTCCATTTGATAAGCCTCTCAATAAGACTTTTTTCCCATTGAAATGAAATTTAAATTCCATAGTTTGATGGTTCATGTAATAGCCTCCAATAGAGTGCAACCATTGAACACCTAATACAAGATCTGTCTCCCCAATGCCAATAACATAGAAGTCATCACATAACTCATAATCTCCTAAGGTCATCTTGAGTTGTTTCACCACCTGTGTGCAAGGCATAGTGAATCCATCAGCTATAGTAACATTGAATCCTTCAAAATCTTCTGCTTTAAGTCCTCTTTTCATGACAAATCCCTCATCAATAAAATTGTGAGTTGCCCCACTATCAAGAAGAACTATCAACCTTTGCCCTGCTAGTACCCCTCAAATTCGAAAGGGATGGTATCTTGGGATTCCTGATAATGCTGCTAAAGTGCCATCCTTGCTGATTTCTTTTCTTTTCTCTTCTTCTTCCTCCTCCTTAGTGTCATAAAATTTCTCATGCTCATTTGAATCAGATTCTGAAGCAACTTCAATATAGTGCACTTGACCTTTCCCCAAACATCTATATCTCGAAACCCATGGTTCTCTACAAGTGAAACAAAGCTTTCTCCTTCGTAATTCACTCCTAGTCTCTTCATCTACCTTCTTTTTTGCCACATTTATCACATCTTTTGGTGGTAGTGTTGGAAAAGTCTTTTTCTGAAAATTCCCCTTATGTTGCCCAAGATTTGGGGGTTTTTGAGTAGTGACTGATTTTATAGGCACACAAATTTCAAGTTGCAAGTTTCTTTTGATAGCTTCCTGTAAGGTTGTGGGCGAGAAAGCCTTAACCAAACCCTTAACAAAATCTTTCAAACCATCAAGAAAAAGATAAACAATCCTTTTTTCACTCATATCAGGTACCATAACAACCACTTTTTGAAATTCTTCTATATACTCATTAACTGATTTGGTTTGCTTCAACTTTGACAATGCTTTAAGGTACTCTTCATCATCCTTGAGGTCAAATCTATCTATCACTCTTTGACTGAAATCATCAAATATAGTTACCCGATCATGACCTTGAGTAGTCATTCCATAATACCACCAATCATAGGCTGCATCTTCCAAGTGTAGACTTGCAAATTGAACAGCATCACTCTCCTTAATGGGGTTAAGTGTGAAGAAGGTCTATAATTTTTGTAGCCATGCTCTAGCTGAAATTTTATTTGTTCCATCAAAAGTAGGTGCTGTAAACTTGCTTATTTTATTTTTGAGCTCTCTTCCACTTATGTCATGCTCCCTCCTATACTCTTTCTTGGCATCAAAGTGTTCATCATATCCACATATTCTCTAAAAGGTACCAAACTACGAAAGTCATCATCTAAGCCATTGTAAGTAGCTCTTAATGCAATCAAGTTACCTGTAACTTCTTCCATGGGATTAAGGGCTAGATTTGGTACTGGTGGCTCATCTGCAGGCAGAAAAATAGTTTTTTTTGATTTAGAAGGTGTGGGTTTTAGATTTCTTGGCTCCTCTGAAGTGCTCCCTCTCTCATTAATAGATGCAAATCCTCACAATTTTTCCATCAATATCCACAAAGCCACTCTTGTTTCTGCCAAACTATCCACTGTTTGCTTCTAGGTATCTTGGATGTTTTGGAAAAATTTCTTTGCCATCTCATCTTGATCAGCCATACTTTTTCCTTCCTTTGATTTTGTACTTTTACTTTTAGCTGGAGGTTTGATCAAAATTTCTTTATTCTTTTCTCGGTACAAATATCTCTTTTCTCTTTCACTTGGTTGCATGCAAACTTCTACAAACCCTCAGGCTGGCAAGATCATAGCTCCAATACCACTGAAATGTCCCTTTTTCTGAATTTATATGATATTTCAACTCTCTAATCAGATTTTTAAAATCAAACAACCAATATTACAAAGATCCACCAATTTCTCAATAAACCCCAAATCGGGTATGTCCGAAATAGTGCCAAAGACTTCACAACTTCAAATATTATTAATAAATCTAAAAGTGGGCATTTTTATAGAAATTTTAGCAGCATAATAGCCTACAAAATGAAATTTTCAGATCTATATAACATTTACACAACAGCTCCCAAACGGAGGACAAAAACAATGCTTATCGGGCTCCCGAAAATAACACAAAATAGCTCAGAATCACCACAAAACACTAATAATCTATCATAGAAGTTTAACCATGACCCAATACATATATTTATCTCTATTTTAATATCTAAAACTCTAAAATATAGCAACAACCCAAACTGATATGAAATATTCAATCCGAAACACCAAACTCTTACAAAAACACACCCGAAAACCCACAAATCTACACTATTCAGCACAAGGGAAAACTCTGCATGAGCTTGCACATGGAATGGCTTTAAACTCCCATCCTTAACCTTCTTGAAAACTTGCAAACTCCCGTCCTTGGGTCTCCTGCTCCACAGGTTTGGCATCCTCTGAAGAACAACAAAGCAATGAGCAAAAATCAAGTTTCGGAATGAGCCCAAAATGCTTCATAATCCTTTAAAAGAGGGCATAACCCTAACTCACGTCCAAGAGGAGTTAATAAAACAAATTTTAATAATAATTTTTATTTATTAGTCCATTGATTTCCAAAGATTAGCTCCTTTTGCCGAACCTTCATCTTTTTTGGGCCTGCCTGCCTTAGCAAAGATTATTATTTTTAAATATTTGAAAAGAGAACATGACACACACAATGGTTCAAACTCAAGATTTCAATATATTTAGTAAGTTCCGCCAGCAAAACCTATCTGAGGTAGGTTGAAGTATTTAGCAATAATTTTTGTTCGCACTTACCATGATCCTATTCATCTATATAGAGGCTTGTATTTCATGACCACGGGTTTGCACATTGAACCGGTTAAATCTTATCATCGTTTGACTGAAGTCCGGAGAAAAATTTATTATGATTTACTATTTAATGTTGGTGAGTTAATTCATTCTCAACACTGTGCAGGGAGCCGGCATTCAACAAGTCCCACAAGGGAGTTCTAAGGTACTCCTCTATATAACATTATTAAATGTATCAAACTTATATATTCAATGGCTTCCTCTATCTCCACCTATCACCAGGAAGAAAGTAGTTCTTAGAATGCAATGGAATGCATAATATTTATGTAGTCTTCCAAGCTTTTCACACATATTTGCAACATATCTTAAGTTTTTACAAAGATATTGCGTAGGAAGAATGTTTCAAAACGCTAATATTGGTGGCTTACAAAGGGGTTTCTGAATCTACTGTTTGCTCCTATTGTTCAAATCATAAGAAGGCATTCATATTCAATTTGTTAAGTGAGGGATAAAAACACTATATTCACAGCCATTCTGTTCTGTCTAATGCCATTCAACCTATCCACTAATTATGCTCGCAGCGGTCTAAGAAACTGACCATAAGGTTTAACGTATCAATGCCACTCAGAGAATCAACAAAGTTTGAGAGATTTGGATTAAAGTTTACCATCTATGGAGTTTTCTATCCAGAATCTATTCACATTGATTAAGACTCTTAAGTGGAGACATGAATTTTGGAAAATTTCACAAACTAGAAGGAATCTGGTCCAATCCGACAGTTGCCAAAACTCTTTCCTCAATCTCCCTTTCCAATCCCTCCAGCTGGAATTTAGGTGGGTTGCCAATGGTAATGACACCAATCTACAACTGCCTGCGAGATCCAGATTGCATATTAACCAAAAGCCCATGCCATGAGGAAGACAAGAGTCGGTGACAAGTTGGGCATTGCTGAAGAGAATGAAGCAGAAGTTCCCTTCAATCCCATTAATAATAACGTTTGAAATGCACTCTTACCGCCTAGAGAGCATAATCATCCAAGCCAACAGAGATAAATTCACTTTGGAGTGCTTGTTTTTTTCTTAAAGAAGAAGGCAATAGGACTGAGAAACAGGCCACCAAAGGCATGGGTATAAACCACAAAAATCAAGGGATTTGCGCCCTTTGCCAATCGATTTCCCATGAGAGTGGAGATGACAGCAATAGAAACATGAGAACACACTAAGGTGACATAGATGGCTAAATCCTCTAAGCTAAGAACAGAGCCTTGCAGAGTAAACATTTTTCCTTTTTATCTCGAGCTTTCTTACACAGTACAAGTATATATCCTCATACATTCAGATCTTTAGTATTCATAGCATATAAACTGCAACAAGAATTCCTTGAGTCGTTCTTGTTATTTACCCCGCTATTCGCATACCAAAAAATAACTATATCTCTTCCCGTAATTGATCAATGTAACTCCCTCTAAAATATAACTGACGTCTCAGATTATTGTATTATTTATATTTCTTTGTTAAATTTTGTTTATATCCAGAAATTAAATTGTCTCAAACAATCTACGTGGCATTATAATATAAATTTATTGTTTTCAACAAGAAACAGGTTGTGACAATGGGCCAGCGAGAAACTATGCTAATAATCTGATCTTCCGGAAGGTATGACTTGGGTGTTAAAATATATGAGCCACAAATCCTTCCATATCACTCCCTTCCACATGAATTTGAACGTTTCCAAATCAGAAGTGGGCATAGACAAAAATTTACAAGATATGCAAAATCACAGGGAGGATACGAATCTAGATTTACCTTCTATCTGAATGCAGGATGATACTAATACGAAGTTGTGTGGTCAATACTGGATATTAGTTGACTTTTGATTTACAAAATTGTTTCAGCGTGGTGATAGGAATGATAATGATGTCCAGATTTGTAACATCTTTAGGCTTAGGGTCTTTTGGAATGGGGTTTCTGGTGAAAGTTGCTTGTTATTTTCAGGGAATATTTTAGATCTGAACTTTAAGAGACCTAAAATATTCCGTATAATCCAATGGATAAAATGTCAAGAATACGTAAACAAAAGATTAAGCTCTTAAATTATACCAATGTTATGCGCCTCAAACTCTTTAATTATCAAATTTAATTCCATTGTTTTGTTGACACGTCAAACAATGCTTCTCTCTAGCACTGACTAATAATCATTCGTATGGTACTTATCCATTTGGGAGATGGTGAAATTTAATGTCAACATGAAATTGGTGCATGGGATTGGGCTACACAGACCATCATACATTATACATTCAACAATATTATGATAAAGAACTAATATAGTCATCTATGCATTCATACATTTTGAACAAACTTCAATTCTCTATGAAGATTGAGTTCTAAGTAAAAATTATTGAATACTATCTTTTCTCTAAGATACTTAAGAAGATTGTATTCAAAATTAAGGATGGGTTTTACTAATGGATGACTTGGCCCTTTTTTCTTTTGATTAATAAACCAATGCAAATCATGCAAACAATTAATAACATCTTATTAACTTTTTTTTTATTATCTAATTAAATGTCATCCTCATCTTCAACCAGATTGATGTTCTATGCTTATACAAAATTTTGAAACATTCATCATTATACACAAATATATGGATAGTAGATAAATTGATTTTACATATGAACAACATTTTTTTAAATCATATGTACTAAAGTCAAACACTGTAAACTTTAACTCTCAGATTTCCTATTATTTATCAATCAAACATATATTAGTGTAAATTAATTATATTTAAACAATTGTATTTAATTTTTATATATTGTATATTTAATTAATAGTTGTAAATAAACTAAGAATGCGAAAGAAAATACAGAACAACAAAATACATAAACATAGTAGTTTATCGTGGTTCACCACAAATTGTGGCTACGTTCACACTAAGAGCAGAAGAATTATAATAATGAGAAAATGAATTAAGTTTACAATACATGCCATCAGCATTTATAGACCACAAATGATCAGCTGAAGAGACAAAATAAAATGGAGGGAAAACACATGTGTCTGTTGGCCTTCACAATTCAACAATCTCCCACCTGAAGACAATAAATACACTAGCTGATCATCCATTCGCCTGCTCTACATGCTAACTTACTTCTTTTTAACAAGGCCAAGAGAAGTCCTGGCGCATTCGAACTTCTCATTGGCAACAACCTTTGTCAACATGTTTGTCGAATTGATCTTCATATCAATTTTAACTACATTTAGTTTTCCATCTTCTACCACATATCAAACATAGTGAGCATGCTTGTCAATATGTTTGGAGCATCACTGAGAGGAATGATTGTGAACTATAAAAATTGCACTCTAACTATCTAAAACTAAAATATAATCATCTTGTTGCCAATGTAAATTGTTGAATAAGCATTGCAACCAAATCATCTCTCTAGCCCCTTCGGAAAGAGCCAAGTATTCAACTTCAAAAGAAGAAAGTGCAACACAATGTTACAGTATTGAGGCCCAACTAATAGTAGCCCCAAAAAATGTGAAAGCATAACTAATAGTAGACTTGTACTTTTCTCAATGTCCAGCAAGATCTAAGTCACTCAATCCTTCTAGTAGAGCATGATTTCTACCAAAACACAATGCATAATCAGAAGTACCCTTAAGATACCACAATATCCATTTTACTACTTCCCAATGAGGTTTCCTAGGATTTCTCATGTATCTACTAAAAACTCCCATCATATGAGCAATGTCAGGACGTGTAGAAACCATAGCATACATTAAGCTACCAACCGCTGATTTATAAGGAACACTATTCATAAAATCCTTCTCATCTTGTGTTTTGGGACACAAGTCAAAACTTAGGCAAAAATGAGGAGCAAGAGGAATAGGAACATGTTTAGATTTAGCCATGCCAAACTGCTCTACAACTTTGTCAATATATGATTTTTGTGACAAAGTCTTCACCTTTTTCTATCTATCTCTAGTGATAGACATCACAAGAATCTTTTTGGCCACCCCTAAATCTTTCATAGAAAATTGAGTAGCTAACTATTGCTTTAGCTTACAGATTATTTGAGAAGTACCACCAACTAGCATGTCATCAACATAAACTAAAAGAATAAAAAACTCACCACTAGGAAGCTTTTTATAGTAGACGCAAGGATCTGATTTGCATCGAGTGAAGTTATGTTTAGCCATGAATTGATCAAACTTAATGTACCATTGTCTTGGAGCTTGCTTGAGCCCATACAAAATTTGCTTCAACTAACAATAGAGATGTTCTTTCCCCTTTTGAACAAAGCCTTCAGGCTATTCCATGTACAATTCTTCATTGATGTTGCCATGTAGAAAAGTTGTCTTAACATCAAGTTGATCAAGCTCAAGATCCCAAATGGCTACCAATCCCAAAACTACCTGAATTGTAGTCATTCGTACAATAGGTAAGAAAATCTAGGTCCTTTTTCTAAGCATACTCTTTGACAACTAATCAAGCACAATACCTTTTTCTGCGACCATCTTCTTCTTTCACCTTATATACCTAACAATTTTTCAAAACTTTATGGTTGGGTGGGAGCGGAACTAAGTCCCATGTTTTATTGGTTTTAAGAGAGTTCATCTCTTCTTCTATAACAATCATCTAGTGATTTTTATTAGTACTTTTGCAAGCATCTTGAAAATTAGCCTGCTCTACTTGATCATAAATTAATATCTCAGGCTCTACCTCCTATGAATAAAGGAGCTCATAATCTAAATACTTCATAGGCATCCTCCTCTACCTTGTAGATCGCCTTATGTTTGGATTAGTTTGGGCATTCTGAGAATTATTTGTTATTAATTCATATTCACTACCATGTGAAGATGTGCAAATGGGCTGAGGAACATCAAAGTCTTGTTCCCTATGACCATGAACACCCAAATCCATGGGGTTCTTAGAATAATTTTTATTTGTCATTGTCTAGTGGTGTAGACAAGAATCCCCATACCTTTGATCCATAAACGCACCTTGAATAATGTGATGAGAAAGTTCTATAGCATGGTCATCGTGAGTGACCATTGAAGCCCCCAAACCCATAGACATTCCGTTCAATGCCATGAGACTCATCAAGACTAGTGATGCCAATTTCATTGGTGACTAGTTTGTTGTTAAAACTGTTCTCCAAAAGCCTGCGTGAATGATTATTAGAATTCTGCATCTTGTGTCTGTCAATGTCTTCTAGTCTGACGTGAGAATTAGAATTCTCAATATGGTGGGATTCATCAGGCTTGTATGAGGGGGGCTAGCTAGAAGAAACCATACATTGATGACCTCCATGTTCAAAAGGCTTTATTGCCTGAGTGGAGGCACCAAGTGTAAAAATGCCTCACGTATGTGAGAAAATGGCTCTGTATCACCGTGAGTAGAAGCATCCCTACTAGCATGATTTTCCTTGTATATTCCATCATCGATCTCTTCCTATCTTCTTACAGTAGAAACTTCATTAGAAAACTATCCCAACTAGCCAACATGGTCAAAAGTTTCCCTTCTTTCATGCTTTGTCTATTGTGATGATGGCAACGTATGAGAAGAAGATTGTGAATCACTGCTAACACTAGGAAATAGAGCTAAAACAGAGGTAGGAGTGGAAGTTATAGGCTTTGAGAGTTTAATGAAGAATTATTCTCATTAAATAAAGGCATAGGAATAAAATCTTCAACTACTCTTTCTTGTGGTGCTGATTAAAGAGCCGAAGACCTTGTCTCATTAAATAACACATCTCAACTCCATACAATCTTCTTTGCAATAGGATCCCATAGTCAAAATCCATACTGATCTTCACCATAACCCATGAAGATACACTCTTGTGATTTTGAATCTAGCTTGCTCCTTTTTTCTTTAGGAGCATGAACAAATGCTTGACACCCATACACTCAAATATGTGAGTAGGAAATCCTTCTACCCAGCCATTCCTCCTCCGAAATTTTGAAGTCGAAATGAGATGAAGGACATCGATTAATCAAGTATAATGTTGTATTGCAGGCTTCTGCCCAAAATTCTTTACCTAAACTAACATTAGATTGCATACATTGAACTTTCTCAAGTATAGTTCGATTTAGTCTTTCCATTGCCCTGTTTTCTTGAGGGGTGAATGGCACAACTTTCACCTATTGAATACCATGATCTACACAAAAGTTATCAAATTCCAAGGAACATAATTCACCTCCATTATCTGATTTTAAACATTTAATTTTGTGTCCACTCTGATTTTCAACAAGAGCTTTAAAAATTTTGAATTTGGAGAAAACTTCAAACTTTCTAGACATCATATAAACCCAAATCTTTCTAGTACAATTATCAAGAAAGGAAATAAATAAATTTGTACCTCCATGAGAGTTTACCTCTATTGGATCAAAGAAATCTAAGTGCACTAACTCTAATGGTGTCATCTTCTTGTCATGACCATGCTTCAAACAACTGACACATTTTTGTTTTCCATGAAGACAATGCTCACATAATTCTAAATCTACTAATTGGAGATCCAAAAGTTGCTCTCAATTAAGCATAACCTCTAATCCCTTCTTGCTCATGTGGCCTAATCTTTGATGCCAAAGTGCAGCATCGCTGTCCGTAACAGTTATTGCAGCTCCCACCTCATCATTAGTTTCTATAACATATAGATTGCCAACTTTATCCCTTTTGGCAATAAACATGGAACTCTTGGTAATTTTCCATGTCTCCATGAAGAATGTAAGAAAACCTTGAGCATATAACTAACTGATGGAAATCAAATTTCTTTTTAATTTGGGAACATACCTAACATCTTGAAGCAATAATTGAGCACCTCCTTTAATTAATAACAAAATATCCCCCTTTCCAATGATTTCACAAGCCTTGTTATCTAATGTAGAGACATCAAAACAATCTTCAAATCTATATCTCTTCTATAATTTCTTTCTTTAAACAACAATTTAGAGGCTCATGATCCATTACCATTCTGAAGCAAATAGCATTCAGCATAATATAACATCAACTTTGTATTACGTTCCACAAAAATCCACCAATAGTCACATCACCTTCATTTATTCTTTATACCTTTCAGGTATTCTTTATAATGACTGTCAACATGATCTTTGTAGCCTTACATTCCCAATAATCGTTTCAATACTCAAAGAAAAATAGAATAACACATATGAAAATGGTTCTTGAAACTATTACAACTTCCTCATTCAATAATTGCAATTGAACTCTGAATCGATCCTTGGCCAAAACAAATGACCTCCATTCATAATTGGAACAGTCATAATATAATAACACTAAACTTGTGGTAGTTATAATAAACTTTATTGTTCCAAATTAGGATTGATGAAGACACCCAATGCAATAACCAGTGTGTATCTCTTTAGTGACTACCGATGCTTCCAAAAGCTGATTTCTCAACCATTAAATTCCTCATGAAAGAACCGAAACAAGAACATATAAAATTCCATTACTAATGGATGCTCAAAAATTGCTTTTCATCGAGGCATTCAGTTAGATCTTTGAAACCAAATAATAGGAGATAGGAAGAGATTAACACCATGAAATATGAAATGCAATAGACCCAATGAATTAAAATACATTTCATTATCAATGATGATATCAATGGCTCTCTGGTTAGAAACCAAAGAGCCCTATTTCCTTTCACAATCTCTCTCTTAACTCACTCATCGTCGACTCCCCCTTTAGATTACATAATCTTGTCTATAAATAGACAATTCTTGGGTAGTTACAAAACTGACCTTGACCCTTCCTATTCCTATTTGGCCTTTTCATTACAAATTTCATAAACCTCTTAGTTGAATACATTATAATGACAATTTAATAATTATATCATTCTTTGACATGGTTTCATGAACTTTTGAAACTAAATAAATATTGTCTTAAAAATATGAAAATTGATGGTGGACACGGTGCCCCTGCACCATTATCACCTAAATAAACATTCCTAAATTTACCTTCCTTGTAGTTTGTGAAGGCTTCGCTACAAGAAGATGCATGAAATGAAGCCCTGGAGTCAATTACCCATGAATTTGAAGTTGTGTCACTTGTTGTAAGAACCAAAACACCATCACCAGGATCATGAATGATGTTTGCTCCACTGTCCAAAACTTTTTCTTGAGTTCTTTTGTATTTTATGTAGTCCTTTTTAACATGACCAACCTTTTCACAAAACCAACAACCATTTTGTCTACCTCGGGACTGCAACCTTCTAGCTAATTGTGATCTTCGATTGTTGTTATTATTTCTTCTTCTATTTTATGTACTAACCATTGTTAGCACATCATTGGATGAAGACTCTTTATTAGTTCTCCTTATGTCTTCACTAAGCAATGTAGAGGCTACCTCATCGTAGACCAGTTTGTTTTTGCCAGTTATGGAAGTGCTAATCGCCGTGACCACACCATCCCAGCTATCTGGTAAAGAACATTATAAGATGACCGCCTTATTTTCGTAATCTTGAGGCATACCGATGGAGTGTGCTTGACATAAAAGAGTATTCAACTCATTTATGTGATTCGACATCGTTGTACCATCCTTCATCTTTAACTTGTAAACCTTCTTCATGATAAAAAATTTATTTGTAGTAGATGTCATTTGATACATACTATGAAGTTTGTCCCATACAACTTTTGTTGACGTTTCATTGTTCACATTGAATAACACATTTGCAGATAGCGAAAGAAAAATCTCTGCCATTAACTTCTCATCAGTTTTAGTCCAATCTTCATCTGACATGGTGGTAGGCTTCTTTGCTATTGCAAGATCATGCTTGATCAAAAGTGATCGCATCTATACCTTCCACAAATTGAAATTCTCCCCTAAGAATTTTTGCACTCTTGTTTTCTCCATGACTTGTGAATTTGGTCACTGAAATCGATTACGTCTCTGATATCAATTGTAAATAAACTAAGAATGCAAAAGAAAATATATAATAGCAAAACACATAACCACAGTAACATAGTAGTTTATCATGGTTCACCACAAATTGTGGCTACGTCCACATTGAGAGCAAAAGAATTATATTAATGTAAAATTGAATTAAGTTTACAATACATGCCATTAGCATTTATAGATCACAAATGATCAGCTGAAAAGACAAAATAAAATGGAGAGAAAACACATGTGTGTGTTGGCCTTCACAATTCAACAATAACTTCATAGGAATTCCCAAAGTGTAATTGTTACCTATCCATTACTTAAATCTATGTAAATATTAGCTTTTACAAACGAAGCAACATATTAGTTTTTATAAATATTAAGCAACACGTACCCACCAAAAATAGAGTACTTTATCAGCATGAATCCCTTGTGAGTTAGCAAGGACCACCTCGTTCCCCAATATTCGTTAAATGCCAAAAATATGGACAATCCTTGTACCTACTCTGTATATAAATGTGGTAAGTACATACTTCTATCACACTCCAGGCTCCTCGTGAACTTAAAAAAACTCTTGTTCAACAACCTCGTAGACCACTTGTAGTTGGAGACATTTGGTGAACAAACAAAAGAGAAAACCACCTGTATTACTCAAACCAATTAGCTCCATAAAATCCCATTCTATTTCTCACACAAACGATTCCTTAATGCCTTCTTACTTCCGTTCCACATTTCAAAAATTTCTCTTCGATACAAAATTTATGAATCCTTTAGATATCTGTTAGGCTTCTTTTTACTCAACAAGTTTTTCTCCACCTTCAATAATGGCGGATTGCAGAGTTTTGATGGGCGTGATGGTCTCAGTGTGGTTGATAATTGCTGTTGTTGATTCACAGCCTACGCCAACTGACTGTTCCGATGAGCTTGCGACACTGGCGCCTTGTGTGAAATACATTTCAGGTGGTGGTGACGTCAAGGATCCTTCTCAGGCATGTTGTAGCGCCTTAGCATCTGTTGTTAAGACGAATGCAACTTGTTTGTGTCAGGTGTTTACAGGTGAGAGTTCCACTGGAGTTAATCAAACACAGGCTCTCGAACTTCCCCGTGCTTGCAACGTCAGCACTCCACCAGCCAGTCAGTGCCTTACAGGTAGTTTTATTAAATTAAACATTAAAAACAAATAGCCATATATTACTATTATCTTACATACAAAATGATACATATAAACCCTAAAACAGATTTATAGAATGATTTCGAACACAAACAGTTTCTACCGTACTTTCATAAAAAGTTCAAATTGTTTACTGCCATTTGTGTCTTGCAGGTAAATCAGGAGCCTCTAGCAGCGGCATGGTTTGTGGTCCGTACATGGTTATGAATATTTTTCTCATGGGTTTTCTGTTGATTAAAGCTGTACTGTGAAATGTATGTGAGTGATTGGCTAAAGTCATTTTCTAACGGGTTTATCACTGGCAATTAAAAGTTTGAGGAGCAATTAGGGAAGTTTACCCTTCCATGATCTTGGTCTACGGAGGCCCTCATTGTATGGTTTGTTTCGTGATATTTGTCAGAACTGTATATCAAGCCAACAATAGACCTCTCTATGAGTAGTGCTCTTCTATTGTATATTAAAAGAATTATATCTTAATCACTGTCATAGAAGTATTAAAAAAAGGTTTTGGTTGTATGTTCTTTGGAAAACAAGTTTTTTCCCCTGCACATTTAATATACATGTAAATTAACTATAGATTTACATTAGTGAGCATATTCATAGATATAATTTAAAGTGTCTTGTATCATGTTTTAGTGAAGAAAATCTAGTTCAGATATTCAAGCTAATCTTCTAATATCATAGTTGAGAAACAATGCTTAAACATTCAGTTGGAAGAAACACTTCAATCATGGATAAATGATTTCTCTATGTTATCTTGAATATTTTCTTATTTGTCTTCATTTTAAATATTATGTAAAACTTTAGTGTTATCAATTAGAAAAGTCTTTATACAAAACCTTAAATTATCACTAATAAAGATATATAATGATGGAATTGGTTTGAAACTTGAATATGCAATAGAGCATCATCAAAGAAACTTTTTTCTCCTATCTTGCTATAAATCTGTTTTTCTATTTGTGGAACAAGCTTGAATGAATTTTTTTGACCAATTACCTAGTTGGGAAGGTCATTCATGCCAATAAATTGTGTAATACTATCACTAGGAGAATTTGTGAGATACCTCACTTCTTACATAACATTTTTTGACAGATGGATTTTGGTAAGATTAATGACACAAAAATAATAATTAAATTTAAATATAACTAATATCTGAAAATAATAAATCACACAGAAACTACGATAGCTAACCTAATATTCTAATTATGTAATCCCTTACTGCCTCAATCTCATCATAAATTATTAGAGATAGAATAAGTCATTCAATAGAAAAATAGCAGCTGACACCTTTTACAAAAATAAAGTTGGTTGAGCTTTGAAAACCTTTGTAGAGGCATTGTTCCTAGACCCCATGTTGTAATGTGATAGGGAATGCACCTAAGGCTGTGCTCCAAGACTCAAGTGGAAATAATTAACATTTGAGTCTGATTAGGCTCCACATCACAACAATCTTCCACTTAGAAATTGATTAGACTCTATAATAATAATAGATTAATTTGTCACTTTCAGATTGAACAATATATCTTAAACATGATTTAATTACCACAATCTCATACATTTTGATTTTGCATATTTGTTAGTCATCATTTCACCCAAAATATCTAGATGAATACTCCAATTCACCTGGGCAGTACTATTAAAAAGTAATGCCAACTCCACAAATCACAGCCAAATTTTGAATTGTACGAGCACAATTCTGCACAAATTCACTAAATTTCTACCTCTCAATTGTATAATGCTACCCAATTCACCACAATTTTTTTCATATAAATAGACGAGAACGTGAAATTTTTTAGTTTATAGATTGTTCAGATATCTCTACACTTTTGGAGGCTTTGAACATGAGTTGCTGAAGAATTCTTTCGAGGTTGAGTTGTTAAAGGACGATATAATATTATTTTTAGTTTCTTTCATTTTGATTTGATGGAAATCACGTAGTTTATATCCTTTTTTTTTGATGAATAGTCTTTTTCTATTAATAAAATTTACTAAGATTACAATTCACAAAAAGGGGCCGGGGGATACAGGATCACCCCACAAATGAGTTCAAACGGCCGAAGCTAGAATAAACAACATGGCTGCAGCTAGAAACTATAAACTATTCATTAAAAAAAAAACATTTTAAACAACCTCAAGCTACCAAGGAAGTACCAGCAGAGGGAGGAGGATCATCTTTATCAGGAAATCCCCACGCATCAGTGGGATTGTGAGGCAGACTAGGAACAGTCCAGCCGTCAGTAGCATCTGTAGGATCTGGGGTAGTCACAATCTCCGCATCCTTCTTGTCTGGCCGCGGAGGAGAAATTGCCAAGGCCAGCTGAGGAAACTTGCTAGACTGTGCCCGTCTAGGGGGAGGAGCTAGAGACCAGCTAGAAGCCTACCCAGGGGGGGAGTCGGGGACCAGCTAGAACCACCATGCGGTGGGGAAGCGAAGCGGTGCCTCCAACCGCCATGACCACCGCTGGGAGAGCGGTGGCAGGGACCCTGGGAGTGCGGTGTGTGTGAATGGCGGCCAGAGGACTGGCATTGAGAATGGTGACCGCGAGATGAGGAGGCATCGACCGAGGCATCCAGAGGCACTCTAGCAATGGTGCAAGGAGCATTGCCCCAATGATTTAACAATTCCTGTAAGTGGGCAACCTTCAGGGCAACTTTATTAGCTTGCACTTGTATCTGCATAATGACATTGTTACAAATGCATGCTTTAGTGTACATTGCAACGTTAACATCCAAAAAAATGTGAGTGAATAAAATTGCATTCCTATCTTTCCTTAGAGAAAATAAAATTTCCATCCTAAAGTATGCCAAATCTGGGAGAACTTTTGAGAAAATCTGGGGGAATCACCCAGCAGGATCATGTGCCATGAAAAAGGTTCGGGCTTGAAAAGCTTGAAAAAATCATGAATCCAGTGCCAATAATTCTGAGCACGCTTGCAAAACTAAAAAATATGCAAAAAAGGACTCAGGTTGGCCACAGAAGGGGCATCTAGGATCAGGAACCCTAATGTGCTTGAGCCGAGGCCCCAAGGGAAGACCTTGGAAGACAAGGAACCAAGCAAAGTGAGCAAGCTTAGGTTCTATAATGGCACTCCAAATGGTGTCGAACCATTTTCTCCATTGAGAAAGCGAAGAATACAAATGCCACTGTTGATTAAGCATGTCCACCATCAGAAGGTGGGGCAAAAGCCATTTGTATCCCATATTGGGCTTATAATTGGTAAATGGAGTGGCAAGAAACCACTTCCAATCATACCACCAAGGACGAATAGACTGAATCCCCACTTTATGAAGTAAGTGCACAGGGATGGAAGACAACAGAAGGTCATAAGTCTGGCGATCGACACGAACAAGGTGATATTGAACTTGCATATCCTCCCATGACTTGAAATTCATGGTGACTCTTGAAAAAATGTCCTTGGTAGTGCAGATGCCACGTTTAAAGAAAGGCAGAGCACTGACACCTTGAATCTTGGCAAGAGGAGTACCTTGGAAGGCAAACAGGGGAGACCACCAAATGTTCTGTTGATTTGAGGACAACCCATTCTGAAACTCATCACCAGCCTAATGAAGCCAAGGTTTAATAGCTTCCCAGGCTTTCCAGATGCTCTTTATAACAAAAGAGCCCTATATGACCACTGGTTCACACATAGTGAGAAGGGTCTAAAAACCAATCCCCTTCCACACCGGTCTGTTAGCAGGGAAGCCTGAAGAGATGTAATGCCTGACAAGAATTTTCCAGGCTTCATCTCCAGAAATAGCTCTGATAATCCATTTAGCACAGAGGCCAAGGCCTTGCTTTTGAGTGGAAAGCAGGCCAAGTCCCCCAGATTCCCTTGGGAGACAATAGAAATGCCAAGCAACTCTGTGAAAACCATGATTGTCAGAACTAGAGGCCCAAAGAAAATCTCTGAGCAAATGTTCTAATTTGGAGGGAGCCCAACAAGAAGAATAATACACGTGGGTGGCAGCCAAAATCTTAGAACAAATCTAGAATTTACCAGCAAGAGAAAGCAGCTTAGTGATCCAATAATCAAGCTTTTTGCTAATCTTTGTAAGCACATCATTCCAAAGTTCCACAGGGGAAGCTTAGAAAGCAAAGGGAATGCCAAGAAAGCAGAAGATTTCTCCACGAGTAACCCATTTCCATTGGAATTGGTTGAGCCAAGGTGGAGCTGGCAAAAAAGACTGTCAGTAGTAGAGCGTTTTATGCCATTGAATGGCAGAACCAGAGGCTTGACAAAAAGTTTCCAGACAATTTAAAGTATTTTTGATGTTTTCTTCATCTTCAAGAAGAGTAAGAAAAGAATCATCAGCAAAATGACCATTGACTAACTAGGAGGAAGAATCAGGCAAGGAGATGCCACAGATCAGTCCTGAAGACATAGAGTGAGCAAGTAAATAACCAAAACCTTCAGCAGTAAGGACATAAAGTGCTGGAGCTAGTAGACAACCTTGTCTGATGGAACAAAAAAGTCCAAAAGCTTCAGATTGTGAATTATTGATGGTGATGCAAGCATTAGCATCACCAAAGAGCATCTCCACAGACTGAAGGAAATTGGGACCAAAACCCAGAGCTTGAAGCATAGCCAAAATGAAAGGCCATTCAATGCGATCATAGGCTTTAGCAAAATCTATCTTTAAGAAGATAGCCTATTGCTTGGACTTATAGGCCCATTCCATACCTTCCCAGATAGCAATGATGTTGTCAAGAATATACCTAGATTTGATGAAGCTAGTTTGTTCAAGCCGCACAATTAGAGGAAGCATATGGCAGATTTTGAGAGAGAGCGCCTTAGCAATGATCTTATAAGACACATTCAAGAGGGTGATGGGCCTCTAGTTGCAGATGTCCTCAGGATCACCAGCTTTAGGTATGAATTTAATATTGCCTTTATTTGTGATTGCTCCTAAGCTTTTAGAATGGTATGCTTCAAGATAGACTTTGTGCAGATCAGGACCAATTTTCTCCCAAAGATGTTTGTAAAATTCATAGGGAAATCCATCACACCTAGGGGATTTGTCATCCGCCATAGAGTAAACTACCTCTTTAAGGTCTCGGAGGGAAAGAAGTTGCTCACAGAAAGCTTGTTGCTCAACCGCGAGGCAGTTTGGAGTAACAGTAATACACTTTCTAAGAGCCTCCTCCTGAGCAACCGAGTGGCCCTGCGAAGCAAAAATGTTCTCATAGTGAAGAACAAAAGCTTGCAGGATGTCAGACAGACTGGAAAGAACATCAGTTCCCTATTTTATCTTTTTAATCCCAACATTGGTATGATAGGCTCGTAGAGCCTGGAAGAACTCCTTCGAGGCTTTGTCAACAACCTCCAACTAGTGGAGACGGGCTTTGATTTGAGCTCCTCGGGTAGCATAGTTATTAGCAATTTTATTTTCATGGTAAAGCTTGACAAGTTGAATTTGAAGATCCACATCAAAGGGGTTGAAGGTGAGCACTTTAGAGGCTTTTTTGAGGGCAAGGATGTTGGCTTCATAAGACCCTTTTCTAAAAATTGCCAACTGACACCCGTAGATGCACAAAAATCGAGCCGTTCTAGTAATGGCATCATTCCACCATTGAATCCAACCTCGATGGAAATGTGGACGTGGTTCCAAATTCTAGACACGTTGTATGTGAGATATGGTGGAAGCATGCAACAACACAGACATGTTGAGGAAGAATTGAGACTTGGCCACTTTGAGGATAGCTGTTTGCCAAAAAATGCCAAAATAAATGGGATAGTGGTCTGACAATGTCACATCTGTCAGGGGAATGACAGGTAGATCATGATCTTCAGAAAAGGAAAAAAAAGATTGTGCCGAGATCATAGCATGATCAAGACATTTCAATATGCGGTCAAGACCGGCTCAAAAATTGGACCAAGTGTGCCAGGCCCCACTATCATGACAGTGGCTAGTATTGGGATAAAAAAGGTCCAATTTATGATGCATGTAAAACTAGGCTTCTCTTTCCCCAACTGTCCAACGAAAAGGCAGAATGCCATCTTTGTCAAAGGCCACTTCAACCATATTGAAGTCCCCACATAGGACCCAAGTAGCTGGTGGCAAGTTGTCAGCAAGCCAAACCCACATTTATGCCCTTACCATAGCATCATTGGAGGCATAAACATTAATGACTCCAAAAGAATGATTGTTAATGGAAAGTAGAAGCTAAATAATACGATGTGTGGGGTCAGAACTATGCTGGATAATAGCAGAATGAAAACGAGGTGACAGGAGAGTAACTACACCACCTTGGCTAGCTTCATGCTGAGAAGAAAACATGACGCTATCCTACCAAATGACATGGCATGCATCTGGAAGCATGAAACCAGAAATCTTAACTTCTTGTATGCAAAGAAAATCTAAATTCCCAAGTCTATTACGGGTATCCCGGACATAGAAATTTCTAAGGAGGTCTATAAGACCTCAAACATTCTAAGAGAGGAAGTTCATGAGAATTTTTTCATATCATCCTCGTCCTCTAGAGAGGAGTAACTATTCTGCAAAAAGGTAGAAACCAGGTGGAAGTTAGATGGGAAATCCTCTGGATTTACAACCTGCTGTTGGACCTCTGATATCTTCGCATGTCTAGGAGGATTGTGAGAACACCTTGTTGCTAGTGGTACTATGGAAGAGACTGCAAGAGGAGAACGAGCCCCAGCCAAGGATGAGGCCCTGGCGGCCGCCTTAATCCCTTACGAACCAACAGGGTTTGAAACCTGTGAAACTGTAACAAGTGCAACGGAAGCCGCTGGCATCTCCATGCTAGCTGGCATTGACACTTCGGTGGAAGCAGGAGGAATCACGGTAATTACCACATAAGATGGCTTGGGGGCCAAAGGATTCAAGGCAAGCTTGCCTTTGTGCCCAACAGTAACCCATTCTTCTTTTTTTCCTTTGACCTATTTGACAGGCATCGCTTTAGGCTGGGGTTTGACCCTAGGTGTAGCCAAAGGGCAATCCCTATCTTGTGTTCCACAGACTGGCACCTATAACAGGTGTCAGGTAGGTTCAAGTAAAGCACCTTTTGTGCAAAGGTTTGAGTGCCAATCCAGATTTCCATAGAATCCTTGAGATCTTTAGGAAGATCAACTTCAATGCAAACACGCCATTGAGGTTGAGCATTAAAAAATTTCTCTGGCTCCTTGGTAACAACTTTGCCAAAGGCTTGGGTGATAGACTCAATAAAAGGCCATCAGGGCAAGGGTAAACCTGGGAATTGGACCCAAACAGGAACCCTAAGCTTTTTATCATCCGAGACAGAGAAGTCTTGGAACCATTTCTGAAAAACAAGCAGAGAGGAATGCATAGACCAAGGGCCGTTGGTAAAAACCGCGTCTTGTTGCGACAGGTTAGCAAAGAGAAATAAAAAAAAACCTTTGGTAAGGTTTTGCACCGCATCAAGGTGGACTCCATGAGTAGTCCAACTTTTGTTGACCCATTCTCTAAGCATAGCTTCAGAGGAGTCCTACCAAAAAAATACCCTATCAAGGTATGTTGTTCTAACCAGTCACATGCAACGTCAAATTCTTGCAAAGGAAGGACAATATCAGGATTACCTCGTGGAAAACCTTCAGAACAAACTTGCGCAGGCATTTGTTCGGTGGTGGTGCCATGGCAATCCGAAGCAACAGTGTGAACACCAAAAATAACTGGTTCACCACTGGCCAGAGCCATTATATCCTAACCTAAAGCTCCCATAGTAAATGCGGTATGACAAGTGCCGACAAAAGGGGAGTGCAAGCGAAGGGCCGTACACAAAAAAAATTGAAAGTTCACATGAAGCAAGAAAACCCTAGTAGAGCCAAAAAAACTTGTATCTCTCCAAGTAAATCAGCATTTATATCCTTTTTGAGATGGGTCTAGAGACTCTAGATAAAAGTTTGAAAATCTTTTGATGTGAGTAAGTGATTATCACTAAAAAAGCTTAACTTTAATCTACAAAAGGTATAAGGTTGATGATAGTATTTTCCATTTTATGGTGTTTCTGACTGTTATTTTGGTATCAGATTCTTCTCGTATTTTAGTTGTTAGAAATTAAAATTTTCCAATTTTAATATGCTATTGTTTACATGACATGTAGTTTTTTGTAGAGAAATATTTGACAATTTTCCCTCTTTCGTTCTATTACATGTCATAGGATTTTTTCTATTAGTAAGAAATGAAATGTAATATAACTCAGGAAATATTTAGTTGGATGCAAAACATTCAGTTGGATGCAATTAAAATGCAGTAATAGTAATATAATGTCATACTTATGCAGTTCAATAGATAGAGCTAGAATGCACCACTTTCACTTGATGACTCTATTATAGAGAATTTCCCAATGGGATTGCATACCCAATATAGCCAAACTAAAAAGTCAAATTTATTGACAATATCAGTAATTCTAGTGTAGAGAATGACATTGTTGTTTTCGAAATTGACAATTATTTTGCTAAGAATGCTACTAATTTTAGTGTAAATGCTCATGATAGTGTTGTTAATAATCCTAGTTATGTTTTGATGTATAATGCAAGTAATTGACAATGCACATTAGAGATGTATAGAAAAAATCATTGGCAATGTCTTTTATTATTATTAAAAAATAGAGGATCAAGGTCTTGAACTTATGTAACAACATTAAAACACACCCTTAGCTACTATAGGTCATTACAACCAAACAACATAAAAGAAAAAATCAAATTCAAATAGCATGATTCGCACAATATCAAAATTAATAAAAAGTGATCAACTTCAAAGAGAAATTAGTAGTTTCATCTCTAACAACATAGTTAAACTAATGTAACTAATGAAGCATGAAAAAGTCTTCTAGCCCTAGTAGGAGTTGGGATCAACATAATATGTATAAGTATTAAGTTCGCATGTTTCAAAATTACAAGAGATAACACAAAAACCATGTCAAGGAAGAAAAAACACATAAGAACTAATAAAGAGATAAAATCATAAAACCCAACTGAGGAATACCATTAAGCCTCTTTGACATTTTCTGAGTCTTCAACTAAGAACTTGAGATCTTCCATCTTGTTAGCGACATACTTCAAGATCTTCACATCCTCATGATTTCCATCCTTAAGATGGCTAACCTTCTTGAGTTTTCTCTTACTTGTGATGGTTCCAAACAAACATGACCTCCCTCATCATTTCCTTTTGAACCCTACAAATAGAGGAGAGTGCCGCTTTGAGACCATTATCTATTATAGCACTCACAAAATTTTTGTTGAGGATATATATAAATTTTGTCTTGAAATTCTATGATCTTATCCATGAATTTATTCTCCACATCATCAATCCTATTCTACACATAGGACATAGAACTGACCTTTCTTTACTTTCCTCAGCTATTGACATCTTGGGAAATGAGACCTCCTCTTGAATTCATAGGTCAATCTTGGTACAAGCCTCTAGTGAGTCATGTTCCTCATCGTCTATTTCCTCAACATCTTCCACTTTTAAGACCTTCTCTTTAATAGTCCTATTCTCTATTTGTTCTACTATTTTCTCCACTTTAGTTCCAAATATCACCTCTTCATTTTGAGTATCTTGGGTATCCTCTTTGCTCTCCTCCTTATCATTCTTACTTCTTGATTTCTCAATCTTACAAAACTTCTCGCCCCTAAACTTGACCTAAATTTATCTTTCTTATCTTCCTTTTCATCATTTGAATTACCTTGTGAATCCTTCTTATTTACTTCAATGATTTATTCTAAAATTCTACTATTTTTAGGGATTCTTGAAGGATAGGACTTAGTAAAAGTGTTCTTGTACAGTTTACCAAAATTTTCAAATAACAAGGACTCCTTAAGGGTTAGGTTTTTTTTACCTTAGAAACCTTGGTCATTTTGTAAATTTTACCAATATTTTTAGAGTCTAGAAGGCCTTTGTCACAAACCTATTCAATTTCAATTTATTCAATGGTGAAATAAGACCCAAGGATATGAGGGGGACTTTCATTCCTAGGAAGACATCTATCCAAACTAGGCTGATGAGAGAAAATATGGTGATATAGGACAAAAATGAGGCCTTGGTACATAGGTTGATTATCCCCATTAGCAATTATATTAAATAGAGAGGAGTATAGAAAAAAGGGATGCTTAATCAACTCACCATGCCATAACATACTAAGTAAAGGAAAATGATAGCCATGGTAGGTGGTGAAGTGTCCCTCCAAGGTAAAATACTTCATGAACCACATGGAAACAATAACAAAAGGAAAAGGGGGAGAAATTTTCTCATACTTGTCCTTCTACTGAACCCTAACTAGTTCTTCATTACCCTCAACATTTTTGTTCTTGAATTTTCTATAATAGACAGAGCCCTTCCTTTCCACTTTCACCTCTTCATAGGCTATACTAGTGGCTTCTACAGTTAGTTCTAGAGTCACGAAGAAACTTAACACTTTTAATAGTCACCTAACCCTTGTGCCAAGAGTTCATAACTTTTGAAGAAATCATAGTATTGTGGCATCACATATCTTGAATGTGATCATCAAGCCCTACCATTTGAAGTAATTCAAAACTTCTTTTTTTATAATATCAATTCTTGGGAATCTTACTGATATTATTTTTGAGAATGTCATATATGCTAGCATAAATGTCATTGATACTACTTGCCAGCAATGCTAGTAATATTATCATTGACGATGCCAATAATGTGATGCTAAAATATAGGGAAGACCAGGTGAAAAAAATTGGGCACATGTGAGATATTACAAGATTATTTTAGATGGCTTTTCCTTCAAAGTTATCATTCATCTCTAGAATGTACGTATATATAGGTTTCACCTTGCTTCATCTATGTCTTTATTACTTATTACACCTTTCTTAGAAACCTTATCAATCATTGTCTTTATTTTTCCATTTCTCACCTTCTTACTTAGGTAAGTTTGAACTTCTCAATACTTAATAGAGAATGGGTTGAACCTCTTTGATCAATATTTATTTATGAAACATAATGCATCTAGAAACATATGAACTATGTTGTCTCGAATTCATTCTCTCTCTCTTATACATTCTTTTTAAAATATTTTAAAGTGACATGAAGTTAATAAATATATTTAATCTGTGTCTCTCTTTTGGTAGAGATTATAAACTTGAAGTTTTGTAGGAACATATTGCTACTGTATCTTTCTAGGAATAAACTTCATCAAGTAAATAAATATGTGAAAAATTAAGGAACATATCTATAATATCTTGAATAATTTTTTTTTCATCTTTTAAATATTTTCAGTCAACTACTTTTTCAAATTTTCAAAATTATGGAATTGAATGTTCTAGCTTGATATCTAATAAGGAATGTGTATAATGTTAGCCAAAATTGAATTGAATCTCTTAAAATGATAAAGTTTATATCAAATAATCATCAATACTTGCATCACATGGGGCTTAATGAATTTGATTATACTTATCACTTTTCAATCCTATCTTTGTTATATATAATTACATGACAACTTTCTTCTTCATTGATTTTAGTTCCTATCATTCTTTGTTAGCACTAAATTTGATAACCTCACACATAAGATTCTTATTGATCTTTATTGGCTAGTTCCTATCAAAAAATACTACTCATGTACACTTCTTAGAATAATATATTTATCCAATCCAGTTTTCTAACCTTGAAAATGTCAATAAACTAAATTAAGTTAAATTCCTTCAACTTCTGCTACTCATATTTAATTATTTTACCCTCAAAATTTGATTCATATTTCCTGCAATTATCAAGACTTCTAATAGCTTTTATCTTGAAGTCAATATAAGCATGTATATCCTCAAGATATGACACTCTATGGGAGCATGTTTAAAAATTCCTTCATGTTGATGTTTTGGTAGCTTTAGTAGGACAAACATTTGAAATCAAAGAGATGTTAAATGTAATGACAATGATTTATACACACACACACACACACACAGAGAGACACACACAATATTATAAGTAAATTTTTCATTACGTTATATTAATTATGTTGATTAATAGACATGTCTCATCAAGGGACATATCCCTTCTCTTGGTTTATTCATCATACAAATATAACTAGAATGCTGCTATTTGGAAAACATATACCAAGAAGGCAATATAATTATATTTCTAGTGATCCTCCAATTTCCATCTTGTTATTAGAGAAGTCTTTCTTTAGGCCTATGAGACTTTTTGAAATATTTTGCAAACCCATGATATCACAAATACTCTAAATACTACAATTCCCTTACTAGTGTAAGGAATTACTAACAAGCCAAATTCTAATCACAGATCAGTGGCAATGATTACACATAATACAAATTTGGCAAACATTTAAATAGGAATTCAATACATAACATTGATGAAGGCCCCTTAATACCATAAACACATAACACAAACAAAGAAACAACATCAATTTGTAGAAAAAAATATGGGCTTCTTATTATGGCCATAAATATGGAATTACAGAATTTGAAATTACAGTATTCTGACCCACATGGGCACCTTCATTACATTAACCTACAAGATAAAGCTAAAAACTATCACCCAAAATTGTCTTAGATAATGTTTGGGCATTTCTTAAATATGCAATTTTATGCCACCCGAGAAGGTTCTAGACACTCAAACTTAATACCCAGGGCTTATAGAACCTAAAAATACTTATAAATTTGGTTAGATACATTTTTTACATTTATTTTGGATGTTTTGGTCAGCCCAACTCCAAAAGGCCATAACTCTCGAATTGTTGCTCCAATTGACTATTATAACCGCTTTTCAAAATCTCTAGCTACAAATCTACATGCTTGGATCAGTGTAAGAGCCCATTTGTCAAATTTTTAGACCTCATTCATGTACTTTAAGGCCTCTAATAGTGAGCCTAAAGTTTATATACCAAAATTGCAAATAAAAAATCTGCAATAAATCCATGAATATGCATGATATGGCACTAAGCTTAAATAGGTAGGCTAAGATATGCAATATGAATATCCACCTCTAAAATTAGGACATTCTCAGCTCGTATGACAAACTTATTGGAAATAATCAAGACTACCTAGGTGACTGAGAGGGGAGAGGTGAATCAATAACCTCAAAAACTTTATACTAAT
The DNA here is from genome assembly GCA_028749045.1 of Cupressus sempervirens. Taxonomy (NCBI): domain Eukaryota; kingdom Viridiplantae; phylum Streptophyta; class Pinopsida; order Cupressales; family Cupressaceae; genus Cupressus; species Cupressus sempervirens. The sequence goes on along the minus strand of CM053789.1, from coordinate 141,129,729 downwards.
TCAACACTTAATCAACATGATCCATTCACCATTAATTCATCTAATCTACTACATGCATGAGAAACTAAAAGATAAACATTCATTGCACATGAACACAATATTTGGTGACCTAGAAACCTTCCAAATAGAATGTAAAACTAGGGTAGGGATGATGCCCACAAAACTTTAGCACTATAGTATAAAGTTGGTCTATTAAGGCTTACAATGATCACTTTTGATGATCTGCCCTATTTGGAGCAATTTGGACTACTAGATCCACCTTGTTAGAGGTTTTACAAACATACAATGAAGTATGCACTCTGTTAGGAGATTTTGAGAAAAGACTATTAGGTCTACCCAGCTAAAGGATTTGGAGACTAATTCACTTGTAAGGATGAAATAGTAGATCAATCTTACAACTTGATTTCTCATTAGATCCTTGAAGTACAGATCACCTCTTGTGATACATATAACTTTATTGCTTCTGATTTGACCTTGCTAACTACCTTTCTCTGCTGCTAATTCAAATTTGCATGTTGATCTTCTCATTACATTACTTTGTTCATCATGCTTAGGAATGATACAATGCATTACATATATACCATTCCAATTCTCATATTTATAAGGTCGGCCAAAACACAAGTTAACATAAATATTACTAAGTTGGCCAAAATGTGGAAACTTAGGTTCAAAATGGCTGACTTGGTGACCTTCTGATACTTGGAATCCATTGCATTACTCGGCATTGTCATGCATTTGGTAGGTAGAGGCTTGGTCCATACTAATCACTCAATGTAGCTTTTGAACTTGGTGAACATTGGAGACTCGATAGATATAGTGTAACTTGGTAAGAACTGAACTCTATGTTTACCTTCTTGCACTTGGTAAACACTACCCATCCATCACTCAGTTAACACTGACTTCACATCATAGAAACTAATGACTTGTTAAACAATGTGAAGCTTGGTAACCACTATCTACTTGGTGATAACTGCTAGACTTTACAGTACCTATTTTCACTTAGTAGCCTCTAGAATACTTGGTGTGAACTATTGAACTGTTGAACTTACTTGGTAACCACTGAATGCTCGGTAAAAACTATAGATTCAATGATGAACTCAGTAACCATATAATTTTATGAATAAGTGTTGGTACTAATGGAAAACATAACTTAATGCCAGCAACCTCCCACTTTAGCATTAGTGAAAAAAACACTTATTGGCCAAAACTTATGTACAGTGGCATACTAAATTTTTTATTTTTCAAAATTTGTCTTTGTAATGCATTTGCACATATCTCCCCCATACAATGTACATAACATATAATACTCACTGTGTATACAAATATCTATGTTCCTTATATACATGTCTCTCTCTATTCTGTACATATGTTTCTCCACAAATATCTCTTTCTCTCCCTTTTTGAAAATAATGCCAAGCTATTATACCTAACATAATTATACAGAGACACTAAAATGTGAGAGAAACTCAAAGTGTACCTTGAGAATAAGAGCTAATGTCTTATCCTTGTTCTCTTGAAAGAAAATTGTAGGTATTAAGTGCCACTTGAACTTCTACTAAAAGTTCAATCATATGATCTGCAATAGACAAATTGTTATCATGGATCAATGTTTTTGAATAGGCTATGTATTTCTAAATTGTGTCCATGATTGGCAGGATCATGTTTTGGATGTCTGTCAATGTGGACTTGATCCTTGCTTCCTCTCTCAATAATTCAGCTTGCATGTTTGAAAGAAATCTGACCTTCATGTGATGAGCTGAGCTTGAGGTGGGGTCAAGCTTCAATCTTTGAGTACTGGCCTTCAGATCCTCATCAATTTTATTCAATATTTCCTTTATTTCCTTAGTGTACTTGGTAACATCACAAATTTTGGCAAAAAGAGATGTTACATTTACAAAAGTATTTTCAAGATTAGCCAAAATTGAGGAAAGCTCTACTTGATTAATAGCAATGTGCTCAAGTACCTTATTCTCAAACTTTTCTTTAGCTTTTTCTAATAACTTTTCTTGACCAATAGAGTCATCATTAAATTTATTCACTACTTCCTCTAACTGTAAAAAAATATGTTGAGATGAATCAACACCTACACCTCTAGCCTCTATCAAAATGTTATTTGCACTTTCAATTTTCTTGTATTCTCTATCCCTTCCTCTATGAGTTGCTTCTATCTAGCCTTCTATTCCAGAAGGTGGCTGACCAATCTCATTTGTTCAACAATTGCATTATCAAAATCCAACTTAGGAATTTCAATCTCTTTGTCCAAGTCAATATCTTCATCAATTTCTTTACCAGTAATCAGAAGTTGAATGGGTGTCCTTGGTTCTACTTCTGATATTATTTCTTTGGACTTAGAAACAAAAACAATTGTAGAAGTAGTAGGGCTTTCTATGAAAACTTGAATAGGGCTTACTAAAGGAATACTAACAAGAGTGCTAACATAATCCAAAACTAAAGTGCTACCCAAAATTGAAGTAATAACAAGTGGAACACTGATTGAAGTACATATAACAAGAGTACTAGTAGAAGTATTTACAAATGATAAACTTACAGGAGCATGCACAATTGAAGTAGACAAAATTGTAGAACTTGATGTTGTACACACTACTGATGTCCCTGACTTGGGAGCTAAAGAATAGGAGGGTTGCAGCTTGGTGGATGAAGTGGTAGAGACTTCCATCATAAATACATGGAGCTGAGAGGTAGCAAAGAGTGATTGAGCAAATGAGTATCTATTGTGGTTGTAATCAAACTTACTAAAGCTATCTCCATGCCAGATGATGTAGTAGTCTTTGGTGGAGAGTGAGGAAGGGAGGCTATAACTTGTGTAGCTATCCTTACTTGATCGTTCTCTTCATATCCTTCCTTATCTTCTTCATCAACTTCTTCCTCTTTGTCTTCTTCACCATCCTTTAATGCCTGATAATTTTCAACATCAAAAGTGACACAAGGTGTATTATCTTCTTCATTGTCACTATCATCATCATCATCATCATCTTTGATCTCCATTGGATCCTCACTCGGCTTATGCAAATGATAAACATTTTCCCACATAGATGTAGCATCCTTGACTGCATGCTCAATTTCTTTCACCAAAATCAAACAAGTATGAAATCTCATCATCATCTTATCTTCATTTTTCTTCATTACTTCCATAATTTCAGCATTAGTTAGATTTGGTATCAAATTTCTCAAAGTTTTCTCAAATATATCTTTGGCTATCTACATAGTTGCTTCCCATCTAACCTTGACTTTGTCTAATAGAACTGTAGGGATCTGCGAAGAAAACTAGTCAGGAGGGAATTTCCATCTTTCTAACTTGTGCATGATCAGATCTTCAACCTCTTTCTATTCTACTGGAGTCCTAGTTTCATATTTGAGTGCTTTGAAGTTGTTGATTCTAACACCTAATCTTAATTGGTGAAGTCTTTCCTAAAAAGTGGGAGGAGGCTTAATAAGCACAACTTCACTATCTTCTTTCTTCTTGGATCTTCTTGTGAATATAGCTATAGAGGCCCTAGGTGGCTTGGTGATAATCACCCTGCCTTTCTTTTTCACAAGCTCTTCCTCCTTTTCTAATTCCTACTCTTCATCTTCAAATTATTCTTCATCTCCTCCTTTTCCCTCGGTAAGCATGAGAGGAGCATTTTTAGTTTTCAGCTTTGATATCTTCCTCTTGCCTTTACTTACAACCCGTGGGAGCTTGATCTCAAGCTCAATTCTGGCCTTTGCCTCTTCATAAGTTCCAAAGATAGGTAAATTTGGATCTACTATCTCATTCACCAATGCTTCAATTATTTCTTTTGTTTCATCAATATTAACCTCATAACAAAGAGGATTTACCCATACAATTCTAGGCATAACTGCCTAAATATATACTCTATCATAGTCAACCATGAAAAAAAATCATCCTTATCATCTTCAACTAGTTTTGGTGGAATTTGGAACCTATTATTCATCTTTTCCTTGAAAAATTTGAAATAGTTATCCATTATGCTGTCAAAATCCTCACCCATTTCTACAATAAACTCATTAATCCGGTACAAAACTAGAGTGTCTTTTCTCCATACTACTAATCCTTTGGAAGGGAAAAACTTTTGTACATAAAATAAAAAATAGGTTAATAAAGAACCAAATTTACAAAAATTATTCTTTGAAGTCCTTATGCTTTCCATGTTCTTGTTTAACTATTTCAACATCAAATTTACCAAATCATATTTTAAATTCTTCTTAACTACCTTATAAGCTAAGTCCATAGCCTCACACGACACACTATTAAATCTACTAGAGCTATATATCTTATGTGCAATAATATGAATACCAAACCTAAGTTCTACATTAGATACATTACTGATCTTTAGTCCTCTGCTATCCCACTCGACTAGGGTTTTGGTAACCTTAACTTTATTTAGCATGGGGAGACTCATGATTCTATGAATCTTCTTCTTTGTTATTAAGATAGGTTTGATTTCAAAGTTCCTTGGTAGATGAAGAATGTGGGTCAAATCTTTCTCCTCTAAATGTTTATGTTGGGGTTTGAGGTTTCCATCCAAACACAATACTCCTAGGGCACTTTCCATTTCTAAGGTTCCAATTTCTTCCACATCACACTTAAAATGAGTACGAATATCTTTTATAAGGAGTACCTTTGAAAAAATTTGAGACTGAGTTCCATTAGGGTCGAGTGATTCTACAATTCCTAGCACCAGTTTGAAATTTGGGGCCTTCCATTCAAAACCTTGCACTAACATCTTAGTTCCTCTCTTTGCCTTGCTGTTGCTGCTAGTGGATGCCATGATCACGCGATAGGTTGATAAAATCTTCTTTGAAAACTTTGCTTCAAATTATGCTTAAGATCACCTGGGTGTTCTAAAAATAGCTCTACTCTAGATATACTAAATTCATAGTGAAAATGAAGTCAAAATTCTACCGTTTTGATGAAATCCTTCCATTAATGCTTGGTACAAAGAGAGCTATAATGACATAGTGCTTGATAGGCTATCATTGACTATCTATCCAGATTACTCGGTAGAACCTTGTAATTCAGTGACCAAACAAAACCTTGTTACTCCAAACCTTGCTCCGTATGATCTAGCCTTGCTCAATGAATACTAATGCTAAGCTTCTATGATCCCTCTATATCTATAATACTAATTTAGATGTTTCCTTCTATTCAATGGAACTACTTGAGATATGACCCTAAGAATGCAATTATAGTTCTTCCTTAAGAACTTAATTGGAAATAGTGGAGCCACCCACTTCTTGAGTGACATGGCCATCATTTGAATAGGTTTGCTTAGTAGATTTGGGAATCCATTACTTCATGATGTTATCAACTTTGGCTTTATTTTCATCTTCAAATTTGCCTATATTCATGCAATTCTTAGCTATATGACCAAGTTTAGTGCATGTATAACATCTTATTGTAGTATCCTTCTTTCTCAGGTGATGCCTTGAATAATTTATGCCAATGTGTCCATATTCTCCATAGTAATGAAATCTACACCAATTATTGTAGTCCTAATCAAATATTGCCTTTACAAATTGTTTAGCTAGATTGAATGGCTTAGATTTGCATTCAAATGCCCTATGACCTTGTTTCATGCATTTGTGACATTTACCTTCAAACTTTGGTTTCTCCTTGCATTCATTAGCTTTATGACCATGCTAACTGCAATTGTAGCATTTTCCATTGAATTTTTCCTTTCCATTACTCCAACATTTGTTTGATGTATGCCATATCTTACCACAATGATTGCAAGTAGGCCTTCAATTCCTTTGAGCACCTTATTTGGAGGATTCACCTTCTTCTTTGTATCCAAGTCCTGCTTTTCCCTTTTTCCTATAAAGATTTTTCTCACTTTGCTGATTCAATTGATGCATGTCTACTTAGGATTTCATTATTCTTTCATTGTGTTGCTTCTCAGAATTCGGATCAACTTTCAATCTTTCATTGATTTTTCTTTCAGTGCTTAAATCATTCCTTAGCCTTTCATTTTCTGATCTCAGATTTATGATTTCCTCATTTTCATTGGAGAGTGGATTGATAAGACTTTCTTGCTAAAGGGATTGATTTTGTGTTGCATTGTTTCTTGCCTCCAAGCCTTCAATTTCCTTATTTCTCTATTCCAACATTTTACACAACCTTATTGATTGAATTTTTTGTTCTCTTTTCAATTTTCTTACCTCTTCTTATAGGGAACCATCCTTCTCTAGGAGTTCTTTGATTACCTCATTTTCTTCATCTGAACTACTTGAAGGGAAAAAATCTTCAATCTTTTCTTCAAAATACTAGTGATCATTCAATTTTTTCGCAAGTTGTTTCCTTCTTTTTAGGGATTGGGAAAGATTCTCTTTTGCTTCCTTAAGTTGAGCTATGGCCATCTTAGGATCTAGCTTCTCATTGTCAATAGCTTTGTAAATTTTGAATATCTCCATTGACCTAGATCTTTACTCAAGTTGTCAAACTTCATCTTGAGAACCACAAAGCTCTGATACCAATTGTTGGAAATAATCAAGACTAGCTAGGTTATTGAGAGGAGAGGGGTGAATCAATAACCTCAAAAACTTTAAACGAATTTAGCACTTAATCAACATAATCCATTCACCATTAATTCATCTAATCTATTGCATGCATGAGAAACTAAAAGATAAACATTCATTGCACATGAACACAATATTTGGTGACCTAGAAACCTTCCAAATAGAAAGTAAAATTGGGGTGGGATGATGCTCACAAGACTTTAGTACTGTAGTATAAGGTTGGTCTAGTAAGGCTTACAATGATCATTTTTGATGATCTACCCTATTAGGAGCAATTTGGACTGCTAGATCCACCTTGTTAGAAGTATTACAAACATACAATGAAGTATGCACTTGGTTAGGAGATTTTGAGAATAGACTATTTAGTCTACCTAGTTAAAGGATTTGGAGACTAATTCATCTGTAAGGATGAAATAGTAGATCTGACTTACAACTTGATTGCTGATTAGATCCTTGAAGTATAGATCACCTCTTGTGATAGATATAACTTTACTACTTCTAATTTGACCTTCTTGAATACCTTTCTCTGTTGCTGATTCACATTCACATGTTAATCTTCTAATTACATTACTTTCTTCTTCATGCTTAGGAATGATACAATACATTACATATATACCATTCCATTTCATATATTTACAAGGTTAGCCAAAACACAAGTTAGCACAAATATTACTGAGTCAGCCCAAATGTGGAAACTCAGGTTCAAAATAGATTACTTGGTGACCTTCTGATACTCGACATCCAATGCATTACTTGGCATCGTCATGCATTTGGTAGAAGTAGAGGCTTGGCTCATTCTAATCACTCAACATAGCTTTTGAACTTTGTGAACATTAGAGACTTAGTAGATATAGTTTAACTTGGTAAGAACTAAACTCTATGTTTACCTTGCTTGCACTCGGTAAACACTACTCATCCATCACTCAGTTGGCATTGGCTTCACATCACAAAAATTGATGACTCAGTAAACACTGTGAAGCTCGGTAACCACTATCTGCTCAATTATAAGTGTTGGACTTTACATTTCCTATTTTCACTTGGTACCCTTTGGAATGCTTAGTGTGAACTACTAAACTACTGAAATTACTTGGCAACCATTGAATGCTCAGTAAACACTATACACTAAATGATGAACTTGATGACCATACATAATTATGAATAAGTGTTGTCACTAATGGAAAACATAACTTAATGCCAAAAAAACTTACTAAAACTAATAAGTTCCTGGAAATAGTTACCCCCCTATCTACTAGTCTTGATTAAAATAGAAAAGGCTAAAAATGAAAGTATTTTTGGATGATGCAAGATTTCCCTCACACAATACTCCTCCATCAAACATACATCCATGATGCCTAAAGGGATGAGATGCAATGTGGAACCCAATGGTGAGCCTACAAATTTTCACCAAATTCTTAGAATCTCATAGTTTCTACAACCTCTTCTCTGATGCAACTATTGTTAAAAAAAAATTTGTGTCAACAAATTCAGTTATAAGATGATACAAGGATCATTGACTAAGATAAACCACCGAGTAAAGAAACTTAGAAAGAGAAAATCATTGGACAAACCATGCACATGAGTCAACAAGGAGAAATACATAATTAGATTCCAAGGCATCACAGGTCAATAGAGGATGGTACAAAGAGCATAAGCATCAGAAGGAGGAGGTCAAATAATTATTTTCGTAGAATTGATATGGAATCCACATAATACAAAGGAAATTAATAGAATGATAAGAAACTCTAATTTCTGATACAAAACATCTATAAACAATGCATACTATCATCATTAAAGGTGGGCATTAAAGAAATAAAACATTAAACAATGTTTTTAATGTATAAGGATCAACTACTATAGATTAGATAAGATTATTACATAAAGGTAGTGAACATATCAAATGTAAAATTGTTAGCAGAAAAGAAAAGGTTTAAATTAATGATAATTTCCCCAATGTGGTTTCTACATTACATCATCCAAACTTTGTGTGGAAGATACAATTCAAATTGAAGTCCCTATAAAGTGTCAACTAGTGGAGAAGTCATAATAAATATTAAATAAAACTCCTAAGTTTGGGATATGTGTGTGTGTGTGTGTGTCTATATATATACACACACACACACACACACACACATGTATGTATATATATATATATATATATATATATATATATGTATCTGTATATATATATATATATATATATA